>CM062804.1:199585373-199918487 GCA_031772625.1 Pinus tabuliformis | reverse complement strand
GTGTTTCTAGTGCACTTTAAACCAAGCGACAAACTTGATTCTGCAATAGGATATCTTTTCGATCTAAGATGCAAAGTGGTTCTGCTAAGAAGTCTCCTTATGGTTCTACCTCTATCGAATTCCAATCAATTATGTGAGAGTCACCATGGCCATATTTTTTTAACAAAGACACTTGAAAAACATTGTGCACTTTAATATGGCTAGGCAATCCAGTTGATATTCTACTGGTTTGACTTTGTTTAAAATATCAAAAGGTCCACCAAATCATGGTGTCACTTTTGTACAACTTCTAGTTCTTAAGGTATTTTTTCTTGATTTCACCCTTAAATAAACATGGTCTCCAATATTTAATTCCTTGTGAGTTCTCTTCCTATCAGTATAACTTTTCGACTTGCCCTATGCAGTTTTTATGTTTTGTTTAAATTTTATACCAACTTATCCATTTCATGCAATGCCTCTACCACCAATATTAGCCTATCCTCGGGTTGACTCCATCTGACAGGTGTGTGGCATTTCTGCCATACAAGCTTCAAAGAGACTCATTTTTATTGGAGCTTGGTAACTATTGTTATAAGCAAATTTTGCTATGTGGAGAACATCCTCCTACTTAGTACATCTATCCATGACATACATCCTTAGCATGTCTTCTAGAATCTGATTAGTTGTCTTTGTCTTCCCATTATTTTGTGGGTGGTATATAGTACTAAAGTTTAATTATGTCCCCATGCCCCCAAATAAGGCTCTCCAAAATTTGAAAGTGAATTTTGCATCTCGGTGAGAGGCTATCATCATCACTACTTCATGTAATTGGAAAATCTCTTTCATAAAAATGTTGGTAATATGTGTTTCTCCATAAGTAGACTATACTTATATGAAATGTGCTTCCTTGCTTAATGTGTCCACTACTACCATAATGTAGTCATGTTATCATTTACTCTTTAGCAATCCCATAATGAAATCCACTGAAATTACTTCCCATTTCAATTTAGGAATGGGTAGTGGATTTAATAATCCGACAAGATGTTGGTGCTCCAATTTTACTTGCCCACATTATAAACATTTTTACAAGTATTCTGCAACATATTTTTTCATGCACGGCGGGAAAATTCTTTCCTTAACGTTGTTACCATATTTTGTTATCCCAGATGTATTGCATACAATTTCTTATGATATTCGTCGAATATCAACCATTTTAAAGCACTCACATTGGGGACATACAATACGTTTATGTAGATTAATGATTTTTCAAAGTTATCTACATAACCTAGAATTTATGTTCATCACATTTTCTGTCAAATTTCCAAGTATCTAACGTCTTCTAAAATTGAATATTTAATCTGGTCTACAAATTTTGTTTTAATATTGCTAATGGATATCCACATTACAGCATGTGCATGTATGCTTAATCCATCTATGATTTTATTTTATTTTCCTTTTATGTGTTTAATTTAAAAGTCGAATTCACTAAGAAGATCTATCCACCTAGACTTTCTACCATTAAGATCTGGTTGGCTAAAAAATTATTTCATCCTGATATGATATGTTACCAAGGTAATTTATTCTCCTAATAGGTAATGCCTCCACATTTTTAAGTCATCTATTACAGTAGCCAAATATAGATCATATACTGCATCTTTTGATAGGTTTTTAGCTTCCTAGACTGATAAGTTATTACTGAATTTTCCTGCATCAAAAATCCCCCTAACCCTTCCAAAGAAGCATATGTGAAAACAATAAATTCTTTATTTGGATCTACAATCTGTAAAATAGGAGACATTATAAGTAAGTGTCTTAATTTATTAAATCTTTCTCAACATTTGGTTTTCCACTCAAATTTTATTCCCTTATTCTTTAAGTATCTAATACGACATGCCAATTTAGAGAATCCCTCTATAAATATTTGGTAATATCTTGTGATTCCCATAAATCAGTGGATAGTTGACACATCCTTTTGTATGGGCCAAGTGAAAATAGCCCTAACCTTGTCCGTATCAATAGACAAACACTCTAAAATAACGCAACCCAAATATTGCAATTTTTTCTTATAAAACTCACAATTTCGAAGTTTAGTGTATAGCTGATTTCCCCTTAAAGTTTGCAACACTAATGTAAGATGTTCCACGTGCTCCTCTTCATTCTTGGAATATTCTAAGATTTCATCTATAAATACCATCATAAATTTATCAAGATTGTTTTTAATGAAATTGTTTATTAAACACATAAATTTTGTTGGTGCATTAGTAAGACAAAATGGTAATGCTACAAATTCGTAGTGACCATATTTGGTCTAAAAATTTTCCTTATGAATGTTTGCATCCTTTATTCTCAAATGGTGATACCTGGTCCTTAAATAAATTTTTGAAAATATTGTTGGCCCCCTCGCTTGATCGAAGAAATTGTCAATACATGGAAGTGCATATTTATTTTTGATAGCTAAGTTATTTAACTTTTGATATTCAATGCACATTCAGACTATACCATATTTTTGCTTGACAAATAACACAAGAGACCCTCAGAGTGAGACATCGGGTCTAATGTATCCCTTATTTAATAACTCTTGTAGATGCATCTTTAAATCTTTTAACTCTAGTGTACTCATTCTATAAGGAGCTCTAGATACTGGAGTTTCATATAGTACTATCTCAATGGAGGAATCTATGTCTTTACGGGGAGGTAAACCTTGAGTTTCATCTGGAAGGGAACCCAAAAATTCCTTAATGATTGGCAGTGTCTCTAAATTTTTATATATTTTTGGTTGTTTACTAGCTTCCAAATCCACCATATATAACTGACACCCTTTTCTTGCATTGTTTTTTAGCTGTAAAGTGGCGATTTGTCTAACTGATATTTATTTTGATATGCCTTTAATTAAATGGGTTTTCCTGTCTTGACTCACACAACTAATTTTTTTCTATAAACAATTTATAACATCTTATTTCTCCGACTAGTCCATGTCTATCAATAAATCATAGGACCCTAAGGGAAGGATACTTAAATTTACTTCTGCGGAATAGCTGTTTGAGTTGATGGGACACTGTCTTACTTGGATGGTTACCATTATTTTTGTGTTGGTTTCTAACTGCACCAACCATGCATTTTTAAATATTTCATATTTTAACTCACATTCTTCCACAAGATGGGGACTAATGTAACTTAAACTAGACCCTTGATAAATTAAAATAGAAACATATTGGTTTAAAATGGTACCTTCAATATCAATCATGGCAGATTGATGTTCATCATGTCTTTCCTCCAATGCAACACATATCCTAGGAATTTTTCTCGCAACGACATTCACAATTGTTTCTTCATGTACAACTTGAATATTCTAAATGGATCTTGTTTTATATGGGAAATATCTCAATAGGTGAGGTTTACCACATCCCCAGTACTTCAATGGTTCTCTCTCCTTGACCCCACTGATATTTCTGTTATTTAGATCCATGGGTTTTGACATAGTTTGAGACCATGCTAGTTGATTAAATTTCCCTTGCTGAACTTCTTCCATGATGGTGCTTTCCAAAATTCTTAAGATAATAATGTTTCTGTTGTTTTGTCCCTATTGCAGTTTTATTTCTATCCTTAATTTTCTGCGGTTTCAAGCCTTCAACCCTATTCTTGAACTATTGATATCGTAACCTTGCTTTCCTTACTGCCTTATCCATTGTTTTAGGATTTTCTCACTCAATCCTTTCTTTGTAAGGGATTGGTAGGAAGTTCAAAAATCATTGTACATTTGCTTTATCCTCTTTAATATAAGGTACATAGCACAACAAATTGGTAACTTTAACCACAAGCTCGTCCTTTGTTAACTACCTCAGTATGAGTTTATGAAACTCCTTATCCTATCGTCATAGTACCATTCATTTAGATATCGAGACTTGAACTGTGTTTAGAATTCCTACTACGATCCCATCTTCTCCTCCAAGGTATGTACTATTTTGGCCTCTTCCCACCAAAGAGAAGCTTTCCCTATTAGCTGATCGATGGCCAGTCTGGCTTCTCAATTTCTCTCATACTCATACACTTGGAAATACTAGGTCATATTAAGGAGCCAAGCTTTTGCCTCCTCTTCCTTCTCCCCATCAAAAGTATGAGGTTTTATTTTTATAAACTCCCCTTGTAGTTCCACCTTCTTCTTTATTTTTTGATTTCTTGGATAAGTCCTATCTATATCACCGCCACATTCAGACTTATCTAGTTCCATCTCCACACTCTTCCTTTTAGGTGCTTCCAACTCTATTATTCTATGACTAGACTTTTTAGTCAACTCTCTTATCAGTATTTCCTGGTCTTCACTAGCTTTTAGTGGGTGCTCATTTTTGTTTCAAAGTTGAGTCAATTCCTGCTGCAAACTTCTAATAATACCCGTAAATTGGGATATTAGTGGGGTACTTACATTCCCCAACTCTATATATAACTCCTTTCCTTATGCTAATGGTGGAGGGGGGTCCTTTTCCATTCTATTTTAACCATCTGTGCTTGAGTACCTTATGAACAATACAGGATTTTATTAGCATATCCGATTTATACTTATTTTTAACATGATGGTTCTCTCCAAGCACAACTTTGAAACTAAGGCTCTGATACTGTCCGTAACACACTTCCATCTACCTCTTCAAAAAAAAGTATTTTTTTTGTTTAAGTCAATTTACATCGTGGGTTTGACCTTAATCCTAGCTATTATCTTATGTTTCACAGCACTGTGACATTTGTATTTCACTAGTATATAGAGAGGATTTCCTAGCTTATATTATCTATCCACTTTTTTTTCTTTGTTATGATTTTGTCCATTGTGCACTAGTATAATATCAATCGAGCTCCTATGCAGTTACCACTTGATAAACCTCCTCTGACTGCATACACTATGGTTTTTTTCATGACTTTCTTTTACCCTCATTTCTTATTTTGATTCACAAGGACTCATACCAAATTTATTTACGTGCCTACTAATTATATGACTTAAGCCTTAATTCATTGTACCCAGTACACATATCATACCCCCCTCGCCTTACTATTCATGAGAAGGATGGATTAATTTTATGTCCCAATCCTAACTTAAGATAATATAGTTTTCCTAAATGTTTTTTCTTACATGCGATTGTAAGGTGGTTAATAGCTTGATTACATTTGACTATAGTGTTTCTCCTAACTATCATGTTTGGGAAATCTTGCATACATGTCAAGTTATTAATGGAATCAGTTGAGGCCCCAACCTTGTTCTATGAACCCAATTTGACTATCACATGGCCCTTTGAAACTCACCCATTCACATTGGGATATACTTCATTCCCATCCAACAGCGGAGAGGGCTCGTCACATTTTAACCTAACAACTAGGTTGTTGTCTGGTTCACTTTGTGTTTTTCTGTTTTGGCTTCAATGTTGTTGAGCTCCTGCACTACAAACATGGGGGAATTGAGGTAATAAAACATAGGTTGGATTGTAGGTTACCATGGCCTTTACCATGGCCTCCTATCACTCATGAATTACACTTGTGAGTACGTTAATTTCCCTCACTCTTCACCAATTTCCCTTGTTTTTTTTTCTATTCTTGCTATATTTAATCAGGTTAATCCTAGATGGTCTTTTTGCCTTGATGTTATCCAAAATATCCACTATGTTAGGTGTACTGGTGATATGGTTTTGGTTGAACTTATTTACTACAATTTCACACTTATACTTTTCCCCAGGTATTTTCTTCGAGCTCTTTTTCTGCTCTGCCTGTAAAACTCATTCTTACTATAAATAAAACTTATCACAATGTGAATTTGTTTTCATATTTCTTTCCTTCATTAAAATTTCCATTTACAGGACGATCCTGAGAGCGAGTGTTTCTAACCCTGAGGACAGGACCACACTCAACAAAAAAGTAGGTAATCTTTGTCAAATTTTACTCATATAGGTTTTTTGTACACCATATTTGGTTGCAGCTAGTGACTAGAGTTTTCTTTGTTGGTTGCAGGGAAACATGCATTCAAGAAGTAGTGACTCCCTATAGGAATTCTGGTAAGATGTTGTCCTGGTTTTATTGCATTATGCTATTATGTTGCATTATGATGCCTCTCCTCAAGAAAGATTCTTGAATGCTCTGGTTCCCATATAATAACTCAGTTTGTTGAAAGCATATCATTGGTTGTGTAAGGAATCGATGGTGACTTGTTTAATGTTTCAATGAATTTATGAGACGACCATGTAACTGCAATAACATGATTCTACATGAATAGTATGAATCATGGGCATGAGATTAATTGATAATACTCTTATTTAATATGTTTTATCAATATTTAATGAATGTTTAACCAACATTTTAAACTTAGTATCCCAGGGAAATGTAACACTAGAGGAAATATAGTATTCCGGATATTATCCCAAAGAAAAAAATCCAATGGGAATTGGAACTGAGGGAAAGTAAACTATACTGGTAGGGGGAAATGGCACCCTCAGAAAATGTCAAAGAGAAATCTGGTACTAGGGAGGCATGGTATTGGTGGAAGACATACTAGGAAGTATGGTATCAGGGAAGTGATCATGAGAACCATGGAATCATGGAAAGAGAAACTGAGAAAATGTAATACTTGGGAAACTATGATATTGCAGAAATAAAAGATAAATGTTTATGCTTGTACTAATATCACGTGAACTTCGGAAAAAGTATTAAAACTAGAAACAAATGGTTTTATCATAAAATCAATTTATTAATCCTAAGAAATAATCATGATTAATTAGATTAATAATGATGATTTGTATTAATCTCAAGGGATTAACATGATAGAAAATACTAGGAGATTTATCAATAAAGTGTTTCACAACATTTGCAGATCTGATGGTGGAACATTAGTTTTCCAGAACTATGCCACCAGGTTGCCATACCATTAGGTAGTTGGACCTTTAGAAAAGGTATATGTTTAGTAAGGTGGGGAGGGCCAATTTCGATGGACCGATATTGGCTTTTGGTCATTGACCCTCAGCCAAATCATACAACACACACTAATGAAATTACCCAATGTTAATAGCCCAACCTAATTTGACTTATGTGCCATGTGGAGCCCCACATGGTGGTGGTATGGAATCACATGGACTAGGCATGGCCACATCGGAGTCACATAGATTCCTCTTGATGAAATATCCTCCTTAATGGGCTGAATTTGTAAGCGAAGACATTGTATAAACTCCTTCTATAGACAAGACATTGTAGAAACTATTTTTCATAGAGGAAATGTTTGATGAAAAGAATGTAAATATAAAAGCTACTAGAGATGACATTATCATGTTAAATTCGTAATGAAACAAAGCTAAAATTAGTGATTAGGTATTCAATTTCGGCGCAGGACTGAAGTAACCAAGTAGAAGATATTTGGATCCCAAAGAAAAATATGGAATGGAAAAGAAGAATGAGTTAGTACTATTGGATAAAGGTGTAAAACTAAATGGTTTGGGAATTGTATTTTAGAGCTTGAGATGAAGGATATGCTCAATTCCTTTCATTATTAGCATAGATAATTTTATCTCATATTTATCTAGAAAGGTAAAGTAATTTTTTTCCTTTCTGTAAAAGTGGTTCATTTCATTAGAAATATGTATGAAATGGTTTCCCTAACATGCTATAAGGGAAATCAAACCAGTGGTAGAACTAGAGCCTTCTAAGAATCTTAAAAATGACATTGTTTTAGAAGTTCAAAATTCCAACATAGATACAATGATGACTTTAGTATGCATGACCTAAAATATCTAAAACCCTAGAAAATGAAAAATAAAAGTAAGTAATAATAGACTGAACATAATTTATCAGTCAATGATGGAAGACTTTGATTCTTAAATAAGTATGGTCACTTTATTGCTCCTTAGTGAGAAACCTAGATCTTGAGTGAGGTCTAGGTGGCCTTTAATTCTTTGTAGACATTGATCCAATCCATCAGCTATGAGTTGTATATTTTTTAACACTTGTAATATTTCTTATCAAGATTTTCTTGTGTCAAGGATAATTCTCCTAAATAGCATTTTCATTCCCATTGTGTTCCTTACATCAAGAATCCAAGTTAGAAAAGTCACATGCAATTTATAAATTCGATAAACATTAACATTCAATTGTTATACCATTTTCATCCTCCCTTATTTCCTCTTGAATCAGAGTTGCATTATGATCCCCATAATGTATTTCCATTGCCTCTTCACACAACTGAGATTAGGATCCTATCTCATGGTAGTAAGCTAGTCCTATTTTGGACCAATATCACTATCTCAATACTATATCCAACAAGTGAGTATCGGTGTAAAAAATAAAATGGGGAAGGGTAGAGAAATTGAAGAGGCAAGGGGATGGGAGGGATATGAAAATGACCCCAAGAGATAGCGAGAAAAGGTAATCCTAGACAAGGGAGGAATAAGATGTTAGATTAGTCTAGAGTCAAACAAGGAGTGAATAAGATGAAGGAGACCTAGTAATTCTCTTCATTTCGCAACATATAGGAATCCAAATATTGCGGCATGGAACAAGAGAAGGTGGATGGAGCTTTAGCTGCAAAAAAGAACTAGTATAGAGCTAGAAAACAATTGACCATTAGCTAAAAGAATGATAGATAGATTGTAAATCTAGTCCAACGCTTGGAAAGAAATAGAAATAACAAATTAACAATGAAATGCACCTACTAGATAATTCTTTAAACCTAAACTAATTTCCAACATATATTGAAATCCAAACATGAGAACATGAGCTCATGAATAGCATTGGCTATCCATGATAATTGAACTCAAATTGGAGCTAAGAACTTAGCTCATACTGAAAGTGGCTGGTATACAAGTCGAATTCTTGCCACCTTGTAATTTTATTATTTTGCACGGTGCATGATATTAACAAGAATAACCAAAGAAAGGTTTGGAGATTTCCATTATAATTTTGGACTTTGAAATGGATGTTGTGACCTCAGAAATTAACATGTGAATTTCTATAACCTCTGTCATTTAGATGGAGTAGTATGTGATACAATCCCTACATAGCATTACTAAGTTCATGAACATGGGGAGAGAGCTATTCTAAATCCCATAAATTTATACTCGATGTGGTGGTTTCCATGCCATCCCAAATTTATCTCCTCCTTAATACTGAATATGGGGAGGAGAGTTAAAGCAATTCAAAAATAAAATAAAATATCATATTTTTACTTTCTAATGTGAGAAAGATGTATAATACTTTTTCCTTTTAAAAATATTTCAATGTAAGCCTTAAATAACATGTTTGATAATCCATGATATTTCAATATCAACTTGATATATAATTATACAAAGAGAAGATATATATATATCTACACTTTGTGTTGAGTGCAAATAAAATATTCCAATTCCTACCTCAAATAAAAATGTTTTTAATGAACTTGATATATATAAAATGAGAATGAAATTAAAAGTAAGAAAATCCAATTACTTCCTAAGAATATAGAGATCTATAATTCATTCAATTCTTAAATCAAGATAATATGTATAATGTTGAGCGAGGAATCCCCCAAGGCATGTTTTGGGGCTTAAAGCCCAGATTTTAACTAAATCCAATGTAAAGACTCCACGTTTTGTGGGCGTGGAGTGCAGACTTGTAAATGACTCATAGGGTTGTCCACCCTCATTTTTGTAATGTAATGTCAGCTTTAGAAATCTACCCATGGTCTGTGGACCATGGGATTGTATAAATAGAGCGAGGCTCTAAGTTGTAAATAAGTAAGAGAAGTGGAAGCAACAAATGGAGAATTGAGTCTTATCTATCTGTCGAGTCAAGTATTTAGGTCGTAGAGTAGGAGAAGGCTCTGCAGCTGAGTGCGTAGAGGCCTAGTAGTCCACAGCTAAGTGTGCGAACCCCTACAGCTACGTGCGTAGGGCGAGTCGAGTCTATAAACTTTGGAGAGGTAATAAAGAGAAGTTTTACATCATTTAATATTTTTCCTATTTTGTGCATTGAATGTACCAGATATAAATTGTATTTATATTGGTTATATGATGCGTGAAATTACATAAATGTGTTGATAAAGTGAATATAAGATAAAGTATCTATTTATGCGAAGATAACTAACTGTTATAAGAATATAAGTAAGATATGCGGTGCAACTTGGGAAAATAGTGCAGACCGCCTTCTTAGCAGTGCAAAAGCACCTCAGCCCCTGGTTAAGTCTATGCAAAGGCGATTATAATAGATTGCGAAGGCCTCGTAGGCCAGGATAGTGCGCGAAGTGACCCACATGAAGGTATTCACATTTGGACTAAACCAACCCCTCAAACATCTCAAGGGTGTGGAAACTTGGTTCCAGCATCCCCCCATACTGCTTTGGGTGAGACCTCAGTCCGCGCTCTACGGGTTATTGCCGAAAGAGCCAGTAATATAGGGATTTGTTTGGCTAATTAACTTTGAACCTGGGTCAGCCCCCCTCAAGACAACAAATGGTTACATTGTCGGGACAGGAATCTGCATAGAGATGTCTGATGTCATATCATTGGAATCCAACTGAGAAGGAAATTGAAGGTTGGTTGGATAGGAGAATTCATGAGTTCGTGGTATAGGAGAACAAGAATCCGGGACTACAAAAGAAAGAGTGGTTAGACTGTTAGCTGTACGTAGAGATCAATGAAATATTCTTCGCATATTTCCCTACTAAGTTGTACTAGTGGATCACGAAGTTAGCAGATAGCCAAGGAAGGTGGAAACTTGACAATCCTATTGTTTGGACCCCAAAACTGGTGCATAGATTGGAAGCATCAAAGGATAAGATGGTGCACACTATTGATCACTAGCTTGATCGAATTATAGTAGGATTCATTACTGAGTTTGCGATAGATACTTCAGTCAGCTATAGCGAGGCAAAGTGACACTTCCTCAAAGGACCGCGAGGTAAGTACGTAAAATCCCTGAACACTTGGATTAAAATGCTATTGTGTGAAAAGAGTGTTATGTAATTAGATTGATGTTCGAAGCTATGCAAAGTGGAAAAACCTACAGAAACGAAGGAAGTAAGGGACTAGAGAATAGCCCTTTGCTTTCACCTCTGCGAGGGGACAAGGAAGAGCTCGCGAAGGTCTCTCCACGAAGTGTGATCCATTTGCTAAGGCAAAGGATTTTGCGCATACCACCCCCACCCACACCACCACCAAATTCACTGCCTTCACCTCCATCTTCACCCATACCACCTCCACCACCACTGCGAGTCATCAAGGCAAGCACGATAAAGTTTCCCGTTTTTAATGGAGTAGGAAATGAAGATCCAGACCAATTTTGGTTCGTGATAAGAACCATGGGAAGCACAGGGAGTTACATATGAAAATATAAAGAAATCGACATTGGTTAGCACCCTGAAGGACTATGCGCTGACCTGGTATATTAAGCATTCTAATGAAAATCCGAATGCAGGGATCAAGGATATCCAAACTGCGCTAAATAAGGAATTTAGTAGGCTGAAGTCAGAATCATAGTCGAACATTGGGCTCAAAGAGATTGCAATCCTACCAGGTGAGACTCCTTGGGAGATGGATCAGAGACTGAAGTGTACAATTCACAAAGCTGATATGACTTTGACAAATGGACAACACCACGAATGGTTTGTCGCGTCACTAACACCGCATTTGCGGAACGTGCTGTCACAACAGAGGTTAACGACTCAGGCAGAGGCCTTAGAGATTGTGATGAGGCTACATGAAACCCCAATGCAGGATCATAACTTGGGAGTTCAGCAGATCCACGTGTAGTTGAAAAGCTTATGCCTTAAGATGCAGAGTCTGATATAGGATAGGACAACTCTCCCGGAAGTGCATGAAGAGGTGTGGTGCGTAAAATGCAAGGATCAGGGTCATGATAAGGACCACTGCCCTGTGTTCGTGACTTACCTCATGGCAGGAGGACCAATGTTTTTAAGTCCGGAAGCACAAGCAGGACCTAGCGCGACACCCGCTTTGTGGTGTGTGATTTGTCATATAGGAGGAAAGCATGCTATGGACAACTACCATTTGTTACATAAGTACACACAGAATTCGCAACAATTGTTCTGTAATTTTTGTAGATCGGTTGGACATGATGAGCGCACTTGTAGAAGCTATGAGCTGATGATGGATAGAGCTCCCACCTATAGAGTTCAGGTCGAAACGCGGTCCATAGACCAGAACGTAGGAGTGGCGCGAACCAGGTTTAAGGGGCACAAACGAGGTCATGGTGGAGGAGTACTTGGAAGAGGTCGTGGACAACTAATATGCTACAATTGTGGTGGACCAGGACATTATGCCCTTGATTGTATGAATCCAACGAATCCATCATGTCTATATTTTTCCTTGTTTGATCATGAGATCGAGGATTGTCCCACATTGATAGCTAGGATACGCGACAAGCGAGTGCTATCGCCTCTCCTGACTCAGAACCTGTAGATGATGAGGTCTGAGCCGTGTGAGGAAGATCCAAATGTGAATATTGTGCTCCGAAGTGGAATTACGATGGGAGATGATAAAGGAAAACAACCCAAAGATAGTACTTAGGTTCACAAAGCTCCGATGAAAGAAGTAGAATTTAATTTGGATCGCGTTAAGGAAACCTTCATGGAAAGCTAAGAAGAGCTTCATTGATGCCTCCACTTCAGGAAGCAAAGATAGACCAGAGCCGAAAATTAACCCATCTATGCTTACGAAATTCTTGTGAACATGCATGAATCTACTGCATGATAGTAAGGTTGTAAAAGGATCGTAGGAACTCATTAAAAGATGTGTTGCGACAATGCTAGGAGAATCACACGTAGTAAAAAAGACTAGAAAACACAAGACTAGGACAAGGAGAGAAATGAGGCTAACCATGTAGATTGGAGAATATGAGATGGACCAAGTAATTCTAGATTTAGGATCGAACGCGCATGTTCTACCGAAGCAGACATGGTTGCACATGGGGAGCCCTACACTGGAATGGTCTCCTGTTCAGCTACGAATGGAGAACCAGCAGAAGATAATACCCATAGGGCGATTGCAGGGAATCACTCTGGATATTGAGTGAGTGAGTGCACTAGCAAAATTTGAAGTGATAGAGATTGTTGATGACAACAATCCCTACCCCGCACTCTTAGGAATTGATTGGGCCACTGACAGGTGATTAATTTGAAGAAGCATAAGATGATTATTGAGAAGAGGTCTCTACACGTAGTTATACCCTTGGACCTTGCGGAAGGATCGCGCTATACAAAGTTGGTGAATGACTATGAAAGTGACAATGATTTGGACTGCATATACAAAATAACCATGCGAGAGAAAGACTAGGTAAATCCCACCGTGGATAGACGGATCTCATGGGAGCATGAAAGCTCCTATTCGTCACATTCAGATGAGGAGATAGAGTGATGGCAGAACTGGTTACACGAGGTAACCATGCTAAACTGTAATATGATGACAAGATTGTTGCACTACATATCGACAGAAATGATGGATCTACCTACGTATGATGGATTAAGTGAGGTAGATAATTTCATGGATAAGTTTGAAAGGGAGGTTCTGGAAAAGCAACATCTCCAGGCCTTGAATTGGGTACTGCGCGCTACGCCCACAATGTGGTGGGGTATGCACAGAGGAAGCTTTGAAGACTGGAGCGCATGTAGAAAAATGTTGCGCTCACGGTTTGGAGAACCTATAGTGCGATTGGAAAATAAATACAATGGATGGGATGCTCTGTGCACGCATTTTTCCAGGTGGGTACAGGCATATGGTAAACAACCTGCACAGATACACATTAACTGCGCGATGGGAAATACGTTCAATAAGCATGTGTTGTGGGGGAAAATGTGTGAACGGTTCCTGAAGATGGAACAACAGACTGTGGAGAGAATAAGCATGTAGAAGGTTATCCATGCAGAATCATTTAACGAGGTGTGTGAAGCACTGAACAAGGTATGCAGTGCACAGCGAAGTGATTGGGACCTCTGTGTGCCAGCAGTTTTATCAGCTTACAACACAACGTGCAAGAAACTAACGGGACAGGCGCCTTCTAGGTTGGCCTATGGAGCGAACACTATAATTCCGATGGAGTATATCATACCTAGTTTGCGCATAGCAGCACCCATGGATATGACTGATCACAGAGCCTTGGGAGAAGGGATCACGCAGTTGGAAGAACTCAAAGAAGAATGGTTGGGACCTAATGAGGAGATCCAGCACGGTGATCTTAGGCTCCAAGAATTCATGAATGTAAGAGTTCGATTTAGGGAGAAAAGTACCATGGTGGAAGAAGAAGTCAAGAAGCTTGAGGAAGGAATAAAGAAGGACTTTCTTGATAAGAAAAATGTGGTGGTAAAATAGGATCCGCATGATTACGTTGACAAATTTGGTGACTCTTTTGAGAGTTGATCATTTTAAAGCCTTGGATTGGACCATATGTTAGTAAGGGGATCACAGATGGGGGCGCGATGAAGATAGTAAAGTTAAAAGGTGGACTTTTCCTAAGAAGAGTGAATGGAAGTCAGTTGAAGCCATACACGGGTGGCCCAACTATTTGACTAGCCTACCAAAGCATAGTCTTAGCGCTCGAGGTAGCTGAAGGGAGGCGCAGGACTATAAACAGATGCACGAAATATAGAACTAGATACAAGGAAGCAGTTCAGATACCCCAGTATCTAAACCACACATGCAGGAGATACAGTAGGCAACTGCTTAGTGCACTACCAACTTTGTAGCTGTCTGAGTAGAGTTGGGAGGTCTCCACACAAAGATCTCCGCACCGACAGAGTGACTCGAGTGTGAGTCACGAGGTTTGTGTTGGGGGCCTGTTGGGCGAGGGAAGCCCAAATTTTGACTAAATCCAATGTAAAGAATCGACGTATTGTGGGTGTAGAGCGTGAGCTTGTAAATAAGTCATAGGGTTGTCCACCCACATTTTTGTAATGTAATTTCCTCTTTAGAAATCTACCCATGGTCCGTGGACCATGGGATTTTACAAATAGAGTGATGGTCTAAGTTGTAAATAAGTAAGAGAAGTGGAAGCAATAGATGGAGAATTGAATCTTATCTAAGTGTCGAGTCGAGTCTTTGGGTCATAGAGTAGGAGAAGGCTCTGCAGCTGAGTGCGCAGAGGCCTAGTAGTCCGCAGTTGAGTGCGCAGACACCTGCAGCTGAGTGCGCAGGGCGAGTCGAGTCTGTAACCTTCAGAGAAGTAATAAAGAGAAGTTTTACATCATTTATGTGTATCTTTTTCCTGTTTTGTGCATTGAATGTATTGGATATAAATTACATTTATATTGGTTATATGATGTGCAAACTTACATGAATGTGCTGATAAAGTGAATATAAGATAAATTATTTGTTTATGCGAAGATTACTAACTGTGCAACTTGGGGAAATAGCACAAATCGCTGCTTTAGCAGCACCAAAGCACCTCAGCCCCTGGTTAGGGCTGCACGAACGCGATTATAACAGATTGAAAACACCTCACAGGTGAGGAGAGTGCGCAAAGTGACCTGCACGAAGGTATTCACAGTTGAACTAAACCGACCCCTTAGACATCTCAAGGGTGCAGAAACTTGGTTCCAGCATCCCCCCATACTGCTGTGGGTGAGACCTCAGTCCGTGCTCCACTGGATGTTGCTGAAAGGGCCAGTAGTATAGGGATTTGTTTGGCTAATTAACTCTGAACTTAGGTTAGGCCCCCTTAAGCCAACATATAATTTTAAATATCATTGATAATAGAAAACAAATGTGGGCCACAATCAAAATATTTTAGTCAAGAGTATTAATTATAAAATTTCAATATAGACAGAGAAACATTTTAATGTGGACCATGTAAAAGAAAAATAAAATGTTTTAATGATTCTATTAAGCATACTATCTCTCTCTCTCTCTCTCTCTCTCTCTCTCTCTATATATATATATATATATATATGAAAAAATTTAAAAATAGATTATCACAACAACCACTTGTAAAATATTTCAAATTCAACAATATATATTATTTAAAGGAGTTGAAAATAAATAATAAAATCTTATGGTTACTAAATTTCATTCTATCTAAATATTATAAGTTTTGTCCCTTTTCCAATTATATCTTGCATACAATTTTGTTCAAAATCATGTAAATATTTGTTGGAATTTGAAGTTTACAGTCTATTGTAGACAATCAAAGTTCCCAAGGGGATTTTCAAGGTGTTTAATCCATTTATGCATTAAAAGAAACAATTTATGCAATGGAAACTAATAATCTCATAAAGAATTATGATATATATATAGATATATATATATATGAAGAAATTTTAAAATAGATTATCACAACAACCACCTGTAAAATATTTCAAATTCAACAATATATATTATTTAAAGGAGTTGAAAATAAATGATAGAATCTTATGGTTACAAAATTTCGTTCTATCTAAGTATTATAAGTTTGTCCCTTTTCCAATTATATCTTGCATACAATTTTGTTCAAAATCATGTAAATATTTGTTGGAATTTGAAGTTTACATAGTCTATTGTAGACAATCAAAGTTCCCAAGGGGATTTTCAAGGTGTTTAATCCATTTATGCATTAAAAGAAACAATTTAAGCAATGGAAACTAATAATCTCATAAAGAATTATATTAGTAGGAAATTTTATTGGTACATTGTAAAAAATGAATTAGATATGTAGTTTCTTGCATGATCATCATGGAGTTATTATATATATAAAGAGAAAAAATGCAAATCTATTTCGACCTGGAATTTATCAAGCATTGACGATGACTAAATCTCTTCAGCTCCATACCTTCAAAAATTATGTACCTGAAAATATTTGATTGGTCTTGAAACTTAATCGATCCAAGCTAAAATGTAACTATACTTTTATGTGGCTCAATTGAAAATTTCTATCTTTAAATCTATCATTAGTAATATAATTTAGATAAAAAACTATCCCATATGCTCCTTGGCCATATAGAGGAAAATCACTCTTAACAAGAGTGAAGATGTTATTGATGTTGCTTAGATAAATTCTTGAAAAAACTGATTAAAACATTTACAAGATATTTTTGTGTGCCACTGCTGACATATCCTATAATGCTTAGCACTGGAACACCATTACAATAATGAGAATGGTGATGAAAAGAATGAATTTAGAAAATGAAAATGATGACAAAAATAATAAATTTAGAGGATTATTGAGAAATTGCCATCACTTGTATGTACTTATTTACTTTACATACCTACATTATAATGGAATTTTTTATGTCTAAAATGGGCCTCCTAAAGAAAATAATAAAATGATTGTTTGAATAATAAAAATAGAGTTATGAAAATTGAGAGGAAAAGAAAGAAAACTACTTTTCTTTTCTGTTGCATTTTTCATTTCTTTCCTTGTAGTTTTACCCATATTTTAGGTGCAGACACTCATTGTATGTGGATTGAAATTCCACATTAAATGAGTACCCACTTACATATTTTTGAGAAGACCCACACTAAAAAATTCAAAAATACATGAATCTCAATTTTTCATGTATTTTCATCTTTTCAATGTGGGTCTACTTAGAATTATTGAGAGTGGGTTTTTGTTTGATGTGGAATTTATTTTTTCATACAACGGGTATGTACACTTGAAATTTGGGTACAATTACAAGGAGAGAAGCCAAAAATAGAATAGAAATATTAGTTTTCTTCTTTTCCCTCCAAAGATATTTATCCTTGGAAATGACATCATCAACTTCAATATTACTAGTTCTTTGAACGTTTATTTTGTTAGTATTTGTTTTTTTCTTTTAGGCCCGTTTTACACCTCAAAATTCCCCTAGTTTATTTTGTTAGTATTTGTTTTTTTTTGTTTTAGGCCCATTTTACACCTCAAAATTCCCCTAATTTTTCTATCTTATCTTTATATCCATCATGGAAATTACTTTGTAATAACTGCATATTACAATTCAACATAATTCGTTAGTATATTTAAGTATATCACACATTATATATTAGTATAGAATTTCAAATAATAGTGAAATCGATTAATTGTCTTCAGCATTACAAATGGATGTAAATTTAACTTTTCTAATATTGGGTTACATTGACTCCAAGTTGTAATTTTCTTTAGTAGTCCAATTATGTTGTGTATGAAGATTTTTTATTTATTTTTAATCATTATGATCTTAAGCATTAAACCCACTCAAAATGTACTATATAAGTATAGTATTAATATTGTGATTACGGTGAGTGTAACAAAAATGTTTGGGTTATTGGATGGCCTCCATAGTTCTATAGAAATATAAAAACCATTACTAAAGGGTCATGTAAATGTTTTCACAATGAATCGTACATATAAGGGCTCAAGTTTTAGATAACAAGGGGAGAGCATGATATGGTCATGAACAAGAGCTAGCTCTTGTACAGTTGTTTAGGTCCAGGTAAAGTACCATTTGGGAATGTTGATGTACACAAACAAAGTATTTATCAATAAATTAATCTTACCAATGTGCTAATTAAGGTGTATCTATAGGATTCATGGTCAAGGTAACTCGAAGACTAGGTAGATCAAGTATAGAAAGTTAAGTGAGATGTTTTCTACTATCAACGACATGGTCAATCAAGGCATAATGCTTAAGAAAATTAACATTATATCTTTGAAAAACTAATACAAATTTGATGCTTTCATGAAGGGAATATTTGACATTAGGAGATTTGAAGGTAAGGTTGCCATTTGTGACATGTAGGTTGAAATTTCTTTCCACACAACCAGAACAAAAAATTTCCCAACCCAATACAGACCCTAGATTCAAGAAGAAAATACATTACAAGGAAGTAACTCTAGAGATCACTATGTGACAAAGATCCTCCAATTTTTTTTTTTTTCTAAGTTAGGCTAATTCTATTACTGAAAAATATTCCACACTAAGGCCTTAGCATGTGCATATCCATGCCTGAATGTTGGCAAAAAACAACAGAAACTGAGTCTGGACTGCCCATAATGGGAAACCAGTCCGAATCAAAAAACGAGTGCAAAATTTAACTTGCTGCCCACGCAGGGGAAACCAGCAATTGTGCATAATTGTTTATCAAATTTTCGAGATGAAACAAAAACCAACCAAGGAACTTAACACCATCAACTTTTCCGGAACCCCCATTAAAGAAACTAGAAAGCAGAATTCCCGATAAAAGGACCTGAGAAAAGTAGACACGTGGCAGGCTGTGTGGCAGGCTGCGTGGCAAACATGTGGCAAGAAAAGTGGCTGACTAGGAGTGAGGTGGTGACGACGGGTGTTCCTCCATAATGAAACACCTATACTCCTCCATGTTGACACCAACCTGTTGGGAAGCATCTGTGTTGTCTGCCTGTTGCGCCAGTTGTTCCTCCTCGATGAAATAACAGTAAGGATCCACGTCTTCTGCTGCATGCTGGTCCTCATCTACCTTCTTCTCTGTTTGTCCCATCTCCTTCTCAGTTTTTCGCATCCCTACTCCATGGGTGTTCGTCTGAGCCATGTCCAAATCTGCTCTGGTGTGGCCACCACCTTCAGTGGACTGCTCGTCAATTGCTTTAGTGTGGCCACCACCTTCAGTTGCCTATCCCTCAATTTCTTGCTCTATCTCGTGAAAGCTGATGGAGATAGTGGCAGTGATGATGGGCATGTTTATGGATGAACGAAATGTGAATTGGATGGAATGGAGATGTGACTGTGGATTGGAAGGAGTGCCCCTAGGGGGCGAAGCAGGAATGGAAGGAATGCCACTGCGATATGAGGTAGGGAGCATCTAATGGAGGCGGTGACGTTAAGAATGGCCTCCGCCACTGCGGGTGTTTGGGTAGCACCGTGATATCTGCTGGGCCAGAGAGGAAGTAGAGTGCGAAATCGGGTAACGTTGGGGACGATCCATGCTTCCTCTGTTTCCACCCGTGCATCTACACATATGATGATGCATTCTCAGCATGTTGGCACCATAAGTTTGAGAATTTCTTCCGGAATTGGGCTCAGAGCGATGCAGAGACTCAGTATAATTTATGGGCAACTTTGAGGAGGGAAAAGCTACAGAGGCCGAGTGGAAGACGAAATGGCAAGCGAGGCTCTGGGTGAAGTGAATTCCTGGGCCTAAGTCAATGCAACAGAGGAGGTGGCAGTGTCTCCAGGTGGTAGTGCGAGAGATGGGTGAAGCAACAGCTTGAGGGAAGAGGCATTGCAGAGGAAGAGGATGATGGACAGGTGCAGTGGTGAGAGAAGCACCAGAATTCATTTTTGCATGGAGCTGAGTTTGTTGGTTACACACAGGTTGGAGATGGCACCCCCTTAAATGCCATTTATGGTTGTTGTTAATGTCATTTTTAGACCAGTGTGCCAGATTACAGAGGGCCATGTGGTTTGGAAACATACCATTCCATTTGACCACCACCTCATTGTCCTTGCTGAGCACCTACATCCGAGAGATGTGCTTCCTTGTGCACCAGGTCAATGCAGGCTTGAAATTGAGCTTGGTCATGTAAAATATTGATTGTTCCAGATTGTAGGACCTGATCATATTCAACTCCTATGTTTGCCAAAAGATCAGCCACCTTGTTGTTTCCTCATTTGACATGAATGAAGGTGGTAGCTCGTCTGGTTTTCATCCATTTCTCTATTAGGTTGAGTCTGGCCACTAGTCTCCAGCTGCTAGCGACTCTCGAAGCTGTGGTTCCCAGTTATATTTGGGTAACCATGTGTATCAGAATTTGGGAGTCCCCTTCTATTATAATAGGATGAAAATTGTGTTGATGCGCTAAGTTCATACCTTGCCACAATCCTTCCAGTTCTGCAGAGTTATTCGTGTCCCATCCAATTGAACCAAAGTAGATTAGCAATGGTCGGCCTTCTTGATCTCTGAAAATTCCACCATGTCCTGCTTTGCCTGGGTTGCCTTTTGAGGCCCCATCAAAGTTTAGTTTGATCACTTTTTTTGGAGGGGGTTTCCAATGTGATGGCTACTTGTTGATAATGCTTGCTTTGTTGGGATCAATTTGAACCTATGGGAGCTTTAATTTCCAGTTGTCCCATATGCTCTGTTCCTGTGCCTGAGTGGGAAAGTCCTCAACACTCCACTGTTGGAGAGCTAGGGTTTCTTGAATATTCTGACATAAATTGGTCCAGATGATCTCCAAAGTAGTGCTTTGATTTTTGAAAATTATTTTGTTTCTTTCCTTCCAAATTGTCCAGAAAAGGAAGCCCGGGAGAATTGTCCATAGCGCATTTAAAAGTTTGATTTATATGGCACAAGGGGCCAATTGAGGATAATGCCTTTGATATCCCCTAAGATTCTGCAAGGTCTCTGACATCTGAAGGTGACTTTTTCCCATAATTGGTTAGCCATGTAGCAGGATTCCATGAGATGTTGAATAATTTCACCTTGTTTTTGATAATTAGGACAATAAGAGGGTCCCTAGTATCCTCTTTTAATTAAATTATCCCAAGTGAGAATTCTTTGATGATAGAGCAACCAAGTGAAGGTAGAGATTTTGGGCCATATTCCTGTAGTCCAGAGACGAGTCCAAGTAGGATCAACTGGTTCCTGTGTTTGGAGCATCAACTTATATGCTTCTTTTGTTGTGTATGTTCCCCTAGGGGTGTAGCCCCATCTCAGAACATCTTTTCCATTAGTACATCTGATTTTCCTGCTGGTGAGTTCTTTGTGTAGATCCGAGTTATAGGCTTTAGTTTCATGCTGTATTATCTGTTCAATAGGTTTCCATTGCCTAAAGCCTTGATTGGTACTTTGAGTCCAGTAGCGTGCTACATGGTTAGTCTGGTTGATGTTATTTCCATCAATAGGGGGAAGGATTTCTGAAATTTTTGGCCTCTGTTGCCATAAGTCCATCCAAAAATGCACAATTCGCCCATCGCATATCTCCTAGAAGTTGTGCTTTTGTGTTAGCTCCCTATGCTATTTTTCTGCATTCCAGATTAGAGATCCTATGTCTGTAGTGGTTATTCTAATCAACTCTTCCTACGGACGATTGTTCACATATTTTGCAGTACATATTTGGGCCCATGGCTTCTGTGGGCTTGAAATCCACTACCACCATATTTGTGTGCCCATTAATGTGTTACTGTGTTGCGGGTCTCACAATCCTAGACCCCCCTACTTTTTTGGTGTGCAGACCGTGACCCATTTTACTAACGCCCATTTACAGTTTTGCCCTGTGGATCCCCATCAAAAGTTGTGTTGCAAATTCTTGATATTTTTGAGTGCCGATTTCGGTGCTGCAAGAATTGAGAAGAGATAAAGAGGCATGGATTTTAAAACTGCCTTTATCAGAATGAGATTGCTTGCCATGTTGAGAGTTCTATAGGTCCAGGACGATAAGTGACTTTTGATTTCCTCAATGAGTTGTTGCAAGGATGTATGCTTTAAGGTTGAATCTATCAGTGGAGCGCCCAAATATTTGGATCGAATTTTAGCTTGTGAGAATCCTATGATTCTGGTGATTATTCTTTGAGTGGCGGGTGGAGTGTGGAAAAAGAAAATTTGCGATTTGGCAGTATTAATGGTGGTCCTTGAGGCCATTGAAAAGGTTTCTACCAGAGCTTTGAAGGGACGGGCTTCACTGACAGAAGGATGTCCAAATAATATATTGGCATCAACAAATTGTTGATGAGTTATAGCAGAGGTTCCATGGGCAGAGATGCCTCTGAGGTCGTGAGATTGAACAACATTCTTTATAAGGCAACCTAGACCTTCTACCACTATAATAAAGAGGAAGGGGGATAAAGGGTCGCCTTGGCAAATTCCTCTAGATGGGGAGTAGGTTTTGGAGGGGATTCCATTAATTAGGATGGAGCAGAAGGGGGAGGATATGAGATTCATAAGTGATCTACGCTAGGTCAGGCTAAAGCCAAAGGCAGTAAGCAATTGTTTTATATAGGACTAGCTTAGTCTGTCGAAAGCTTTAGAAAGATCTATTTTAAGAAGCATACCTACCTGTTTGTTGCTCTTTAAGGAATGAATGATTTCATGAGTCAATATGATGCCATCCAAGATTTGACATCCTTATACATAGCTAGATTGTTGCGGTGAAATGAGAAGAGGGAGAAGAGGTTTGAGGCGATTGGTAATGAGTTTCGAAATAATTTTATATATGACATTGCATAGATCAATGTTCCTGAACTTCTCTGAAGTACTCGACTGATCTTCTTTGGGGATGAGAGCTATGAATGCTACATTGAGAGAAGGAAGTATCCAATGCATAACTCGTGATTCTTCTACCACATTCTAGACTTCCTCTTTGATTAAATCCCAAAAGTGATGGTAGAAGTTAGAGGTGAAGCCATCAGGTCATGGAGCCTTCCCATCTTTTAATTGATTTGAAGTTGATTCTACTTCCATCATAGTTACCGGTCGCAACAAGAGCTAATTGTGCCCTTCTGTTATAATTCTAGGAATATGCTGGAGTATTTCGTTTATTGCAAGCTGTCTATCTGTAGGCGGCTCTTGATGTACTATTTTGAAGTGATTAGTGAGATCTCTCTCAATATCTTCCTGTGTCTCCATTATCTCTCCCTGTGGATTTTGAATATGCGAAATGGTATTAGTCATTCTTCTTTGGATAGTTGTGCAGTGAGAGAATTTGGTGTTTCTTTCCCCTTCTTTTAACCATCTGATTCTTGAATTTTGTTTCCAGGGCATTTCCCCGTGTTTCCTTCTTTCTTCCAATTGTGTGAGAAGAGCTTGTTCTTGACTTGCTAAAGTCCCAGTTCTGCCTCCTGTAATGATCTTTTGTTGTAGCTCTATCATACTTTGCTCGAGCACTTTTTGATCTTGAAGGATATTACCAAAAGTGGTGTGATTCCAGTACTTGATTTTCTTTTTTATATGCTTCAACCTCTGCTGGAATTTATACATAGTTGAGCCACTAGATGGAATAAATATCTCCGAAGCTGATTTGACCATATTTTGAAATCACACTGAGTGAGCCAAAAAGTTTCAAATCTGAATGGTTTCCTGTTTGAATTTCCAGGGCTTGTCCATTGCAGGGAAATGGGCCAGTGGTCTGAGCTGGCAATGGGGAGTATTGAGGCGGTAATATTGCCTCCTAGATGTACTGAGTTATCTGAGATGAGGTATCTATCCAACATGGATGAGATTTTTTGAGAGCCCATCCTTTTATTATTCCATGTGAAAAGACCATTATCAAATGGTAAATCAATTAGCCAATTATTTTGAATGTATTCTTTGAAGCTGTTACTTTCACTGTCTAGCTTCCTTCTGCCTCCTAGTTTTTCCTCCAGCCGAGTGATCATATTGAAGTCACTGCCTATGAGCCAGAGTGGATGTGTTCTTGTAAAATTGAGAATTTCTAGCAATTTTAGCAGCATATTCTTTTGCATAGTATCTTGATGGAAGTATACATTTGTCAAGTGACCATGTATATTGGTGTCGATGATGTGAAAAGTGGCTTGATATAAATGATGAGAAGCATGGAAGTCTATGAGGGAGATGTGATGCATGTTCCAGGCTATAGCAAGCCCCCCCCAAAGCTCTTGTTACATCTACCATGACAGTTTGGCATCCTGACCAGGCTTTGGATAAAATGGAAGCTAATGTGCTAGTATTACATTTTGTTTCCTACATGAAGAAAATATGTGGTTTTTCATGCTGTATCATGTTCTTTATCATCCTATATTTCCCGGGACTGTTATGTCCGTGAAAATTCCATGAGATGAGCTTCATGGTTGACCATTAGATAAAGATCTATAGTATTTAGTCAACTTGGAGCACCTTTCGGACTCCACTAGCATTTCCCCAATGAGGATTGTGCATTGTGAATCTCTCTTTTTGCCTCTTTTCTTCCCATCTTTGGTAATTTGTTTCCCATCCCAGTTGCTTCCTTGTTGTATGCCCATGGTGCTGTGCTGGTGCACTCTTGAGAGTACTACTTCCATATTTTCAAGTTTCCTGTCTGGTATTTTGTCGAACTCTTTCTTCTTACATACTTGTTCTAGACTAAAAATGTCTAGGTCTCCTAGATCAAAGCTTTCAGGTTCTTCTTCCATGAGACTTTGTTGACTACTCTCATCCATGTGGTGGGTTGTGTTGAGTGGGTCTGTCAGCAAGTTGTCAATGTCCATTCCTTTTGCAGACCAAAGGGCTTTGTCGTGATCTTGAAGGGCGATAGGTTGTTAGGGTCCCACCCTAACCCCCTTATTTATGTCATGGGATCACGTCATAGTCAAGAGTCAATAAAGCCCATATTAATAATTGTAAGTGGTTAACCCGCAGTTAATGACGGGACCACAGTTAGTTGCAAATGGGCGGTAGTATTAGTTAGATGGTAAATGGGCGGTAGTATTAGATAGATGGTATTAATAAAATCCACGATATTGGCTCGTGGTATTGCATGTATGAGTCACATATAAAGGATAGAGACTCCCTGCGAGGAGTATTGTGTCTTGTGTTGTAATCGAGCTCTGCTCTATTGGAGGTTGCCCCCTCGAAGAGGCCTGTGAACATTTCTCTCTGGATAATAAAATCATTGCTATTCTGTGCTCTGGGTATATTTTCTTCGCATATTTGTGTTCTCGGTATTTTTCTTCGCAATTTCTATGTTTGGGTATCGCTTTGCAGGTTAAGAAGCATAACAAGTGGTATCAGAGCACTTTCCAGGGCTCGGTGGGATCTCCAAATTTTAGCAAAATTTTTTAGGCTAGAGACATGTTCCGGCGTCTTTAAACCACGGGATCTGTCGTTAAGTGCATAAACCTGCGGATTTGGGGAGGCATGCACGCAGGAAATACAAGAGGTGGTCACGTCTGTTGGACTCCCTTGTAACCCCTGTGTGTACCCCTTCGAGTAGTAGCGCATTAGACAGAACCGCGCACGGACTGTCTTCCACGTACCCTCTGGGTATATAGGAAGCCCCCTAGCTCCCGTGAAACCTCGCCATAGATAAAACTTCGGTCGTCTTGTTGCTACAGTACACCGAGAACAGCACTCGGAGAGATTACTCGCCCGTACGATAGGGTAGTCGGGTTGTACGGCTAAGGGTACGGTCGATCCTCCTTAGTTAGAGCCCTGAAACATTGGGCCGAGTACTACTGTCAGACCCTTATGTATATTGCGATCTGTAGCACCTGACACTCCCCAAGACCATAGTTCCCTTTTCTATTGGGGGATCACACATCATCTATTCCAGTTCAGGGGCGGCAGTTGTTCCACCATTCAGATCTCTCAGATCCACCAGATCGGATATTTCAGATCAGAAGCAGCAGTGTTCCACCATTCAGATATCTCAGATCCATCAGATCAGAGTAGTTGCGAAGGGTTCCTATACCTGCATATGATTTTCGCAGGACTTTTGGTGGCATTGACATTTTGAGGATTTGGCGACTGCAGTATTGATCAGAAAGGAGTAAAACTCCGTTAGGAGTTTTGCGCTTATTGGTGACCTAGCCCATCAGAATCAGGACGACGAGCTGAGCAAGGTGGTACCATTCAATTCTTAGTAAAAAAAAATTCGGCGGTCCCAAATTTTCGTCAGACAGGTGTATGGTAGAAACTCGCGCTCAAGCAATGGCCACTGAAAGGATAGAAAAAATAAAAGAAGAGGTGCACTCTCTCAGCTCTACGGTGGCACGGATCGAAACTCATCTTAAAGGATTAGATGGCCTACTAACGGACAAGGGCAAGATGCCAGCCCGCGAGGAGGAGTATAAGGGTCATGAATACCATGAAGGGGAGTCTAGCCACTCTCCTCACGTCTGGCACACCCATCCACCACCCAATCAGAGACCTCCCAAGTTGGATATGAATAAATTTGACGGTTCTCACACGTCCGCATGGCTAGCACAAATGGAGCAGTATTTTCAATTGAATCATATCATAGATGAGGGGATTAAGCTTATGGTGGGCACCATGTACTTGGACAGTGAACGATGGGAATGGAAGGAATGGTATGAGCGATGCAATGGACAATTTCGGAATTGGGGCCAATTTACCAAAGCTCTTCGAAATCGCTTTGAACAGGAAGACTCTTTTTTGGGGCGTCTCACTAAGCTCCGACAGACGGGTACAGTGGATGAATATATTACCACTTTTGAAGCCTTAGCCTTCCGCACTCAGGGTCTCATAGATGAATTCTACATGGAATGCTTTATCAGCGGTCTTAAAGAAGCCATCAAAGCTCAGGTTCTACTACACCACCCCCCCACATGGAACGAGGCTTGCCAGGTAGCCGTAAGGCGGAACGGGCATTAACAGCTCAATCCAGCCGCCTCAACTTTCCCGCTAAAGGTCGTCCCTCACAGGCTCCCAATATGACCCAAACACTTAAGATTCAAAAGGTGTCACCTGCAGAAATGGCCGAAAGAAGGAAGCAAGGACTATGTTACTACTGTGATGAAAAATACTCCCCGGGTCATAAATGCAAAGAGCACAAGTTTTTTCAAATCGATGCCACTGAATACAGCTCCACCGAGGAAGATCCACCAGTTGAGGAACCAGAGGCGACCGAAGAAGATAACCAACAAGAGATTGTATCTGATGAACCTATGATTTCGCTGCATGCATTGGCTGGAATCTCTTCACCTCAAACTCTCAAAATCAGGGGTTTTCTTAAACATCGGCCAGTAATAGTTTTGATTGATAGTGGAAGTACCCATAATTTCATCCAACAAAAGATCGCTGAAGCAGCGCATTGTTATGTCCGAGCAGTTTCTAACTTCCAAGTCCAGATTGCAGATGGAGGCACAATGAAATGTGAAGGTCGCTGTGAAAATGTCAAAATTCAAATGGGGGATTATCAATTGAAAACCCACATGTTTGCAATACACATGGGGGGCTGCGACATTGTCCTAGGTGCGGAATGGCTCCGCACTCTTGGGCCAATCACAATGGATTTCCAGGAGTTATATATGAGTTTTAAGCAGAACGACTACACACATACCCTCCGTGGGCTACAAGCAGGAGCCCCTTCTATCATAAGCTCGCATCGTATGGAAAAATTGTTAAAAAAGGGCCATCATGGAGTAGTAGCTCAATTTAATGCCATCCAGGTAGTAGAGACCATGTCTTCGCCAATTCATCCTGAGATGCAACAGATTTTGAATAAACATCGGACGGTCTTTGACAAACCTCATGAACTTCCACCCTCGCGAGGGGAACATGATCATAGCATCACATTGGTCCCAGGGGCCCAACCCCCAAATGTGCGGCCATACAGACATCCGTTCACCCAAAAGAATGAAATAGAAAAAATCATCAAGGAATTGTTGGAAGCAGGTGTCATTCGTCCTAGTATTAGTCCTTACTCATCTCCAGTCGTCATGGTCCTCAAGAAAGATGGGGAGTGGCGGATGTGTCCAGACTTCAGGGCCCTCAATAAGTTAACAGTCAAAGATAAATTTCCCATCCCAGTGGTTGACGATTTGCTGGACGAACTCAATGGGGCTCAATTCTTCACTAAATTGGATCTTCTCTCAGGCTACCACCAAATTCGCATGAAGGAAGTTGACTTTCCCAAGACAGCTTTCAGAACTCATGAAGGCCATTATGAGTTCTTGGTCATGCCATTTGGTCTCTGTAATGCCCCCTCCACTTTTCAGAGCCTTATGAATCACCTCCTCAGACCATATCTCAGAAAAATTGTCCTGGTCTTCTTCGATGACATCCTCATCTATAGTGGCACTTGGGCGGCACATCTTAAGCATGTAGATATCCTCTTGCAACTGCTCAGCAAGCATAAATTATTTGTCAAAATGCGTTTGGCATGGAAGAAGTTGAGTATTTAGGCCACATTGTGGGCCGTGAAGGTGTCAAGGTTGATCCCAAAAAGATCCAGGCAATGCAAGAATGGCCTCAACCTAAGACCTTGAAAAGCTTGAGATGATTTTTGGGTCTCACAGGCTATTATCGTAAATTTGTCCGCAACTATGGCCGCATAGCAAAGCCCCTAACGCAACTTCTCAAGAAAAATTCCTTCTTCTGGAACGACGAGGCACAACAGGCATTTAACGCTCTCAAAACCGCCATGTGTTCCACTCCGGTCTTAGCACTACCGGACTTCACCAAAACATTTGTCATCGAATCTGATGCTTCAGGAACAGGTATTGGAGCAGTCTTAATGCAGGAAGGGCGACCATTGGCCTTCACCAGCCAACAACTAAGTGGGAAGAACTTGGGCCAATCTACCTATGAGAAGGAAATGATGGCCATCTTACATGCAGTGGAGACCTGGCGACCTTACTTGTTGGGGCGACGTTTCCAAATCCGCACAGATCATCACAGTCTCAAATATTTTTTGGAGCAACGCCTATCTTCCCCCCAACAAAATAAATGGTTAGCCAAAATGCTGGGTTATGATTATGAGATCATTTACAAGAAAGGGAAAGACAACAAGTTAGCAGATGCATTGTCACGCCAATTTGAGGAGGAAAGTACTCTGCTCGCAATATCCCTCCCCATTCCAGACTGGATTGAAGAGGCTCGCAGGGAATGGTTTTCGCATCCTGAGCTCTCCCAACTCATTTCTCAATTACAGGCAGATCCTAATTCCAGCAAGGGCCCCAACCATTCACCCCTACTTTGGTTGCTCAAACTTTCATGGATCAAATCTTCAAATTGCATGGCATGCCCACTTCGATTGTGTCCAACTGTGAACCAATCTTCACCAGTAATTTTTGGCAGGAGCTCTTCAGAATACAAGGCACTCAACTCAAACTCAGTACTTCATATCATCCGCAAACAGATGGTCAAATAGAAGCAGTCAACAAATGTCTAGAAACCTACCTTAGGTGTTTCACTTCAGAAAAACAACACCTTTGGGCACAGTGGCTACCTCTGGCGGAATGGTGGTATAACACCAACTATCAAGCCACCACCAAAATGACTCCCTATGAAGCAGTCTATGGACAACTTCCGTCGTCCCATACTTCTTACCTCACGGGGTGCTCTAAAGTACAAGCAGTGGATCAACTCTTACAACACCGTGCGACCATGCTGGCCCACTTGCGCGAGAATCTTCATCAAGCTCAGAACCGTATGAAGCAACAGGCTGACCAACATCGCTCAGAGCGCCAATTTCAAGAAGGGGATCAGGTCTTTTTGAAGCTGCAACCATATAAGCAAACCTCACTCAAAGACAAGGGCTGTCAAAAGCTCTCTCCAAAGTTCTACGGACCATATCAAGTACTTCAGCGCATTGGAGAAGTGGCTTACAAGCTGGCTTTGCCACCTACAGCAAAAATCCATCCATTTTTCCATGTATCGTGCCTCAAGAAAGTGATTGGGAACAATTGCCGAGTTCAAACCAGTCTACCCGAATTGGATGAAGAAGGATCAATCTGGCTTCAACCTGAACAGGTTCTAGACACACGAGACAAGCACCTGCGTGGCCGCGTGATCAAGGAGGTCCTAGTCAAATGGAAAGACACCTCGCCGGAAGATGCAACTTGGGAACCAGCTGCTATTCTTCAGCAGTTTCCGCAGCTTCAGCCTTGAGGACAAGGCTAGTCTTAAGGGGGAGGGCATGTTAGGGTCCCACCCTAACCCCCTTATTTATGTCATGGGATCACGTCATAGTCAAGAGTCAATAAAGCCCATATTAATAATTGTAAGTGGTTAACCCGCAGTTAATGACGGGACCACAGTTAGTTGCAAATGGGCGGTAGTATTAGTTAGATGGTAAATGGGCAGTAGTATTAGATAGATGGTATTAATAAAATCCACGATATTGGCTCGTGGTATTGCATGTATGAGTCATATATAAAGGATAGAGACTCCCTGCGAGGAGTATTGTGTCTTGTGTTGTAATCGAGCTCTGCTCTATTGGAGGTTGCCCCCTCGAAGAGGCCTGCGAACATTTCTCTCTGGATAATAAAATCATTGCTATTTTGTGCTCTAGGTATATTTTCTTCGCATATTTGTGTTCTCGGTATTTTTCTTCGCAATTTCTATGTTTGGGTATCGCTTTGCAGGTTAAGAAGCATAACATAGGTTGTGAGGTTGTTGGTTGCGAATCTGAGTTATTTGCTAATGATGGTTGACTAGCATCATTAGGGTTAGGTACAACAAAAGGTTTGGTGGATGGCGCAGAAGTTGTTTTAGCTATAATGGAAGGATCTGATTCTGGCATATCTAGGTTTGACAGAAGGTCAAAACTGTTGCTAGAGGATGGTGCATCAGAGGATGGTATTACATTGTTTGGTGTTGTAGGGGGTTTTTTGTGATTCTTATTTCTATTAGCAACTTTGGTAAACCCTTCTGCATCAGATTTTCCCCCATGGTATGTTGATTTAGGAGGGTCATTTAGAGGACAATCACCGAATAAATGTCCATGGGCATGGCATTTCCTACATCTAAAGGGCACATGTTCATAATCTATGGGTTGAATCCATTCAAACTCATCGTAAAGGAGACTTACCGAATCCATGAGTGCCTTGACGAGTTTCATATAAACGCAGATACGAGCATATGAGGTGTACTGTCGAAGCTTCGTTTCCTCTGCAGTATTTATGAATTCTCCTAGCCCATTGCCAATAGCTTTAAGTGATTCTTCATCACAGTATTCCAAAGGTAAGGAATACATGTGAATCCATACTGGTGCCCAGCTAAAGTCTTCCTTGCCTGGATTGAATCTTTCTATCCAGTCTCGTAGATATAGACCCGTTGCATTGAAGAAATAGGGTCCTCCATCCAGAATGTGATTTCTGTCTTTAATGCAGTTGAAGATGGTTGTAAAAAAACCTTTGGGGTCTAGTTGTAGGGTTACATGTCCCTTGGGCTTCCACTTTGAGTTTATCCATCCTCGCAGAGCTTTTTCGGTAGGTCAGTAGCCTATAAATTTACCTATCAGTGCATGGTCTTTCATATATTGTATTTGTGCATTGATTATGTGGCTGGGTAACTCAATCTTGGGTCATTCCGCTACAATGGGCTTGCAAGTGGAACATGATGACTTCTTTGGTTTTTTAGTTGTTGTGGGGTTATATTTTGTTTCATTGTTCAGATCTGCATGTTCATTCTTTTCCTACTGTTGCGCAGGCTGTACTGATGGTTGTTCTGCTCTTCCAGTTGAGGGCTAATCATTTTTGTCTTCATGTGTCTGATTTCCATGGTTGTGGCCAGTGGGAGGAGGCCCTGTGGCCTCCCTCATAGGGATGTCCATTGGTTGTTTCTACCAATTCAGCCAGACCCGCGCTGGCAACAGTACTACTTGTTTCTGAGAGACTGCTTTCTCTGTCTCTGCGCCATGTAAGGGTTTGTCAAAAACCATAGTCCGCCATTTTTCTCTGCTCATGAGCTCCAGCCTTTCCCTTTTTAAGATCCTCCTAATCTTTAGCTTACTTCTTGGTAGCATTTTCCACAGACAAAAAACTCCCTCCCTATGGGTTGTAGGTAAGTTACAAGAAATTTCCTTTCTATCTCACTTGGATATAAATTTTGAAGTCACATTTACAATAATTAATTTTTTATTTTTAAAAGGTAAAGCAACCAACTTTATATTATATTATTTTTATTTTTTCTTAATAGAAATTAGAAAATACTAATTTTAATATAAAAAATATCAATATTTTCAAAATTGTTAATGGAATTTAAAGTTATATATATATATATATATATATTCATGTCCCACTAGCACAACTAGTTGAGGATGGGCCTCATTAGCAAAGGAGGCTAAGGATCATGTTATGAAACCAGCTCAAGAATCTTTGGGTTTCCATGTAGCTTTTGAATTGTTTCCATAAATGCAGTAGAAACTGTATTGGCTTTAAATGGATGTGATAATGCACAAAAGTGTGCATACTTGGTAAGTCTGTCAACTACCACCATGATGACACTCTTTCCCTTAGACTTAGGTAAACCTCTGATAAAATCCATTGAAACCTCCTCCCAACATTGGCTTGGAATGGATAAACGTTGTAATAGACCCGGTGTCTTAATTGTTTCAAATTTTTTTTGTTGGCAAACCAAACATTCCGCCACAAACTTTTGAATATCTGATTTAAGGCCATCCCAAAAAAATTCCTTCTTAACCTTGTGGTAAGTTCTTAAAAATCCTGAGTGCCCTCCTAAGGGATAAGTGTGCAATTCCATAAGAATCTTTTGTTTTAGCTGGGAATTATTACAGAGGTATAAGCGATCTTTGTACCATAACGAATCATTTTGCCAGCTAAATGTATCAGAAGTACTAGAATCTTGTTGTAGCTTTCGAATAAGTGCCCACACTTCTTCATCATTCTTCCATTCCTCCCTTTCTTCGTTTATCCAATCTGGTTGGATAATAGAAATGGCACACAACAATGCTTCCACATCCTCATCCTTTCTTGAGAGTGCACCTGCCACCACATTTTGCTTCCCTTTTTTTAGATGATTTCAAAGTCATAACCCAACATCTTTGTGACCCACTTTTGTTGCTCTTCAGAGGATAAGCTTTGTTCTAAAAAGTATTTAACGCTATCATGATCCGTTTTTACCTTGAAGTGTCTTCCCATTAGGTAGGGTCGCCATTTCTTAAGTGCATGGAGTATTGCCAACATTTCCTTCTCATAAATAGCTTTGCTTAAAAACTTTCCCTTGTTTGGACGACTTTCAAAAGCAATGGGTCTTTCATCTTGCATTAGAATAACACCAATTCCATTTCCTGAAGCATCACATTCCACAATAAAGGTTTTTTTGAAGTCCGGTGTAGCTAAGACTAGTGCTTGGCACATTGACTCTTTAAGATGTTCAAAGGCCTTTGTTGCTTCCGGAGTCCATGAAAATGAATCTTTCTTCAATAATGTTGTTAGAGGTGCTACTATTCTCCCATAATTCTTAACAAACTTGCAATAATACCCTGTCAGCCCAAGAAATCCTCACAGATGCTTTATGGATGTGGGGATTTTCCATTCCTTAATGGCTTTAGTTTTGCTAGGGTCTACCTTAACTCCTTCATGAGATACAATATGACCCAAATATTCCACCTCCTGGACTCCAAAGAAACATATGGATCTTTTTGCATATAATTGTTTCTCCTCCAATAGTTGTAGCACCCTGTCAACATGTTCAACATGATCCTTCCAAGACTTGTTGTAGATTAGTATATCATCAAAAAATACTAGCACAAATTTTCTAAGGAATGGTTTGAAAATTGAATTCATCAAACCTTGAAATGTTGAAGGTGCATTGGTAAGGCCAAAAGGCATGACCAAAAATTCATAACAACCCTAATGAGTTCTAAATGTCGTTTTCAGAATGTCTTCAATCTTCATTCTGATTTGATGATATCCCGAACGAAGATCCAACTTGGCGAAGTAAATTGGTCCATGCAGTTCATCGAGTAATTCATCAATGACAGGAATGGGGAACTTATCTTCAATAGTGAGCTTGTTGATCTCCCTATAATCTAGACACATGCGCCATGATCCATCCTTCTTGTGCACCAATACTACTGGAGCTGAGAAAGAACTTTGACTCGGTTGAATTATACCAGCCTCTAGCATTTCTACAACCATACGTTCAATTTCACGTTTTTGGACATAGGGATATCTGTAGGGCCTGATGTTTAGAGGAACACTTCCTGGAATCAGATGAATCACATGATCATGATCACGCATAGGTGGGAGACCTTTGGGAGTCTCAAATACCTTGGAATGATTGTCCAGGACTTTTTGGAGATCTGGAGAAATAGATGATTCCAATGTGGAAATATCTAGCGAACATAATTGTGCAATTACACCTCTTTGCTCCTTTTTTAGAAGCTTAGTCATGCCATTAGAGCTGATTATCTTTCCTGGTTTCCCTGCAATACCGCTTAATTCAACTTCCTTTCCTTCCGTATAAAATTTGATGAAAATTTCTTGAAAATTAAAAGCTATTGTACCCAAGGATTGTAGCCATTGGACTCCTAGTACAACATTGGCACCTCCCATTGGAATGGAAAGCATTGGGCTAGTCAATACATATTCTCCCATGGATAGCTTGATATTATGGCACTTTCTAGAGCAATTTATTGTTCCTCCATTTGCAATCATCACTTGACACTCTGGTGCTGGATATATGAAGCAATTCAATTCTTTTGCTACCCTACAATGAATAAAATTGTGGGTGCTTCCTAAATCAATCAACACTATTACCTTTTTCTTCTTGATTTGTCCTTCTATCTTGATGGTTTGAGGAGTGATAATTCCCGCCAATGCATTACAAGATATGGTCGAATTTATTTGTTCTTCATCTAGGCTTTGTTCCTGGAGTATATTCTCTTTCTTTGACCTTTCTTGCTCCTTTTCTTCTTCCTCTTCACAATCTATGTAGAATAATTTCTTCTCAGCACACTTACGACCTTTTGTGTATTTGCTATCACAACTGTAACAAAGCCCTTTTGCTCTTTTTTCTTCCAATTGTTGTGGTGTCAACCTTGTAGGTTGTGGAAGACTAGGGGCAACAACACTTCCGTCTTTATAGTTGTGAGTGGTATGCTTCCTAGTTGCCATAATTTTGCTTTCCATTTTTCTTGCTAACTTGAATGCCTTCTCTAATGAATCAGTTTCCCAAAGGCGAACATCATGTTGGATATTATCCTTTAAAGACCCTATGAACACATCAATCCTATGCTCCTCTGGAATATCTTTTACCCTTATGTTCAATTTTTGGAACTCCTCAATGTGCTCCATTATTGAACCATTTTGTTTGAGACTTATCAATTGGCTAAGAAAAATGTTGCTTTTTGTATCCTCATAATGTGCTATTAATTCTTTCGTAAAAATTGCCCAAGTGATAAATTGTTTACGAGAACAAAGCCATTGATACCATACAAACTGATTTGGTTCCAAATATACAGTTGCCATATGTACCTTTTGTGTGTTTTTCACATTATTGAGATCGAAGAATTGCTCCATCTGTAATATCCATGTGGCGGGATCCTTGCCATCAAACTTCCTCATATCGATTTTTGTAATATGGTGATTCTTCGATCCAACATTAGCATCTATGGAATCATGATTAACATTTCTTTTGTTCTCATCATGAGTTTCCTTTACTACCTTCTCACCATTAGTAAGTATTTCTTGTAGAAAATTTGTCATATCTGTCTTCAAATCTGCCATGCTTGTCTTCAAATTTGTGTTCAAATCTATCTTCAAATTGTCCATCTTAGCTCCATGCCATTCATCCTAGCTTCCACGCCATTTATCTTAGCTTCCACGCCATTTATCTTAGCTTGTGTTAACTTTTGTGAGCGTGACATTTGTTGCACTTGTTCTTGTAATTTTGATATATCATGTAACATTTCTTCCTCTTCTTCATGAGTCATGCTAGAGCTCTGAGGTTCCTTACTAGGTGTTTACATTTTCTTTCCTCGGGGCATTAGTTACCGATAATAATGCTCTACTATGCCCTTTGAATTTCTTCAAAATAAATTTTCAAACCAAGCTTTAGCAAAAATTTAAAAAAATCTACACAACTTTTTTCACTTTGTAGGAGCTCGATATTGCCTCTGATGTATCTCTGTACTTTCCAATCATCTAGTTCTGAATTTGTGACCTGTAGTAGCTCTCTATGTCCTCTTTTCAATGCCACCAGTCTGATCCAAATTGAATTCTCCAAGAAAGAGTTATGCATAATCTCCCAAGATGACCTGATTTTAGACCTTTCCAGAAGAGCGAAGTTGTATGAAGTGCCACGTGTACCATTTTTTATATTTGGTTCTGAAAAAGATATACAAGAAACTAAAGTCCATCCTCTTTCTACACCTTCTTACGAAATTTGAATCTGATTCCTAGAGAGAAAGTTATGACGATTTTCCCCAGGTCACATGTTTTGAATGTAATTCAGGAGTCTGCAAAAAGACCAACTTCCTCAGATCATATCTCTGAAAATATGGCACGAAAAGCTCCGAAATTTGGACCCAAGGTTCAATGCGATTTCTTCTCAATTGGGTTTTTTTTTGACTTCTGAAACGTCACAGAAAAAAGGTTATAGCGAAAATGCCACGATGACCTGTTTGGAGCAGCGAAACCCTAGAATCCAAAGCTCTGATACCAAATGTTATGAAACCAGCTCAAGAAAAAATAGAAAAGATAGATCAACACCTTAGAATTCAGCCTCTTCGAGGGGGCAACCTCCTTTACATTACATAAATGAACAATTCTTGGATGATTCAAATGAAAAAACCTCCTTTCTATATATAGTAGTCTAAGGAGTCACAATATAATCCATCCGACCTAACAATAATAATATAAAGCCACAAAAATAACAATAGGGATTCTATGGGGCACAGAAACAACAATATGGGGGTAATAGGGGCACAACAATATAAATAGGGGGTATAACTACAATAGTAATGGGGTAATCACTAGTATTATAGGGACCCAATAGATCAAACCTCACGGGGGGTGGTTGTGCCCTGTGCTAGGGGGAGACAGGTGACTTGGACAACTTAGATGCCCCTCGGTCATGGCTCCTCAAGCCACAGGTCAAGCTTGGTGGATCATAGACAACTTGAAAAAAAAACATTATATAAATATTAATATTGTTAAAATTATTATCCATATTTAAAATTTTATATTTATAATAATATTATGTTATTAAGAATAAAAATATTTAAAAAATAATTACGTTTTAGGTATAATATAGTGTATTAATATTATTATTATGAAAGATAATTTTAAGTATTATTTAATTTAATTTTGTGACTAGAAAAATAAATAACTTGGTCAGTTTTGTACTCGCATGACGGGTTGATTTTGATGCCCCCCACTATAACCTCTAGGTTGACTCAAGGTCATTTGAACTTGCAATATCCTCATACAATACACTTCATCATTGAATTCATGACCATCACCCGTTAATCTACACTAGGACTTTAATTTTAAATATTTTAACTAGTGTTAGTTATTTATATTAATTAGTAATAGTTATTTATGCCCTTGAATGGTGTGAGTAGCATGGAAACGTGGGGGGTGAGTTCCACCAGCCCACCCGACCAATATTCTAATGGATGTGGCACAACACCCCCAACACACGTAATATCCATGAAAGTGGAATCTAAAATGACCTTGATTTGGAGAATGAAAGGTTGGTGGGAGTATGTTGATGAAAGTGGAATACATGTGAGGGAGTATAGTTTAACTGTGCTTAAAATAAATGTATTCAATGGAAAACATATCCTAGATATTGAAAATAATATAACATTGGTCTAGCTTGCAAGTATGAAGGGATAGGACAAAGAGAGTTCAAGTGTTGGAAGATAGGTTTTAAGCAGAAGGTCTTATTCACCCTACTACAAGTGCAGTGAGAGAAGGACAAAAATGTTTATAAAATGAGTCATGTATTTTGTTGAATTTCTAGTTGAGGAGCAGAACGAAACATCTATCACTGAATAATAAAGTATCAAGATATGAAATGGTAGAGGCACAATTGGTTGTGCTCAAGGGTGCCTATATTTGTCTCTTTAGTTAAACGAAACTAAAGGTATAGTTAAGAAATATCCCTTGTCTTGATTAGTTACTTTTCCAATTATAGGCTCCTATATATTTTACATGAATGTGATATCATCATTGTTAGGTACCTGTAATACTAGTGTATCCCCTTATTATTAATGTTAGTATAGCCCCCTTATTGTTATTTTTATGCCCATGTAGTCCTCATGTTGTTATTATTGTGACCCATAGAAGCCCATTATTGTTATTGTTGTGCCCTTCCATTATTACTGTTATGTAGGCTCGGATTATATTGTGACCCCTATAAAAATTTTAGATCTTGATTTTCTATATTTTCAAATATATGGTTTGAAGAAGTTATGGTTTTTGTAGACTCTAGAATTCAATCTAAAATAGGTGACCTATGGAAAATCATTATAAATTTCTCTATGGGGATCAGAATTGAATTTCATACAAATCGAATGAAAGTGAACATAATCTAGTTTATTTTGTATCAGTTGCAAGGCTGAAGGTCGAAACAGTGGCACATGGCACTCCATAGAAGTTCACTCTAATGAACTAGTCCATAATCAGGTCATCGTGGTAGATTGGGCATAACTTTATTTTAAGAATCCAAATTGGGTTTTACTTGTGGAATTAGAAAGAAGACTCAGATGAATACCACAAGAACAAACTTAAGATCTTCGAGAGCATAAATTATAGAGATACAATAGTTCCAATATCTAGTTCTAAAAAACAAGTAAAAAAGGTGTGTATATTTTTTTAGTTTCCATAACGTTTGTTTGAAAAATCAGTTTGAAGTGATTCAAGGGGCATAGTGAATCATATATATCATTTATTTATTCAAAAAATCTTCGAAACAATATAATGGACACACCTAGTATGAAACTATAAATCTCTTCTATGACGCATTAAGAAGAGAAATAAATGCAACATGATATATAAAATTTACGAAACCAAGTGCAACAAATTTCTCTCTCGCAAAAAGTGAAAAAAATGAATTGGAAGCCATGACGAATGTTAAGATAGATCGTATAAAAATGGGCATGATAGTTTTGAGTGATGGTTTAAAAGCAGACATGGAAGCAATGGTGAATGTCAAGATAGAAGGGTTGAATGAAGATTTGGTAAAGTTGGTAGAAGAAAATCTTCCTAATGGTGACAAGGTAATCCAGAAAAATCATGATGAGGACAAAATGAATATGAATTATTATTTTGAGAGACTCCAATGTTGGTTTTAGGAACAACCACATTCCAAAATTGATATGAGGAAGTTTTATGGTAAGGATTCAGTAACATGCATACTATAGATGGAGCAATATTTTAATCTCCATAATGTGAAACACACACAAAAGGTACACATTGCAAATTTATATTTAGAACCCAATCTATTTGTATGGTATCAATTTCTTTGTTCTCGTAAACCACTTGTCACTTGGTCTAGTTTTACAGAGGAAATTATAGCATATTATGAGGATACCAAGAGAAATACGTTCTTTATCCAATTGATAAACCTCAAAAAAAGGGTTTAATGGCGGAGCAGATTAAGGAATTCTAAAAATTGAATATCACGGTAACTAATATTATAAAGGATCATAGGTTTGATATCTTGATAGGGACTTTTAAGGATAACATATAACTTGAGTTTCTCCTTTAGGAACTTGATTCATTGGAGAAGGGATTCAAGGTGGGAAGAAATATTGAAAGAAAAATTATGGAAACAAGGAAGTCTACCACTCACAGCTATAAAGATGGAAGTGTTGTTTCTCTTATTCTTCCACAACCTACAATGTTGACGCCACAACAATTAGAGGAAAAAGGAGAAAAAGGGATTTGTTACAGTTGTGAAAAAAAATATACTAAAGGTCATAAGTGTATTGAGAAGAAATTACTCTAGATAGATTGTGAAGAGGAGGAATAAAAGGAACAAGAAACCTCAAAAGAGTAGGATATACACCATGAACCAATACCAGAGAAAAAAGAAATGAATCCGGCCATATCTTGTAATGAATTGGCAATAATTTCCACTCCTCAAACTCATAATATAGAATGACATATCAAGAAGAAAAAAGTAATAGTTTTGATTGATTTGGGTAGTACCCATAATTTTATTCATTGTAATATACTCAAGGAATTGAATTTCTTCCTATATCCAACACCAGAGTTCCATGTGATTGATGCAAATGGAGGAGCTATAAATTTCTCTATAAAGTACCATTATATGAATCTAACCATGGGGGAATATTTATTGAATAACCCCATTCTTTCCATTATAATGGGTGGTATTGATGTTGTACTACAAGTCCAATGGTTACAATCTTTGGGTATGATAACTCTTAATTTTCAAGAACTTTTCTTGAATTCTTTTTGGGAACGAAAAGAAGATGAATTAAGGGGTATCGCAGGGAAACCAAGAAAGATAATAATCTATAATAGTATGAAAAAGATTCTAAAGAAGTAATAATGGGCTGTAATTAGATAATTATGCTTAGTATAGGTTCAAACATCGAAATCGTTTATTTCTCGAGATCTCCAAAAAGACTTGGAAAATCATTCCAATGTATTTGAGACTTTCAAAGGCCTCCCACCTATTCATGAACATGATCATGCTATTCATTTGATTCCAGGAATTGTTCGTCCAAACATTAGACTTTACAAATACCCTTATGCCCAAAAGAGTGAAATTGAACGTATGATTGCAAAAATGCTAGAGGCCAGTATAATTCAACTGAGTCCAAGTTCTTTCTCTGCTCCAGTAGTATTGGTGCACAAGAAGTATGGATCATGTTGCATGTGTCTATATTATAGGGAGCTAAACAAGCTCACTATTAAAGATAAATTTCGCATTCCTATCATTAATGAATTGTTGGATGAATTACATGGAGCAATTTACATCACAAAGTTGGATCTTCGTTCGGGATATCATCAAATTAGAATGGAGAATGAAGACATTTTGAAAAAAATCATTTAGAACTCATGAGGGTCAGTATGGATTTTCGGTCATACCTTTGGGCATTACCAATACACCTTCCACATATCAAGGTTTGATGAATTCCATTTTCGAATGCTTAGAAAATTTGTGTTAGTATTTTTTGATGATATACTAATCTACAACAAGTATTGGAATAATCATATGCAACATCTTGACAGGGTGTTCAAACTATTGGAGGAGAAACAATTATAAGAAAAAACCTCCAAATGCTTCTTTGGAGTACACGAGGTGGAATATCTAAGTCATATTGTACCTCATGAGGATGTTAAGCTAGACCCTAAAGCAATTAAAGCCATTAAGGAATGGAACATACCCAAAACCATAAAGAATCTTCGAGGATTTATCTGGTTGACAGGGTACTATTGCATGTTTGTTAATAATTATTGGAGAATAACAACACCTGTAACAACATTATTGAAGAAGGATGCATTTTCTTGGACTCCAGAAACAACTAAGGCCTTTTAACATCTTAGAGATGCAATGTGCCAAGCATTAGTCTTAGCTACGCCATACTTCACATAAACCTTTATTGTGGAATCTGATGCCTCAAAAAATGGAATTTGTGTTATTTTAATGAGAAGGAAGATCCATTCCTTTTGAAAGCTGTACAGTCAAAGGAAAGTATTTACTCAAACCTATTTATAAGAAGGAAATGTTGGCAATAATACATGCACTAAGGAATATTCAACCTTACCTAATGGGAAGACACTTGAAGCTAAAAACATATCATGATAGTCATAAATACTTTTTGGAACAAAGATTAGCTTCAGAAGAGCATCAAAAAATGGGTCACAAATATGTTGGGTTATGACTTTGAAATCATCTACAATAAAGGGAAGAAAAATGTTGTTGTAGACAGACTCTCAAGAAAGGATGAGGATGTGTAAGAATTTCTTGGTGCCATTTCTACTATCCAACCAGATTGGATAACCGAAGCAAGGGATGAACAGAAGAATGACGAAGAAGTGTGAACACTCATTCAAAAGTTGCAACAAGATCCCAGTACATTTGATACATTTAGATAGAAAAATGATCCATTATGGCACAAAGCTCGCCTATTTCTTTGTAAGAATTCCTAAATAAAACAAAAGATTCTTTTGGAATTGCACACCTCTCCCTTACGAGGGCACTTGGGATTTCTTAAAAATAAGTAATTTTTTTTGGGATGGTATTAAATATGACATTCAAAAGTTTGTCGTGCAATTTTTGGTTTTCCAGCAAAATAAAGTTGAGACATTTAAGATCCAAAGTCTGTTATAACCTTTAGCCATTCCAAGTAAACATTGTTAGGAGGTATCAATGGATTTTTATCATAGTTTTGTTTGAGTTTGAAGGAAAGAGTGTCATCATGGTGGTAAGTGATAGACTTACCAAGAATGCACACTTTTTTGCATTATCTCATCCATTTATAGCTAGTAAAATTACTATTGTATTTATAGAAACAATTCAAAACTACATGGAAACCCAATGATTATTATAAGCAACAAAGATCCCATTTTGACTCGAAATTTTTGGATGGAATCATTTTCTTGTATGGGTACTCAATTAACTCATAGCTCATCTTATCATCCTCAATCTGATGGGAAAACTAAGATAATGAAAAAATGTTTTGAAGGATATCGTCATTTTTTTGTAGGTGATAAACAAACACAATGGGTCAAGTGGTTACCTCTTATTGAATGGTGGTGTAACACTTCCTTCCATACTGTAGAAAAAATGACCCCATTTATGCCACTTTATGGATATCATCCACCGTCCATCACATCATCTTTAAGAGAAAATGCTATGGTTCAAGTAGTGGAAGGTCACATCAAGCATCAGCAACAAGTTCTCCAACTCTTAAAGGATAACCTCACTTTGGCACATAATCAAATGAAACAACAAATAGATCAACATGGTAGTGAAACAGGTTTTAATGTAGGCGACTCGGTATTTTTATGGCTACAACTATAAAAACAAATGTCCCTCAAGGAAGCTAAGAAGGATAATAGATTAATATGGTCCTTAAAAGGTGTTGCAAAAGATTGTTACTATGGCATACAAATTGGAGCTTCTTGCATCTTCCTGAGTACACCCAATTTTCCATGTTTCATTCTTAAAGAAGGTTATAGGTGACAAGCTCCCAGTTCAGACAATATTTCAAGAACTTGATGACGAAAGAAAAATCATATTGGCACCTGAAGTAGTCATGGAAACAAGAAGAAGTAGTCATGGAAACAAGAACTTGACAACTATGAAATCGATCAATTTCATAGTATCTCATCAAGTGGAAGAACTTATGTGCTGAAGATTCCACATGGGAAGATGTGAATTTTATACAAAAGCATCCAGAACTACTCAAGCGTTGAGGACAACGGTCTTTTGAAGGAGAGGGGCATGTTAGGTCCCTATAATATTAATGTATCCCCTTATTGTTATTGTTAGTGTAGCCTCCTTATTGTTATTATTGTGCCTTTACATTATTATTGTTATGTAGGCTCTGATTGTATTGCGACCCCTTAGACTGATATATATATATAAAGGAGGTCTTGTCATTTGTGTTTCAAAAATTGTTCATTTATGTGATGTAAAGGAGGTTTCCCCCTCAAAGAGGCTAATTTTGAAGTCATTGATCTATCTCTTTTGTTGTTTGGTTACATAACAATCATTTAGTGAATAGATAAATTCAATTCTAGAGGTGGGAGGATTATGTAGTTTTTGAGTGAAAATACAGATTGTAGGCATTTACAAAAATTGGAAAGGTATTAGAGGGAATTGAAACAAGGAATTTTGTTGGAATGAAGTTAGGATATAGGATTTTAACTAGGGAAATAAGCTTTTTGTATGTTTAGAGTCTGTTTCCATGTGGGACAAAGATCCTTACACATATTTGGGATATTTAGGGGTAGTCGAAGATATAAAATCGATGGGAACATAACATCCATTGGCTTGTAGCTGTTGTTGGCGAGGTTGAACATATAGGAAGCTTGAGAACTCTGAGAGAAGTAGAGGCCACTATGTAACACCATAGGTATGGTGGTAGACAATTAAAAAGTAGTATGTTAATTAGTCACATCCTACCCAACCCACCCAATAGGTATGCAAGTCTAAGGGTGTCCAGAGTCAAGGTGGTGACAGAGGTTGGAACTGTACAGTGTCAGGGGGACTAGGGCTTAGCTGGAAAAGGTGACGAGTTCACCGAAAATCAAACGTTTTGCAGGGAGAGGTAGAATAGGGAGGTAGTAGGGTTAGTTGCATAGTTATGGGTTTTGCTAGCTACACAAAATCCATATGGAGCCCCTAGAATGCCTAGATTGAGAGTTAGAGTAAACAAAGGGGATTCCTACTATGAGGAGTGTGCTTGTAGAGGAAACACCTCTATGCAAAAAAGGATAGAAGGCCTTGTTGCTAGATACACAGAGCATATCACGTATCACTTATAGCTATAGGTGGCCAGGTCTCAGGGGGAATCATCTTCCCATAGAACATCCCTCTATGATTTTGAGGTAATGGAGAAATGGACAGATCCCAAACATGGGACATTCTTATGTTAGAAGAGACTAGTATATTTGGTGATTGACTTATACTAGCCAATGAAATATCTGCTAGGACACACCTGGTTGGATCATCATGAGTCCCAAAGTGATTACCTACACTCTTTGGATCACACACATGTACATTTGAAGGATAATGAAAATAGACTAGAGAATATTGGGCACATCGTCGAGAGGATCAAGAAACACCTTGGCATTCCACTAGCAACATCAAAACCATCGACAAGTCCAGCCCAACCAATCCACTAAGAGACTCTCACTCATACCCAATAACTTGATTATGTTTCTGGACTTCGCATTTGCTGTTACCTTTGCATTTTTATGAAGGCAAGCTTAGATAAGCCATTAGGTAGTTTGTGTGTATGGCTTGGTATCAATTTCCAATTATCACTTTTGTTATCTCGTGATGTAAACTCTAGGATAACAAAGTGTTAATTGGAAATTGATACCAATCTGTTTTTGAAAATGTTGTTATCTCATTTTCAATACGAATAATTGACATTACAACATTTCAAAAACAGTAAATTACGGTAATAATAATGTATTGTGAAAACCTCATTTACTTTAAATTTATATTACATTGTCCAATTAGAAAATTTATTTGAATATTATATAACATTACATAATAAAGGTGATTCCAATTGTTTGTCAAATTAAAACAAGTGAATAATAAAATTGAATTATATATTCCACTATAAAGAAGAAAGCAACAGCGTGTGAAGACTATTCAAACAAAATAATACCAACGCAACGTAAAGAGAATTCATGCCAAAAAATCGAAAAGGTGGACTGCAAACCAAGAACATTTATCTATAGTTCTTATCTTTATTTTCGTGTTGACGTTTTGGGGATAAGGTTTTTAGATAGAGTTGATATTCGCATTAGCTTAGATTCGGCCTCCTCCGGCATGATCACGTGACATTTATGAGTACATTTAAAATAAAATAAGAGATTCTCATAAATTTATTTTATCCCGTATGTAGGAAGCGTGGGTGAAATTAGAAAATAACAGCTCCTAAATATTTTATGCTAAACCCTGTAGCTCGTGTTTTAATGTTATAATTAATATCGAAGATTGTCATTTAAAACAATCCAGAGTCTGGCTTACCCGTACCTCAATTGCTTCGATCAGAGTTTCACTAATTATGGAGAGAATCGTCAACGGGCGTAGTGTGGAAAGTTGGAGTTGAGTTGTTTTTTTCAATAGAACTTTGGAAACGTAGAAAAAGTTGGCCTTCACAGATTAAGTGGTGCAACTTCTACCTCTCTTTCTCTTTGTCCATTCAGTATGTCAGATGGAGTCTCACTGAAGAATAACTTATCCTTCCCTGTCATCACTTAGGAATCGAGAGAATAATTTATAGTGGAATATGGCCTTCCGATTTATTCCGACTGTCGATTCCAATGAGATATATAGGAGGTGGGAGTGGTGATAAGTGATATTAATTGCATTCCTCGTTGTGATATTAATCGCATGCTCTGCTCGAGCAGCAGCCTGGTGTAGATGGGCAGTGTTGCATGAATATGTAAAGCGGGTTACTCAGCCAAGAATGACTTGCCTACATGACGTGAATTAATTGAGCGTTATGTTGTTTGCCATTCAGTTGAGTTCGTTTGTGGGGGAGTCATTCTTGGTTGAGTATCCGGCTTTGCATAGAGGTTTAATATCTTGAATAACATAGGTATTGATTCTTTCTCTTCAGTATTCGAAGTTTCAGCAAGTTTCTGTTCTCGTCTTCTGTAGCGTATTGGATACAAGTTTCAGTTTTCTCTTTTGATTTAGATACAAGTTTCATTTTTCTCTTTTGATTTTCGTGTGTGGGAAGGATGTACTTTGCAGGGAAGTTGTTTTAATACATTGTTTTACCTCTTGAATTCGTTGCCGTGTAGCTGACAAGATAACAACGGTGTGGTAAGAATATATACTCCTCTGTACTCAGAAGATGTATTGAAAATAATCAATAGTTGGATTAATTTTAGCCACGGTATGCATTTCTTGCAAATTGACTTTAAGATAGTCTCGAATTGTTTCTTTGTTTCAAGTATTGTATTAAGTATTTGATGAACGATTGTGTTATGGGATTTGTTCTCCTGCAGTATTAGGGAAACATTTTACTACAACACTTTATTACTTAACTACAGAGTTTATTATAAAATCTATTTTAATATGATGAATTAAAATGTGATATTTTTTGTATTTACAAAATATCTAGAATTTTAATACTTTATCAAATATGTTATTTATATTTATCTGGTTGATCCTCCCTGCCCTGATGGTTGTTAGTGAGGGACAGTCCGCTAAACACAGCTATTAATAAACTTTTGCAATAACAAAAGAGAATTTTAATCTGGGTCTTTCAATTCTCTCAAGATATATTACTTGGATCCCCAATCTGAAACCTTTATCTTTATCTTTATCTTTATCTTTTTATATATATATATATATATATATATATATATATATATATATAAACCTTGAAAAAAATTAATTTAAATGTCAAAATACCTATCCTGTTTGTCATTTATTATATGTTACTAAAAAACTTATTAAATTTCTGCGACCGATGATATGATAATCAATAAAATTCAGTCGGAAGTATGAAACTGTTTTATAATTTATTTAAAATCAAAATTTGACATTACGCTTTTTCATTTTTTCGTTCATCATTCAGATATCCATCTCCTACATTAAGATGAATTATAACCAAAAATGCATGTGTATGCGCTGCTTCCCAATATATTTTACGCACTATATGATATGATTATTTTATCTGTCACTCATGAATAAGACGTGTAAGTTTGTAAATATGATATGGTTCCAAGATCCAAGATCACATTCATTAAACAAATGCACAAGTTCGTATTTTGTTTCCTGTGCTGAATGAATAAGGATACAGCGGGAGCACTCAGAGTTTGATGTAGCTATCTCATATTCTATGTGTCAAACATGCTTTACCCACAATATGTGGGTTGTAACCATGAGCAGTTCCAAAAAATCAAGAAGAAGAGTGGTTGTCGGAGTATTTTGAAAGGAATTGCAAGGAAACAATTTACATTATAAAGCTTACGTTTTTCAAAACTGTAATATTCAAGAATAAGGCAGATATTAGGTAAACATATGTATGGATTTTGAAAATGCAAAAAAAATATTTAGTGTATTATTTAGTCTTATAAAATCAGTTATAAGCTGTAAATTATATATATAATAGTCTATTATTTAGTGTTATAAAATCAGTTGTCAGCTGTAAATTATATATATAGAGTTATTTTTTGAATTGGAAAATCCCTTCAGTATTTAAATTTTACAAATTTTACAGATTTTTATATTTGGAAAGTTATATCAATTGTTCCAAAAGATCTAAGATCAAAAAAAAAGTAGACAAAAATATCCAACAAATTTTCATTTTTCACTGAATTATTATTAAAATATGGGCAAATAAAATATGGCTCCCAGCTTCGCGAAAATAGCTACTGACGCTTCTGGAGGGCAAGCTCTTACCCATATCGTTAGTGAAGCCCCAGCTCCCACTGTCCAAGTGGTCCAGGCCTCATTTGATGAGGCTTTGAAGTTTTCCGAAAGTGCCCTAATCTGCCGATTCAATGGTTTTTGGCCGCGGCTGACAGCTCTCTACAATTGGATCTCGGAGTTATGGAAACCTATCATTTCTGATGAAATTAATATCTACCCCTGTGCTAGGGGTTTCTTTATAGTAGATTTTGAAAATCTTGAAAGCAGACAATGTATTCTAGATTCCAGCCCTTGGTTTTGGGAAAAATCAGGCCTATTCATGAAGCCATGGAACCCATCATTTGATCCGTCAACACCAGTCATAACTTCAGCACCAGTTTTGCTGAGATTGCCAAGTCTACCCTTGCATCTCTGGAATCTCTCATCGCTAAAAGCCATTGGAAATGCAATTGGGGAATTTTACTGCAGGTCAGAAATAGAGGAATATGCCAGAACCACCTATGCACGCATCTGTGTGGAAATGGACTTCAGTGCCAGATTCCCAGCTGAAATAAACCTAAAAAGTAAAGACTGTGTGTGGAACCAGAAACTCGATTACGAAAGTGTCCTCTTCAGATGTCGACACATGCCACCTAGCCAAAAATTGCCCAAAAGAATACTTTAGAGAAAACTCTGAATCACAAGAAATCGGGCAAGAAATAACTCTCAAGACAAGCAGGGAGAAAGCCCCGCCCAACAACCAAAAAGTGAACTCGACAACCTCTCAACCATCAACAGTTATGAGGATTCGAATACTGCACAAAATAAATCTTCATTTAACAACGAAGCAAATCTCCTAGACCAAACTTCTTTTCTGACTACCTTCAAAAGGACGAACACAATGGATCGCGAAGCTAAGACACCAATGTCCCAAGAACCAGAAGAGATGAAGGAGATGCAAGATAAAGGAAGTTGGAAAACCGTAGAGGAAAAAAAGAAAGCTACAACGCTAATCTCGCCAAGAAAGACGAGGAGCCAGATAATTAAAAACTAAATTATAGGTCCGATAGAGTGGACATTAACCATCATCATCATCATCATATTATTATTATTAAATTTATTTTATTTTATATATTATTTCAACTAAATTAAATTAAATATTTATAATTATTTCTATTGATAAATTTAAAATCTATTACATGGTATAAATTTGTATATAGTAACAATTTTAAATTTTAATTTTAAAAAAATATAATAATAACAATTTTCAAAACATGTTATTAAAAAATCTTTAATTTTATTTCAAATTAAAATATTTTTTTAAAACAAATTAATTAATTTTTAACCATTTTCTCTTATGTAACTAAAAATGGTGTAAATCATGGTCATGGTCATATATATATATAAATAACTAACTTCTTATAATCTTTCATCATTATTATATACACTCTCTTATTTATATGTGAAAATTGATAATTTAATATAGCAATTAGAATAAGTTGTTTCAAATATATATTTTCCTTTCTATTAATATGAAATATCAAAATTGGGTTTCACTAAATGAACAAACTCATTATTACAACCATTTTTCTTTTATAAGTGTAGCTTTTCTTAATAAAAACCATGTCTTTGTAATAAGGAATAAAAACAAAATCCAGAGAGAATACTGTTCTCATTATTACCAATGAGTTAAATATGATTACATTGGAAATGTCACTAATGACTGGAGTGAAACTGAACTAAAATGAACTAAACTGAGAACTAAGACACTTGGATGGACATTTTTGACACCTAGCAGGTGGTTGGAATTAGATTCTCCAGAAATCCCCCTTAATTACAACGAGATCAAATTTAATTAAGATGTGTATTGTTCTATGTCTCACCTACACTTACAATTTAAAAAATTAACTTCAACTACATTTACTTCTCTTCTTCTTTTCTTCAAGATCATGTAGCCAATAAATTGTTTGAGTTTTTTCTTCTTATTGTATCCTTCAAACCTTAGTTTCTTCATTTGTTGGTGCATGTCTTCCATTGTTCTAGGTTGTCTAAGCATGTCCTAGACTTCTTCAAAAAAATGACTTGTGTGTCGGTTGCTGCCACATATTAATCATGTAGCCTCTAAATTGTTTGAGTTTTTTCTTCTTATTGTACCATTCAAATCTTAGTTTCGTCATTTGTTGGTGCATGTCTTCCATTGTTCTAGGTTGTCTAAGCATGTCCTAGACTTCTTCAAAAAAATGAGTTGTATGTGGGTTGCTACCACATATTATCTTCTATATTGCACTTTTCATCATCCATATGTTGCAACATAATATGAGAATAATCTTTTATCTCTTCAAAACTCCAATAGTTAAAAATTTCATTGCTGTGTTCATCATGCATGTTGTCTTCAATATTCATTTCTATAACTTCTATGTAGACTTTACCAAAGAAGGCATGGTGTTGCAAGTCATGCTTCAAGAAATTTAAACTTGTTTTCATAATTGTCTTGTGTAGCTCTAGATTGGACATCAATGGTAAGTGTAAAAAAATTTAGAGAACCACATTGGTTATGTTCCTTTTCTTCTAGTGATTCATATTCTTTTTGAAAAGAAGACCCTACTCTATCAAGAATTTGTTTTTTCATTAAATTTAAAAAAGGGTTTACTACACAACATAAGTATGGAGGATTCTTGATCCACCACTGCTACATGCTCCCACCAGGAGCCATAGCCACAACCATTATTGTTAGAGCCAAAAGTTGACAACAAAGAAGTTGCTATGTTTACAGTTCAATTTGTTTGTTGAGCCACAACAAATGGGAAAAGACAAGAGGCTAAGAAAGTCGAAGCAATAGTCGAAGCAACAACTAGAGATGTATGAATCTTGTTCAAAGTGAAAGCAATAGAGACAGACACAAAAACATTGGGAGAGAAGGAGTACCACAAAGGGAAAATAAATACAGAAGTAGAGGCAGAGAAGGAATCACAACAGGAGAAATATCTCATTGCAGAGCAAAAGGAATGTGCTTTTATTCGTTCTGCTTTGCAATGAGATTTTTCTCCTATCGTGCTTCCTTCTATGCCTCTACTTCTGTCTTTGTTTTCTCTTTATGGGTTTCCTTCTCTGCCTCTGTTTCTGTCTCTATCTCTATTTCTTTCTCTTTGTGGGCTTCCTTTTCTGCCTTTGATTCTTCACCTACTTCAAGGATGTTTTCTTCCACTAGGTTTGTAGACACAAGTCGATTTCTTTCACCAAATATCAGCATGTCTATATCATGTCTTTGTTGCATCATCTGCAACCATTCATCATTAGGAAACAAGTCTTCATGAAATTTTAGGTCAGCAAATTGAATTGTTGGATTCACCATAACATTTGTTGCTCCAATGATAGCTTCACTATAATCAACAAGCTCTGTTGCTAGATTCACCAAATCTTCATCCATATGCAACTGTGCATAGTGGGATTGATGAGTATCTATGTGCTCCTTCGTCGCTCCTTCTACATATTCTTAACAGAAATCATCCACTTGTAGCTGAGCACAATGGGATTCGGCAAAATTTTCATCTCGATGTAGATCTGTTGTTATAGATCCGCCTTCATCTTCAACTTCAATGCTTCTCCTTACACCAAAACTCCACTCAAAGGTGTTCCAAGCCTCCTTGGTTGTCTTGGCATCTGAAATCAGGGGAAGAATGTTGTCATCCAGAGATTATTTTATGTATTTTAATGCGAATTTTTTTTTTCTCGCTTCACTTCAAGTTCCTCCAAAAAAGGTTCATGCATCTCTTGTTGCTTCTTCAACTACTACTTCAACTTTCTTAGACGGTTGGTTTTTCCCATTTATTCTGACTCAACAAACAAATTAAACTGCAAGCATAACAACTTCTCTCTTGTTGTGAACTTATGGGTCTAACAACAATGATTGTGATTATGGCTAACAATGAGAGCATGTAGAAATGAGAACATATAGCTTTAAGAATCCTCCATATTCATATTGTACACTAAACTCTTTTTTGTTTGTCCTTCCTAGAAAAAAAAATTTCAAGAAAATCCTTAATAGAATAGAAAAACATTCACAAAATTCCATTTTTTCTTAAATAAGAGAAAACACTTTTTAAAACAACAAAACTTTAATATGATATGAGGGAAGACATTTTATAAACAAGTAAAAAAGCCATTTTTAAAGGTCATGTAGCTTTTAAAACATTATAAACAATATAATCACTCTAAAAAGCCCTTTTAAAAAAGGTTTTGAAACGGAGTTCTTGAACAAAGGACCATTTATACTAAAATACCAAACCCATTTTAATTCGTTCAAACATTCAAACGAAAAGTAGGGACCTTCGAAGAGTTTGTGGACTAGAGTTATTTTGACGAGTCTGCTCCACTTTACGGTGATTTTTATCCAACGCTGGTGCATCGATCTAAAAAAACGTGACTCGTGCTCTTTGATGAATGTCGTGCGGAATTCCTTTTCACAATTAAAAACACCTTTTGTCATTTACCTTTGACTCGGCTCGTGCTCCAATTGACCTCGATCTCCTTTAAACTGCGTGCGTGCTTCAAGCTTCCTGGTTCAATGAACTTCTCGAGACCCTTTGCCAGCGTTGAACCGCTATTGTTTCCAGTTTCGTTCGCCGCTATCAAAGCAGTTTCCCCTGTAAACATTGTAACCATGGGTGCCTTGGGCACAATTACTTTTAAACCTATTTCATCTTCTTTGCCTTCTCGATTTCTTGGTCTTTGTGGTTTTCTCTGGAGTCTTATGCGATCTGAAGCTCTTTTCGGTCTTATGCTATGATACCATAAAAAGGAATAAAAGCAAAATGTGTAGCATAGATTATTATTTTCACTATTGCTAATGAGTGAAATAAGATTAGATTGAAAATACTATTAGTAAATTACTCTAGTGGAATTGAATTAAACTAGGGTAATTGAATAGATTATTTTGACACCTAGCAACTCGTTAGAATTAGATTCTACAACACTTTGTTCTTGTTTATCAATGCAAATTATAATGTTTAAATTTAAAAGGAAATAAATTATTTTTTATTATAATTGAAACAAATATATTTTTTTGTAATGTGAGTAGGTCTTTCTTCATTAATTTAATATAAATGCAGGTTATATCCATAAAAGGAAGTTTGCTGGCCTCAACGAGCCATATGGGAAACCAGCAATGTTGACCACTGAAACACATTATAATCCATCCAAAATCTGAAAGTGTTTAGTTTGTCGAGCAAGGCCTTGTAGGCCTGAATATCTAGCCCCCACTGTCTATTTAGATGTCTACACAATTCTATAGAACCCGCATATCTAAGAATGAAAACCAACAAAAATCCAACAAAGCTAAACATGCTAACATCTGTTGAATCGAGACTTGGATCAATTTTAATTCATTTTGAATTTCCTTCAGCCCCACATGAGGCTCCCTTGCATTCATCTGAGAGGTCATAATGCCTTTGGACACTAGACTCTTCATAATCCAATATAAGTGAACAATATACTTGCACTGGGTGGTACGCCGACAGATTTTGCTCGGTTGAGGGACAAGATCCCTCCAATCTTCCACCTGAACATCTGCGGCTACCTATCAGTTGATTTTTGTCTCCCATGTTGTAATTAGTTGCTTAATATCACTTGGAGTTCCAACATTACAGGTTTGCAATGCCTCTTTGATGATCTAAGCATTGGTGCATCGACCACTCCTATTCGGGGGTTGGCTAGATGGAGACACTCTATCTATGTTTTTCCTTTGGTGATGGCCGTTACCATGACCTTGAGAAATAGATGAAATTGCACCCCAATTCATCACAAAAAGAGTGCTTTCAAATTGAGCACAACTAGGCCAATGAAGGTACACCAAGGATAATTTTACGGGCGAATGTTCGCCCTTTTGGCGAAATTAAGGGGTTTTAAATTTTTAGTGGACGAATATTTTGTATCATAGTACATTTTTACAAATCACCTCAAATAGCCCACCTTATTTTAAGGGAGAGGGTAAAAAAGGTAAATTTAGCCCTTGAAATTAGGACTCACAACCTTCCATTCGCCGATTTTCAAGAATAGGTTTTATTTAAGTGAATCCAATCGCCCATTTTCAAGGATAGGTTTTATTTAAGTGAATCCTATGGGCCAAATACCATATTTATAAAAGAGGTATGGTAAATTAATAAAAATATAAATAAATGAGAGGTATGGTAAATAAATAAAACATTTTTTATATTTACTCCATAAGTCACCTTATATACATGTAAGGGTGTAAACAAATAAAAATATAAGTAAAGTGGAGGTATGGTAAATAAATAAAACGTCTTTTTATACTTACTTAAAAGGTATGGTAAATAAATAAAAATATAAATAAACTAGACGTATCGTAAATAAATAAAACCTCTTTTTATATTTAGTCCATAACCCTCATTCTATTTATGAAGGCTCAAGAAAGAGGTTTTATTTAAGTGAATCCTATGGGCCAAATACCATATTTGTAAAAGAGGTATGGTAAATTAATAAAAATATAAATAAACGAGAGGTATGGTAAACAAATAAAACATTTTTTTATATTTACTCCATAAGTCACCTTATATTTACGAACACTCAAAAAATGGGTTATATTTAGGTGAAACCTATGGCCAAAATACTATGGGACAAATACCATGGACTAGATTGTTATTAATACCATGCAAAAAACCATTATTAACCCTAATATTAGAATTAATAAAAATAAAAATGGCACATGGTATTGACCGATGGTATTTACCAAAATGGCACATGGTATTGACCCATGGTATTCACCTGGAATGTAGCCTATTTAAATGGGGGAATTAAACCAGCATGTAGCCTATGCTAAGATTCACTAGAACTTTACAAAGTTTTATTATTTAGTGAAAGACTCGCCAAGATCTTACAAGATTTTATAATTGAGTAAAATATTCGCCATGCTTGCTGAGAGATTCGCCAAAAAATTATATATACATATTATATTATTGATAAAATCGCCTTCCATTTTTCCTATATACCATGGAGATTCGCCCATTTATTATATTTATAAATTTAGGGGGGGTTCTTAAAATTTTCCCTGAGGTACACTGACACCAACCTGAACCAAGACTTGCTCACAAGGTCATAGTAGAAACATGAATTAGAAATACTTCCTACATTAACATGAGAGAGTAGCACAAGATAGATGAAGTCGAGATTGAGCCACCGAAAGAAAACCAATTTTTCCCTGGGTGAACTCCTCCACCATTTATATACTCGGTGAAACAATAGTTGCACAAAGAAACCAGAAAACGATCCCTTGTTGTTGCAATAACAACCCATAAACCATGCCATATAACTCATAGAAGCATACCAAACAATTGACAGTCAAAACCTGGAGGAAAGCCAACCGCACAAATAACCTACCTTCTTTTTTACTCCTCCAGAATCATAACCTACCCCAGCACCTTTGGATGGAGATAAGGATTTCCATGTGGGGGAGGAGAGTTCGAAGCATGACTGAGGTCGAGATAGAAAGAACACACGAAATACAAAATTCTTCTTTCAGAGAAACCGCATACACGCGACCTCCAAAGAAAACAATTCTCGACTAGCCCATAGCCCTTCTGTTATCCGATTATGACATACATGCCACAGACACGGAGGTGAATTAAGATAATAAACATAACCAATAACAATTTCCATGAAGCCAGATAGTGCATATAGAGCTGGCGAATAGAAACTCCTCCTCACTGATCCCCTGCACCAGACGTGTTGTCCTACATCTTTTACTAATCTTATCCCATCGAGTACCATGAGACAAGTTCTTAATGACTTTAATCACCATCTAGGAGTCCCCCTCAATTTCCAACATTTTAATTCCTTCCCTTTGGGCTTTGAGGAAGCCATTCTTGAATGCATTAAATTTTTCTTCATTATTAATGGCAAAGCAACATTCCACTGCATATAGGTGGAGAGCCTTGCTCAGAGAATCTCTGAACAACTCTTTATATGTTGCATCCCCTGGATTTTCTTTAGACATGGCATTGAAATTCAACTTGTGGAAGATCTCAAGAGGGGGACATAATTTGTAAGGCGAAGATTTGGGAGGAACTAAAGGTTTCCAAGAGGTCAGGGCAAGCATTTGAGGAGATAAATTCATACTAGAAATTTTTTTGGCTTCATTCAGTGCTACCTTCCAATAATCAAGGTGTCATTTTTCTGCTAGAATAGTTTCTCTTATATTTTCGATGGTACATTTCCATATCTCCTCTTGAGATAGAATTTTATCCTTGAACACTTGTCTGTTTCTTTCTTTCCAAATTGCCTACAAGTGGAAGCCCATGAGAATATTCCACACCCTATTTAAGACCAGTCTAGAGAAAATTCCTTACCTCCATATTTATATGGACATCATGATACTAGTTGCATCTTAGTCAAAACGTCCAAAGAGTTTCCCTATATTTTTCCATAGTTGTGCCACTAAGGGATTGGAATTTAGAAGGTTCTCCATGTCTTCTGCATCGGAGTCACACATGCAACATTTTGGAGGGCCTTGGATACTCCTTTTTTTAAGTTGATCCCAGGTTAAAATTCCTTTTTAGCACACTAGCCATAGGAAGTATGCTACTTTTGGTCAAAACTTATGTATGAATATTTTCCTCCATATCAGATTCCTAGGTTCCAGATTCTCCTTTGTAAATAACTTGTAGGCATCCTTGATTGAGAACATCCCTCGTGGTGTATACCCCAATCTTAAAATATCTATTCCTTCCATGTTTGCTAACATTCTCAATGCAAGCTCCTTTTTAAACACCTCCCATTCGATTGAATATGGGGCATTCATGTAGTCCTGAGGTTCTTTCCACTGTCGCCATGTCGTGTTTTTGGATGGCTTCCAAAGCTTCTCCACTTCCATACAATTCTAGCTATTGATGAATACGAAAATGTATGCTAAATTTTGTCGACTGAAAAGCTTAGGGTGTTGTTACCAGAAGTCATGTGAAAGGAGCGCCTTCCTACCATCCCTAATTTCCCAAATGGTGTGTGACCTAATAAGATCTTTGTTCATCACAACAAGATTCCATATTGATGACCCTTTTGGAATGTTCTAAATCATTAAGATGACTGTTGTGGAAGATGCCACTTGATATTTCTCGTCCATAGAGTCTTCCATAAATCAAACCCCCCTTGTATCCATTTCCACCATACCTTCTCCCCAGTTACTTGATTGAGGATGAAGAGGTCCTGGAGCCCAAGACCCACTAAGAGAATTCGTTTTTTGATGATGTCTCATGCAACTAGGGCCCACATTTTAGCTTCGTGAGCACCTGTCCATAGAAAATTCTTGTAAATGTCCACCATGTTAGAGCAAGAGGCCTTAAGAGTAGTAAGGCCTGACAACTAATAGATCGACATCGATTGGAATACCGCCTTAAGAAGGACCACATGTCCTGCTATGATAAGCACTATAACTGACGATTGATGCAATCTGGGTTGAATACAACCGAGAAGATCTTTCCAACAAGAGGTTCTAATGAGGTTAAGGACGAGTGGCATCCTAAGATATTTCGAAGGAAATGACTGAATGGTGAACGCCAGGTTTCTAGTTAAAAAGGCTTGTGCAGGGGCTAAGGCATTGAAGAAGAAAATGTGTGATTTATGATTATTAATCACTATACCAGAGGCTTGCATGAAATCCCGAAGAATGAATTCTAAGGTATTGGCTTCTTGGAGGGAGACTTGGAAAAGAAACATAATGTCATCGACGAATTTTTATGGGTGACTGGAAGATCATTACCCTACAGATGGATCCCACTTATAGTTCTCGCTCGAATAACTCATTTAATGTAATGCTTAAACCCCTCCGCTTCTAGAATTAAAAAGAAGGGGTAGAGACGATCACCTTGGTGAATCCCCCAAGAAGGACTGAAAGTTTTTGTAGGGGAGACGTTGAGGAGGATTGAGATTACTGGCGAGGAAATTAAAGATGAGATCCAATTGATCCATCTAGGGTGAAAGCCAAAAGCATGCAAAATGGAAAAAATATATGGCCAATTGGGACGATCATAGGCTTTCAAAAGTTCAAGTTTTATCATCATTCCTTTCAATTTCATTTTCTTAAGGCAGTGGACAAATTCCTAAGTGGATATGATGCCATCAAGGAATTTTCGCCCTTGAACAAAACTAGTTTGTTCAGGAGAGATCAGATGCGACAACAGAGGTTTTAACCTCTTGTCCATCACTGTATAAATTACTTTATATCTGACATTAGAAAGGGAAATTGGAATGAAACCTTGTGGTTCCTCAGATTGTGAGGTTTTAGGGATTAAAGAAATGATGGAAGAGTTGAGAGCTTGATTTACCTTTTGAAATTTGCGAGAATGCTCCATGACTGCCAGAATATCTTGACCCATGAAGTGCAAGGTCTCCTGAAAGAACTTTTCCATGAAGCCATCTTGACCATGAGCTTTTATCCTAGCTAGCTCTTTGACGCCATCTTCCACTTCCTGAAGAGTAACTTTGCGCATCAAGGCCATGTTCTGCTCTCTGCTAACCAAATGGAGAATTTGATTGGTGATTCGTTGAATAACGTCTGACCTATCTTGGTCTAGTTGAGAGAGAAGATTGTGGAAATGATTGACAAAGAGGGTATCCATCTCTTCATGATTGACCAACCAATTACCAGTGGGGTATTTTAGAGAGAATATTTGATTACGCTGACGATGTTGAATCATGGCTTTATGAAAAAACCTGGTATTATTTTCCCCTTCTCTTATCTACTATATCGAGGATTCTTGTTTCCAAAGGATTTCCTTTTATTTCCACCCTTCTTCTAGGTGCGTGAGGACCATTCCTTCTTCAGTTGCCAGGGTGTTAGAGCGACCCTCTATTATCATTTTTTGATGGATGGGTTGCATTCTCTTTTGTAGATCAAGTTGATCTTTCATAATGTGGCAAAAATCCAACTTATTCCACTTTTTTCTCTGTTACTTGAGCTCTTTCAACTAGATCTGAAATGTATGCATGAAGTTCCTGGAGTGGGCATCAGTGTTCTTCCACCAAATTTCGACTTTACCCAAAAAATATCGTTTGCAGAGACAAAATGTTTCAAATCGGAAAGGACGATTTTTGGGAGCGAGCTTCAGATCCATTTCCATATGGATTGGCCAATGGTCAGACCCCGGGCATGTAAGGATAGTCGATTCAAAGAAAATATCTCTATTTATGAGTAATTCTGGCATAAGGAAGCTATCCAAGTGACTAGAGACTTGGTGCTGACCCCCTCTTCTATTATTCCATGTATACACTCCGTTGTGTGTGGGTATGTCGACTAGTTTTAGATTTGTAATGAGATCTTGAAATATCTCCATTTTTGGATCTTGGCTCATAATACCTCATTTTTTGTCTTTGAGTGAAATAATGATATTGAAGTTTCCCCCAATGATCCATAACACTTCTTTAAAAGGTTTTTGAGCCATCCTATCATCTGGAGGAAGGAATTTTTCTCTCGTGGAATGTTAGGGCCATAGACAACAGAAATGATAGCCCAGTCTCTAGTATCTATATAACGAAATCGTCTTGAAATGATGTAGGGCATACTCATCCAGTAGTCAAATATTATCTTAGATGGGATCCAAATAATCACCACCCCTACTGTACTATTGTGCACATCTAGGGCCACAACTTCATACATCAGTTTCATATTACTACTTATTTCCTTAACCTAAGCCTCATATACTTTCATTTCCTGCAGCATCACAATGCTCATCTTTTCTTTCCTTAATATTTCTCTTAAATAGATATTTTTTCCTCTACTATTGAGGCCTCTCACATTTCAGGAGAAAATAATCATTGAAAATACTTATTAAGTTGGTGGAAAACAATGAAAAGTGGTACTACCCTTCCCAAGTCCACTATAAAATCCCCCATCATTTGTATTGATTCTTATAAGTTCTTTCTACCTATTTTTTCCCTCCTTTACCTAGGACACTTTGGTGAGTTGCGCTGCCCATTTGGGATCCCATCAGATGTGGAGGTTTTTGGATTTGTTTGGTCTAGTACTACTCGAATGTCTCCCTGTAAAGCTTTTTTTAGTCCTCGGGGATAAAGCGTTCATGCAAATTTCTCCATTCATTCAATAATATTTTCAAGACCTATTCTTTTGTGCTTAAATCCTCCTTTCAGTCATTGATCTCCATAGTTCTTTGGCCTTCATTCAGACTTGATCTGTCATTGTCTCTTGGCTCCCCTTTTGCCTTTCATTTAGTCTTAGGGTTTGTTTTGGGAAAAACAACAGCCGATGAATTAGCTTGTTTCTTTGCTACTTTCAGAGTTTCCACTTGTTCTTCTAATACACCAAATTGATTCTAAGCGTCCAGATTTCTCTTCGGCTGTTGCTACACATTGGGTAGGGTTTCCTTCGTTGATGGTTTTTTCTTATAGGATACTTCTTTGAATCCCTCGCTATCCACTTGAGATTGATCACTATCAACTGCATCTTTGGAATCTCTTATTTCCATTTTATTTAGAGGGAAAGATTTGTATAGATGGCCATATTCATGGCACCGTATGCAGTGGAATGGAATATGCCCATAATCTGAAGGCTGTTTCCACACTTCATATTGATACTCCAGCTCTACTAATTTTGGTAATCACTTAGTTATATTCATATAGATGCAGATGTGAGCAAAGGATGTGTATATCCCTTGGTGAGTTGAGTTTGAAACTTTTACAAAGAAGCCATTAGAATTTCCAATACCTTCCAGGAGATCCAGATCTTAGAAGTCTATAGGCAAAGCAAAAAGTCACACCCATACTAGTGGAGCCATAAACTTTTCTCAATTTGGGTTATAACATTCTTTCGAGAATCTCATTAATAACCTTGAATTATAATAGAAATACGAGCCATTTTTGAAGATCGCTCCTTATCTTCCACCCTTGCAAAAATAATTGTGAATAAGCCCCAGGAACTTAGTTTCAGATCTATATGTCCCTTTGGTTTCCATTTCAACTAAATCCATTTCAGAAAATCTCTCTCGGAAGGCCATATCCCTATAAATTTATAGATCAGGGCATGGTATCTCATATATTTTCTGTAATTTTCCATCTTATTGTCCGGAATCACAAACCTTAGCTTCTTGGTGGCTTTGGGAAGGATTTTCCCCCTGAGTCATGCCTTCCACTATGCCCCCATGACTAAATCACCATTAGGGTTGACTTGAACATTTGGAGATGCAGATGGACCATTTTTCTAGCTAATTTCTCCCGCGGCCACATTTTTATAGGAGGGGATCTCTCCCCTCACTATCGGGACACTCGTGCAGCCTATCAAAATCCTCTACCTGTGAAAATGACAACAAAATGCTTCTTATATGTCTTTGTGTAGTCTACAGACCCTAATTGAAACCCTAACATATTTTTACATAATTAGAAATATAATTGAAAGAAATAATTTTTTAATATTTAATTGTACAAAAAATTTGTTGAGCCGAGAGGCTCATTCTACAACCCAACATGATGGGATGTGTAATTGTATCCGTCTTTCCCTCTGTCGAATGGACATGTGCTCCTTAAAAAAAAATTCTTTAAATATAAAAATAATGTTAGCTATAAAAAAGCAAACATGTTGTAAAGTAATTTGAAGTAAAAAAAAAATGTGTGAGTAAAATGCATATATCATGAAGAGGATACGTTTATCTTTTATGGTTAGAAAATTTATTTGGTCCTATATAAAATCTATATAGCATTCAAAAAATATAATTTAAAGAATGAAAAATTACACATTGTATTTTGAGCTCTAAAAAAATTTACACATAAAGAAATTTGATCCCTCTCATTTCATGTTACATCCATAGTTAACATAGATCTATGGTGGTTAATATTTAATCAGACCTCTTATTTTAGATTTTCCGAATTCCCATGCCATTGAAAAAGTTTGCTAACACTGATGAAGTCTAAACTAGAGGAGTCTAAGCTAGAAAACATGAAATACCATGTATACATGATCGTGGATGCATCAAAGTTAACCTTGTAATTTGAGGCTAAACCTAAGGAGGCTTGTACTGACAAAGAATGAAACAGAAAAGTGGAGCACATATTGCTATTCTCAATATTCAAAATGATTAAATATATTACATTATAAACCTCAATAATAAATAAGTTAAGTAAAACTCGACACCTATGGAATAAAACTCAAGTAAAACTGAATTATCTATGACACCTAACAGACAACAGAACCAAATGTGATGACACCTAACTGAAAACTAACTTATAGTGAGATTAATATATCAAAATCCCTTCCTAATCTCAGATGTTACATGTAGAGACACTTATAATGCCTAATTTTTCTCCTTGAAATTCAAATACATTCTTTACCAATGGGCTTGTTAAAATATTTGCTAATTGATCTTTGGAAACACAAAAAGAAAGTACTATGTCCCCATCATTGACAAGATCATAGATGAAATGAAAACGGGTGTCAATGTGCTTTCTCTTTTTGTGGAAAACATGATTTTTTGATAAATAAATTGTTGAATGTTTATCACAGTAGATTGGAGTTGGCTCCTTCTGAATATTTGAAATATCTTTCAATAATATTCTCAACCACACAACTTGACAGGTTGTTGAATTTGCTACTATATATTCTTCCTCTGCAGAAGATATTGAAACGATTTACTGTTTCTTGGATGCCCATGAAATCAAACTGGTTCCAAGATGAAAATAATACCTTGAGGTGATTTTATGACCATCTAAGCTCACTGCATAATCATTGTCTGTATAACCTGAAAGTGAACAATTTGTACAATGTGTATAGAACAAACCATAGTCTATTATCCCTACAATATACCTTAAGATCCTTTGTGCAACCTTCCAAAGATAAATATTAGGTGATTTCATAAACCTCGAGACAAAACTTGCTTCAAAAATAGTACCATAGGTCTAGTTGAAGTGAGATATAACAAACTACAAACTAGACTTATATAGAGCGTGGAATTAATTAGTGATGCTACATCTTCTCTGCTCAGTTTTTTTCCTTGAGAAATTGGTGTAGTTGAAGGTTTGCAATTTGTTATTCTGAACCTTTTGATGATATAAGTGGCATATTTTTGTTGACCAACAAAAATACCATTAGAAGATTGGTGAATTTCAATGCCTAAGAAGTATTTCATGAATCCCAGATCTATCATATCAAGTTGTGTTTGCATTGTTTCTTTGAAATCTTCTAATGTCATCTTTCTTGTATAAAGAAGATCGTCTACACAAAGACATACAATAATAATTTTACCTTCATGTATTTTGGTATACAAAGTTGGCTCATGGTTGCTTCTGCAAAAACCACCTTCGATGAGATAGGTGTCAATGCAACTATACCAAGCTCTTGGAGTTGTTTCGAACCATGCAAGGCTTTCTTCAATTTGTATACCTTATGCTCCTGTCCTGGAACTTCAAAACGAGGAGGCTTCTATACATAAACTTATTCCTACAATATACCATTTAGGAAAGAAGATTTTACATCAAGCTGATAGAATTTCCATCTGTGTTGAGTTGTTGTGCAAAAAATGGTTATGGTAGTGTCTAACCTTGTTACTGGAGCAAAGGTTTCACCATAGTCGACACCAAAATGTTGTAAGAATCCTTTGGAAACCAACCTTCCCTTGTGTTTCTTAATCTCTCCTTTTTCATTCAACTTGGTCTTATATACCCATTTTACACCAATTATAGTTTTGTCTCTTATGAGATCAACGAATTCCCAAGTTTGATTCTTCTCTATGTCACCAATTTCTTGGTTCGTTGCATCTACCCAATGCTTTTCCTTAACTACTTCTTCAAAATGAGATGGTTGAGATGAAATAAATGCAAACATATTATGCTGATCAAAATCATGCTTCTGCTCATATATTTCTCTGATGCTTCTTTTTTTCTGATTGTCTTCTGAAGATGTTGAATCACTGGTGGATTCGCTGCTTGAAGATGTACCTTTTTCAAAATGGTATGGTTCTTATTCAACATGAAATATTGGTGGCTATGGTGGATAAAAAGACTCACTTGAAGCTTCATCAACATGATGAGGCTAAGATTTATTTTCAAAAATAGTTACATCTCTGTTGAAAACAAACTTATTTGTAACTAGATTATAAATTCTGTAAGCCTTTGACTGCTCACTATAGCCTATGAAAATACATCTTTCACGCCTATCATCAAGCTTCTTTCTTATCTTCTCAGGAACATGTGAAAATTCTACTCATCCAAAAATTCTAAGGTGAGATACATTTGCCTTTTTATCATCCTATGCTTCTTGAGGTACTTTGTCTTCGAGAGTGGTTGTTGGAGATCTATTGAGAACGTACACTGATGTCAAAACTGCTTTCCCCCAATAATTGTTTGATAACTTCTTCTCATGAAGCATACACCTGGCCATGTTCATGATTGACTCATTTTTCCTTTTTGCTACTCCATTATGTTGTGGAGTATATCTTGCTATGTTCTGCATTATGATTCCTTGTTGTTGACAAAATTCTTTGAAGTGATTGGAGTTTTACTCTCCTCCTGTATCAGATCTGAGTACTTTCAAAGGCTTTCCACTCTGCTTTACTGCTTCTGCTTTGAATTCTTTAAACCTTGAGAATGCATCTGATTTGTTTTTGAGAAAATACACCCATGTCTTCTTGCGATAATCATCAATGAATGTCAAAAAATAAATACTACCACCAATAGAATGTGTCGGAATTGGGCCACATATATCTGTATGGACAAGCTCTAAAGGCTCTTTTGCTCTAGATGAAGATGTGGGAAAACTGTCTCTCTTATGCCCCAAAATAACACAAATTTCACAATTACAGTCTTTATCATTCATAGTAGGTAGACCAATCATGATTGACTTCTTCTGAAGTTGACTTAGACTGTTTAATTGTATGTGGCATATCTAGAATGCCATAACTGAGATTCATCTATTCTTGCCGCAATGTGGACAAAAAATTGTGAGATATTTAGACTTTCAAGAGTCAAAGGAAACGTCATATTCTTGGTTTTTTCAACTTTTCATATCAGTATTCTAGTAGGAGGTTTTTCAAAGACATAACATGTGTTCCCTTGAAATATTAAATCATAACCATGTTCCATCATTTGTCCTACAATAATGAGGTTATGCTTTAGATTTGGAACGTAATAAACATCATGAATGTATTTCTGATGATTCTTTTTAGTAAGAATAGGAACAATACATTTTCCTTCAACTGTAATGCAAGAACGATCTCCAAGAGTAATTTATGATGTTTATGGAAGAATGAATATAAGAAATCAGATTTTTTTACCTGACATATGATTGCTGCAGCCACTATCCAACAACCAAAGATTCTTGTTAGGAGTGCCTTCAGAAAGATTGAATGAAAGAAACATTGTTTCAGAGGATTCTCCTTCGTTGTTGGAGAGATGGACATTGCCTATGTGCTAATCTAACTATTTCTTTTTGCATTCATGTTCATAATTCCCAAATTTCTTGCAGTAATAACATTGGACATTAGATTTTCTCCATGGTCTGCTTCTTTGAGTTTGGTTTTGTGGAGGTCTCCACTGCTATGTTGCATGATGATGTTATGATCTACCTCTGCTTCGGTCTCTACCTTGTTTTTTCCACCTCCATATCCTATACCTCTACCTCTGCCAAAAGAAAGTTATGCTTTGAAAGCTTGCTCCATGGAATCTTTTGTCAAGTTGAGTCTTGTTTCGTGCACGAGAAGTGATCTACTCAACTGTTCTAATGAAAAAGCTCTAAAATCGTTGGATTCCAAAATGACTGTTACAATCATGTCATATTTCTTGGGTAGACTTCGAAGGACTTTCTAAACAATTTTATGATCTAAAATGGTTTCACCGATGAGTTTGGTTTGGTTGACTATTCCCACGACTCGAGTCATGAACCGATCCACATTTTTTGTGTGAGTCATCTTTAGTATTTCAAATTGTGATGTCGATGTCTGTAATTTCACTCTCTTCACTATATCATTACCTTGATACACAACTTTCAAGATTTCCCAAGATTCATGTGTTGTGAATGCGCCCGTTATTTTGTCAAAAATAGAGTCATCGACTGAGTTTTGTATCCAACATTTGGCTCTGTGTTCTTTTCTTATGAGTTCAATAGCTCCATTCCCCTCATTATTAATCATTGTCTCCCATGCTTCTTGAGTTGGTTATACATATGAAGTCTCAAGTGTATCCCAACATTCTTGGGCTTGCAAAAACATCTTCATTATCAAAAACTAAAAGTCATTATTCTTGCGAAAAAGAACTAAGATGTGTGGCAATGTGATAAAGAAAATTATTTCTTCAAATACAACACTCGTTTGTCTGTTTAAAAAATCCCTTTTCAAAAATACAGCTCCCTTTTTTAATAACAAAATTAAATCAAGAATCACCTCCTTAAAAAAAATCTCTTTTACTTTCTAGATTTTTATTTAAAAGAACCTTCTAAAAATTATAACAAACCCTCCTTTTAATACTCCTTTTAAAGCATAACAAACCTACGTACCTTTAAAAGAATTTTTCAAAACATACATTTTTATAAAAATAAATAAATAAATGGCATGAACCTTTCCAATACGATGGAGCTTACGAGGATTTATACGAATGGCATAAAGAGGTATTCACGACTTACTTTTCTTTTGGAAAAAGATTTTTGATCCTCGTGTTGGTCTCTACCGCTGCCTTCTCCACAGTTATGCTGCGTTACTAACACATCCTCTTGCGATGGACTTGAGCGGTTGTAACGCTATGCTTCTGTCGTGTTTTGAGTAGGCGTTAATAACGCTTTGGTTTGACTGCTGTGATTGGTGGACTGCGTTATTCTCCTAAATTAAACTTCTTTTCTTTTTTTGCAGTAGAGGAAGCGTTTCACAGCTGGTTCAGTTTGCTATGATGTTCATTTTTTGTGAATACACATATGAAATGCTGCTTTCGAGGAGCTTTATGCAACCTCACTGTATCTTTCTCAAACTAAAAAATAAACCATAGTTACCAAATTCGAATTCGAATTTGATTCGATACGGAAAAAATTCGGTAATGTAAAATTCAATACATTCGACAATATACATCTTATAAAGACTAATAATTTTTTATTTTTTTAAAAAAAAAAGTAAAAAAATGAAATGAATCTTTCCTCACATGATACTTTGAGTAATGTGGTACTTATTTTCAATATTAATCTTTTATGAATATTTAAAATTACCCAATAATGAAAGAAAAAATGCATCAAACAAAATTTATTAGTATTGCAAATTTGGAAAACTTATAAGTCAAATATAATAATATAAGTAACAAAAATTCAAACCTGATATTTAATATAAAAAATTAGATATTGAATATTAAAATTAAGTTTCAAGTTATCAACACAAATCCAGAAACTTATATCTCATCTCTTTTTTCTTCAAATCCAAATTTATTCAATAATAAATGTGTATAAATTAATCTTTATGGTAATCACAAAAAATGAACCCTTCAAATTAAATTTGAATTCCATACCAATAATTGCAATGAACCACTATTATTCAATTTACTAATAACTATCATCTAAATAAAAATGAGAAAAACCATTTTAAATTTTTTTAACTTTTAACTTTTTAATACTAAAAATTTCCTTCACATTATTTAATATAAAAATTATTATTTTTCAACCTAGAAAGGGCCGTGCCCTCTTCTCAGCGTCTTTGCTAATAACCACAACGACAACAGGTTGGAAGATAATAAGAACCTGCAAACTTTGACCATTGTTAACATAAATTTAATCCATAAACTAAAAACTCCGTACCGTATTAAATTTACCGTATTAAAACGTGAACCGAATCGTACTGACGAATTTGCGAATTTTTTGGGCCGATATGGCCGAACTTGGTAACTATGAAATAAACTAAAAAAAACTAAAAAATAGCAGATATTTTCTAAACATTTTAAATAATTAAACGGATTATATGATAAACAACTTATGGAGTGAACTCAAGTAATAAAACTGAATTTTTATGACACTTAACAGACAACATAATCAAATGTAATGATACTTAATTGACAGTTTGATTAATATATCACCATATACCTTAACTACCACTTCAAAATGTTATGAAACTTGACTGACAGTGAAATTAATATCTCAACATGTACCCTAACTACAGCTTCATATGACGTGCACTATATTTCTAGTTGAACAAATACAGTCATTCAGACAGAGGCAGGAATATAGCATCGAGAAGATTGATTCCAGCGAGATTGAGGAGGATATTGAGAAGCTCTTCGTTGGAACTAATGTATTTGCAATCGATGAATTATACAACAACAATATGCGATCAGATGTGTGTGAGATCTTTGGCAAAACCATTGATACGACTGAAATGAAGTAGATAAGGATAAGAAGAGGGAAGACAATAAAGTCGAATACAGACCTTGTCGGATAACGTCAAGAATGGTGAAGGCCTGTGCTTTAATTTGCCATGGTTCAGTGTTGCTGTGAATACTTTTTTTTTCGTTCAATTGTATTTACATCTGAGTTTCTTTGTATTTACATGACTTTCCTTTTCTTTTTTTTTCATAAATCAACTGCTATCAACCCTTGCAGTGGCTCAACATCATCTGGGAAGGAAAAATCATATAGAGGAAAAATAGTTATGGAATAATACTTGAAACAGCCCCCGCAATGGTACAAGCCACTAAAAACTTCGTCTACGTGAGAACTAGAAGAGGTCAGGCTACAAACACGCATAACGTTGAAGAAAATTTTCAATAGTTCACCCTCCAAAATATTTCTGGTCAAAATCATACTGTATTAATTTTTTATTTTTATTTTTATGTTTTGTAAGTGATTAGGATAATCTTAATTTGAAACTAGCTCATTTATTCGATGGAAAATAAAAAACAATCCACCCACAATACTCAAATATTTCATGCTCTGGTCTAACATTACATGACGTCCTTTACGGGCTAGAAGTGAAAAAATCAATAACCGAATGAATTATTTACAGGATCTGGTTCCCGGCTGTTGTAAGGTAAAATTGTGAATCTTCTCCATCCAGTGTAGGCATGTTGCGGCCATGTTGTTTCTGTAAATCTTCTTGTAATTATGCCTGCGTGCACGCAACGCGGGATTGTTGAGAACCGACCTCTTTTGTTTTTCTCCTACGAATCGCAAGCAACAGGAAAAACAGTTATTCTATGTCCTTGAGTCGATTGCAGATTCCCAAATATTTGGAAATCCAAGCGCGGTTTTTAACCGCGCCGATGTGGATTCCCCAATATTCGGAGAATCTGCAATCGCCTATGTCAAGTCGTTGTGGAATCAAGTGGAGGTATGTCAAGTCGTTGTGGAATCAAGTGGAGGTAATAGGCTTTTAATGTTGACAAGCACAGTATTTGTGTAGCAATTTGCAAGAATTTAGGGTGAAAATTCATGTACGTGGTATTTGCAGTTTCTTTGGACGAAGCTTTTATCTGCAAGCCCCCGTTAAAATTTCAACTAAAACCAGCCAACCATTACCTGTATTTTACACCGGGGTAAACAAGAATATATTTGCTTATTATTCTAAAGGTAGATCTTCTTTATCTAATTTTCAGTTATTTTATTTTAATGGGTAAAATAATTTATTTTTGTAACCTCAACCGTCTTTTTATATATTTTGAAATTCGCCAGCAAGTTTCAAGTGGGTTCCTTATATGAATGAAGAATTTGTTTTTATTTCAAGTAGGTTAATTATTGTTTTTACATGTCTTTGCTAGTATTTATGATGTTTTTTTATTTGTATGCGAATTTTATATATATATATATATACTTTTTTCCATGACTCTTTTTCTGAATTATTTTATTTGGTTATTGCAATTTTTAATTTTCTTCCGATATAAGTTAAAATGTTTGTATGAAAAACATTTCCTGTTTTCAGGTACATATTTTCAGATTTACTAACCGTAAATAAAGATTTTTATGATTATCTATTTTTTTCAACTAATTAATTTAATTGATGTAACTAGAGATATTATTAATATCCACTTATATTAAATGCAAATTTATATGTTTTTTTATTTTTTTAATAGTTATATTAATTTCATAATTTTCTTAAGTTTATATAGAAGAATACTGAATACTAAAGATAGATTAGATTGTCCAACAACAACACAACTAAATAAATTGTATTATTCCTAAAATATTATATTTGATAATTTTTATTTCACATATATATAATTAATTACATCAAACAACAATTGTTTATTTATAAAAACACCTAGTTTAATATACTAATTAGAAGATACTCTTGACATTCAAATTTCATGCCTTTAACACTATTATAGGAAAAAGGCTATCCATATTAATAAATCAAACCACAAAACACTAAAGTAAATTTGTACTCTCTTTATACAAGCAGATATAGGAAGCAAGTACTTTATATAAAAAGAGGCTATCCATATTAATAAATCAAACCACAAAACACTAAAGTAAATTTGTACTGTCTTTACACAAGCAGATATAGGAAGCAAGTACTTTATATAAAAAGATATTTGGAGCAACTACTTTGATATATTTTTTTATAATAGTAATAATACTTTTTTGTATTTATATTGTTAATATTAATAAATCAAACAACAAAACACTAAAGGTTACCAGTAAATTTGTACTCTCTTTACACAAGCAGATAAAGGGAGCAAGTACTTTATATAAGAAGATATTCGGAGAAACTACTTTGATATATTTTTTATAATAGTAATAATACTTTTTTGTATTTATATTGTTAATATTTTTTAGTACGAGCAAAGTATATTAATTACTATTATGTATTTATCTGTATGGTTTACTTATCGTAAAGCTTTAAATAAATTTACAATTATGAACTATGAAAGGTTGAGAATTTAATTAAAATAGAAATTTATAATAATGTATATAGAATATTTTTTTATATAAATATATTATATTTTTATATTGAGTTTTCCTATTTTTGCAGTTTATATCTATCTACCAAGGCATTGTTATAGAGTCAATTTAGTTATATCTAAACAAAAATCCAAAACCCAATTTCATATTGTTGATTTAAAAAATAATGTCATCTCTCATGTTAATCTATCTACCAATATTCCAACTTGAGTTCAACTGGCACTAAGTTCAATGGAAAATGTAGAATTTTAGCACTTACTAAAAATAATCAATACACTTGTCGTGAAGCAATAAAACATTCTTGCTAATTAATGAAACGTGTACAAAAATCTTCAAATAGAAACGTGTACAAAAATCTTCAAATAGAAGATTCATGGATTCATTAGACATTTCAATTGCTCTATCTGTATTGTGAATGAACATAACATATCTAAATAAGAATCCATTTTTTATTCCATAGGAATTTCTAAGACTATGAATTTTGTTGTCATCATTACCAAAATATTTATTTTTCCAGTTAGTGTTTCCAATTCACAAAAGAAATAATTATATTCTACCAAAATTATTACGACATAAATATTTGATTTTGTTTTCATAGTAGTAATCAAATACATCATGATATTGATTATATGAAGAAGACAAAAGTCTTCCATATTATAACTAGAATATCTTATGTTCACCATTAACTCAGTGTCATATATCATTACTAGTGAGAAAATCATTGATCTATCTCTTCCATTAACTTTATCTAGTGTTGTTAAGTTATGGTATGTTCTATGCTTATAACAGTTTACTTCTTTTTCTTAATATATTCCACCGAATAGCAATCACATGTACATAAAGTAAAGTGCAGATAGAACATTAAACGATCGACAAAAAACAAGCCAAGACAAGAGACACAAGATGTGGCGGCTAGCCAGGGACAAACTCCACAATGTGTGGGGAAACCCTTTGATCAAATCTTCTTTTATCTTCATTAATTCAGCAGAGAGAAATAGTACAATAAATCTGATTCATATCAGCAGTAGCAAACCCTAGATCAGTAGCATCAGCATTAGCGACTTCATTATCAAACTAGGGCAGACCATATCTCACAAACCGAAAGTCAGATTGACTTCATTCCACCACCAAAAGTTTCGGCTTCTAGAGGAGGTTCAGATGAACCTATAACACAGTTTAGATGAGGAGATATTCTAGGCCACGCAAGTCAATCTTTACTTCTGCAGTTGTAGCTTCAGTTTCAGCAGTTCCCGGCTTCAAACTACGGCAGTCGATATCTTGCAAACCGTTCGTTGGATTGACTTCATTCCACCACCAAAAGTTGTGGCTTTCAAAGGAGGTTCAGATGAACCTACAACGCAGTTCCAAAGAGGAGATCTTCTAGGCCACGCAAGTCAATCTTTACTTTTGCAGTTGCAGCTTCAAATTCAGCAGCTTCCGGCTTTACATGTGTGAGAGAGAGAGACCCATTTCAGTGCAGTAGAGAAGAGACTCATATCTGCGCAGTAGAGAGAGAGATATGTGATGAGATGAGTGAGTCTGAATGAGGAAAAGTCCTCTTATATTTATACACAACGTTGGTGGATGAATAGATGTGACTGTTGGGCTTCTGAGCCTACATGAGTTGTAGGTCGGCTTGATAATAATTCCATAATCAAAATAAATTCATATCTCCATGAATACTTATCGGAATTGGATGATATTTATATCAATCCTACACCTCTCAACGAGAGGAATCTAATAAAAATATTATTAGCCATGAATAAGATGACCCACATGAAGTTTTGCCCTGGTTGCCAATTTTAACACTCCCTCTCAACCATGGAGAACTTCATCTGCAATCTGTCTATCGGTCGTTACTATTCATCCATCAAATGCACTGCCTTGTACAGCCTGACCCTTGCCCTGCTCTGCTCTATTTTGCCTGTTCTGCTTTGTCTTGTTCTGCCCTGCACTGATCTGTACTGTTTTGTTCTGTTCTGTTCTGCTCTTGCATTGTTCTGTTCTACTCTGCTTTTGTCCGAATTATGAAGAAGAAGAAATGATCGAGGATCTATCATACTGACTCAAAGTTAGTCTCAGAGTATGTACCACTGGTCCCAGACCAGTCTCAACGAACCTAAAGTCAGCGTCATAGTGAGTACAACTCCAATGGTCCTAGACCAATATCATCCTCCACTGACTCAAAGTCAGTCTCAGAGTATGTACCACTGATCCCAGACTAGTCTCAACCGACCCGAAGTCAGCGTCATAGTATGGTACACCTCCGACCACTGGTCCCAGACCAGTATCATTGATCCCAGATCAATGGAGGTCATCCTAACGTAGGGAGTATGGTAGTTACAACGATGCGTCCATCGGTACTACTATGGTCCCTAACTTCATTTCCCTGCTCATTGATCAAATGGGAGGTACTTCCCATGAGTCCCAGACTACATGGGTAGGATGCCTCGACAGGAGAACTAATCAATCCTGTCCTCACAGGAGAACACATCAATCTTGCTACAATTGCCATGGAGAACACATCAATCCAGCCCTCACAGGAGAACACATCAATCTTGCTACAATTGCCATGGAGAACACATCAATCCAGGCCGCCATGGAGAACACATCAATCCAGGCCTCACAGGAGAACTAATCATCCTGCTACATAGGAGAGTGAATCATCCTGTTCCACAAGAGAGCGAATCATCTTGTCCCACAAGAGAGTGAATCATCTTGCTCCAGTGTGCACCACCAAGGGAGGGTGAGTCACCCTGTGGTCGTATGTTGCTCCAGTAATAACCGCAAGCCCTCAGAGCTCCCAGAGCTCAATGCATGCAACATGCAGGACCCTTGTACAAGGGTTTCTTACCGACTCCAAGTCATTTGGGAAAATCACAGATTAGATCTTTCCTCGGGGCTTTGACAAGGTGTATCAACCTGTACATCATCTTAATGCGATGGAGCCTTCTTGCTCATCAACTTACCATATCCAAGATGATGTCTATCTGCTGGAGCAATCGACGAATACGGGATTCCTCAATAATCGAATCCCACCTCTGGTTGTTATAGAGAAGCACAGTGGTATCCAATGTAAATCCAAACAGCTCACTGAAGAGCTTTTGCAACCAGACTACCTCACACGAGGTTATGCTAGCAACAATATATCCTGCTTCGATGGTGCTCAAAGCCACCGACTTCTGCTTCCTGCTCATCCAGGATATCGAAGCAGATCCCAAGGTGAAACAACACCCGTAAGTGCTCTTACGGTCCACCACACTGCCTGCCCAATCAACATCAGTATATCCAAGTAGTCTCACATCTCCGACAATGTATCTTAATCCATGAGAGATTGTGTCCTGAAGACATCTCAGAAGATTCCTGGCATCAATCCAGTGAGGCTCAACCAAATATGAGCTCACAATGCTAACTGCAAAAAATATGTTCGGACGGAGGTTCACCAAGAATATCAATGCGAATGAGTTTATGAAACTCAGAGGCATTTCCCAAATCTAGTCCGACATCACTACCATATAACTTCTAAAAGTTAAGATCCTTGAGGTAGTCACAGGCTTGCAGTCCATCATACCAAATCTTTCCAATATCTTTACCACATATTTCTCTTGAGATAGGAAAATTTCCCTTGGCTTCTGCCATACTTCAAGTCCTAGGAAGTAGTGCATCAGTCCTAGGTCTTTCATTTCAAATTCAGAGGCCAACTCCCTCTTACATTTGTGAATGAGAGGGTCTGCACCTATTAGAAAGAGGTCATCCACATACAATACCAGTATGAGAGGCTTGTCATCTTCAACCTTAAAGTAAAGGTTAGGATCGGCTTCACTCCTAGTGAATCCCAGCTTCATCAAGTAGCTATCGATCCTCTCATACCATGCTCGGGGTGCTTGCTTCAGCCCATAGAGAGCTTTCTTCAACCTTCATACATGAGATTTTCGATCATAAATCTCAAATCCTTCGGGTTGCTCGACGTAGACCTCTTCTTTGATCGAGCCATGCAAGAACGCAATCTTGACATCCATCTGATGTAGGTTCCATCCTTGTGAAGCGGCAAGGGTTATGATCGAGCGGATGGTCATATATCTAGCAACAGGTGCAAATATCTCATCATAGTCTATACCTTCCTTTTGGGAGAAACCTCGAGCAACAAAACGAGCCTTATACTTTTCCATGCTTCCATCTGCTGCATGCTTTATCTTGTAAAGCCATTTTGAAGTAACAATTGTCTTGTCCAGGGTCTGGGAACTACTTCCCAGACATCATTCTCCATAATAGACTCATATTCTACGGTCATAGCATCCTTCCATACTTGATGCTTGACGGCATCTGAGAATGATGAAGGCTCATTTTGTATGATCGTGCTAATGATGGTCAGGTATCCTTGATACCTATTAAGTTTCTTACTTTGATGGAAGGTTCCTCAAGGTGCAGGATGTCCTTTAGCATCATTAAGTATCCCCCTAAGCCATGAAGGCATCTTCCTAGAAGAGGAAGGCTCATGTGGATGAGAATCTATCAGATCCATGGGTTCTTCTACATCAGGCATTGATTCATCATCCTTTTCTTTCGGTTCCCTGGTGTTGGCTTCTTGAGAGCTCCTCAAAGTCAAAAGATTGTTCACCTTGCGGTGAACTTTTCTTTAGGAGTCTTGGAACCCAATGCTTGATGAGGGCATCAATTTTGTACATATACGATGGTGATTGTAGTTTCAGCCCATAGAAACATCAGAAGTCTTTGATCATGCAGCATGGCCCAGACAACTTCCATCATCGTGCGATTCTTCCTTCCCACCACACCATTCTGCTCAGGAGTATGTGGTGTAGTAGTCTCCCTCTTAATGCCAACCTCAGGTATGCCTGAGTGAACCAATTGTAATATATCAGAGGTCTTGCTTTGGCTTGAGGGGAATGGTCCCCTTTTGAGCTTTCCTTCAGCACAGCCTGGACATACACCTTCATTCTCTATTCAGAATTCGGGCATCCCTATCACCATTTGTCTTACACTGAGTATAGCTTTATAATGAAGGGGGGAAAACCTCTAATGCCAAAGTTCAGACTGAAGAGATGTGTCATAAGACATGACACCTAGCAGACTTCCATCGACCTGATATAATGAATCAACACTAAACCCAAGAGTAAAGGCATCTTTAACATTATTTTTCCATATACATACCTTGCCATCGCTGAAGGTTACCTTGTATCCTTTGTCTTCCGTTCTCGAGATGGACACTAGGTTCTTTTTGAGGTCAGGTGCATTTAATACATCTTGGAATTTCTGGCCTTCTTGAATGCTTGTCCTCTTCCTTGATTCTGAGCTCTCCTCTTACCTTTGTTGTTGAATTTGTCATTCCTTTGATTGCCATCAGAGGTATTTTGATCATCGTCCTAGAGTGAGTCCTTTTTATCAGGGCACTCCCTTGCATAGTGACTTGCTTTATCGCAAATGTAACATCGTCATTTTCTTCTAGCCTTAGGTCCATCCTTTCCTTTTGATTTAGTCCCGGAATTATATCTTTTCTTTGCATGAAAAGAAAAGGCAGCAGGAGGACCTTTAGGCATGGGCATTTCTTACACTTCTTCCCTTGTTTCTCTTGAATGCATCTAGCCATTAATTCCTCGAAACCAGGAATTACATTATAGTTCAGAAGAGTAGTCCTAAACACATACCATTCATATGGTAATCCTTCAAGAGTTGTGAGTGCCATTTCTCTGTCAGTAATAGTTTCCCCAATAGATAGGAGATCACTCTTGATCTCGGTGATTCTTAAGAAGTATGCTTGCATATTTTCATCTTTACCCTTCTTGATTTCCCTTAACTTATTTCTAAGAAACAAAACTTGATTTGCATCATTAACTTTAAATAAACTCACCAGTATGTCGTAGATTTCCTTGGAGGTGTCTAGATCAGAGATGTAGGCCACCAAGCGCTTGTCGATAGAGTCCTGGATCATCTTCTTTGTTTTGACTTCTCCATTTTTCCATTTGTTCCAGGAAGCAGCAGATGCATTTGATGAAGGCTCAACAATATTGCCTCTTACATGGTCCAGCACTCCTTGATCTTCAAGAGTTAGATCGATAGACATCTTCCATCCGTGATAGTCAACTTTCTCACAGAGCTTGTCTTCGGCAGGAAAGAGTATTGAGGACACCATAGTTCTTTAAGGATAGCCTTGCCAATCTTCTCTTCAATGATTGCTCATGCTCTTGCTCGGGCTTTGTCTTCACCTCAGCTCCGATACCATGTTAAGTTATGGTATGTTCTATGCTTATAACAGTTTACTTCTTTTTCTTATTATATTCCACCGAATAGCAATCACATGTACATAAAGTAAAGTGCAGATAGAACATTAAACGATCGACAGAAAACAAGCCAAGACGAGAGACACAAGATGTGGCAGCTAGCCAGGGACAAACCCCACAATGTGTGGGGAAACCCTTTGACCAAATCTTCTTTTATCTTCAATAATTCAGCAGAGAGAAATAGTACAATAAATCTGATTCATATCAGCAGTAGCAAACCCTAGATGAGTAGCATCGGCATTAGCGGCTTCATTATCAAACTAGGGCAGACCATATCTCACAAACCGACAGTCGGATTGACTTCATTCCACCACCAAAAGTTTAGGCTTCTAGAGGAGGTTCAGATGAACCTATAGCGCAGTTCAAATGAAGAGATCTTCTAGGCCATGCAAGTCAATCTTTACTTCTGCAGTTGCAGCTTCAATTTCAGCAGTTCCCGGCTTCAAACTACGACAGTCGATATCTTGCAAACCGTTCGTCGGATTGACTTCATTCTACCACCAAAAGTTGTGGCTTTCAAAGGAGGTTCAGATGAACCTACAGCGCAGTTCCAAAGAGGAGATATTCTAGGCCATGCAAGTCAATCTTTACTTCTGTAGTTGCAGCTTCAAATTCAGCAGCTTCCGGCTTCACATGTGTGAGAGAGAGAGACCCATTTCAGCGCAGTAGAGAAGAGACTCATATCTGCACAGTAGAGAGAGAGAGATGTGATGAGATGAGTGAGTCTAAATGCGGAAAAGTCCTCTTATATTTATACACAACGTTGGTGGGTGAATAGATGCGACTGTTGGGCTTCTGAGCCTACATGAGTTGTAGGTCGGCTTGATAATAATTCCATAATCAAAATAAATTCATATCTCCATGAATACTTATCGGAATTGGATGATCTTTATATCAATCCTACACCTCTCGACGAGAGGAATCCAATAAAAATATTATTAGCCATGAATAAGATGACCCACATGAAGTTTTTCCCTGGTTGCCAATTTTAACAGGTGTATTATATTAGAATGGAATTTATTTTAGATGATGCATTGTAAATAGACTGAATGGGAAAGAGTTAAAAACGTATATGAAGGTGATGACTAGGTGAAGAGGAAAATATCCAAATTCATATAATATAGTTTCAGAGTTTGAAATTAAAAGATGAAAAAATGTTACAGTCTAATTTTTTTTGCGTGAAATAATTTTTCAATATAATGAGAGGAACCGCAGGGAAAGTTAAAAAACCGATGATTGTCTAAAAAAGTGTTAAGAGCACTCTACATAAAACTAGATGCCAAAGTCTCTATCAATTAAGAAATGATATTTTTCGAAACTAATGATGGGTAAGCTAGATGGCATTCTTATCACATATAAAATATGCATGAAAAAGTAAAAGACAACAAAAAGGGAAGAAACTTTCAAAGCATCAAAGAGGAAAAATGGAAATAAATCTTGTGACTGTTCTAACCATTAATCAAATATATAAGAATCACAATTTTCAAGAAAAATAAAAATAGGATCGATCCAATAAAAAGGAAAAATTCTCTTCAAATGTTTTAAGTCTGGTAGAGTAGGAAATTTTTCTTCCAAATTTCCATATGGAAAAAATTGATTATGATTATAATGAAGAAGAAAATAACAATGAAAGTAAACCTTATAGACACAAAAGTGGAAAATATACTAACAAGAATAGTCTTTACACAAGGGAGGAAAATAAATGAACGAATGAAATCCATGGATATGCTTATGCTATTGAAAATCAAGAATTTCTTTTCATATTCATAGATACAAAGTCTACTTGAAAGGAAAATGAAGACAATATGGAAAAAGGAAATTGGATTTAGAATATGAAGACATTGAATGGGAAGTGAATCTCAAAGAAAAACATTTTGAGTTCATTAGAGGAAATGGATAGGCTTATAGAAAAGAATAAAATGAAGAAGGAGCAATTGCATATATCTAAAAAGAAGGATCATGATCTTCACGATACACAAAAACAAAAGTTTCCATACTAAATTGTCAACTAGAAAAGCTAAAAGGGATAGAAGAAGTGGTGGGAAGGCATATGAAAGGAATGGAAGAAAATTGAGGGATGCTAGAAGCTAAAATTGTTTCCTTAAGAAAGGACGTAGAGGAAACAATTGATCAATTGAATAGAAGCTTGAAGTTTTGAAAGAGTGATGAAATATTTGATAATTTTAATAGTTTTGAAAAGTCACCACTAGTAAATACAGATCATGACTACGATAGTAAAAACCAAACATGATGGAAATGCCAACTTTAAGGCCACAAAGCCATCAAAAATAAAAATGAAGAGAAGGATGAAAAGTGTGATAATATTCCCAATCACTCCATCAATAATAAAAGCGATAGGATGAAATAAAATGAGGAACAATAGAAACTTAATTCTTGTCACAAGAACAATAAGGAAGAGTTCAAAAGAGTTGTTCCACTAAGAAGGCCAAGGTCCCTTGTTCTTCTTGTGCAATCTCACTGACAACCGTGTCGAGATGTGGTATGCAATGTCTTGCATAAATAACTTGTCCATGGAAAACTTTGGTAAAACATTCAGAGCCCTCTCTGTGTTGTACATCCAGATGAAAGTGCCAAAGGGTGAGGCATACCAATTTTCTATGTTAACCAATGCCTCCGTCGTTGTCTGTGACATCCACCGGGGTGACAAAGTGGTATTTTAGCTATAGTATTACTTCGCAAAAGATGCACTCAAAGAAAAACCTACGATAGGTGTGCACACTGGCTTTTGAAGGTGTCCATGCCTAACGCAAACCATGGAACTATTGATGGGCATGGATCACATCAAGAATATAAGAAAACATGAATAGCTTTGCTTGATTACACTTGGGTGCATGTCGGGCATCTATTGCTGGTCCCTTCAGCTAGAGGGCCGACATGTCAAACCATGTGGAAGGTCTTCCTTCATTCGCGAGCTAATGCAAAAAGATCATCTAACTCTGTGGGAAGGTTTATGTACTCTCTTGGCTGTATAAGCAGCATGCAGAGATGGACAAGAATTGATAAGCCTTTCGCAGTATCTTTGTCTTATATACCTAGATGGGTGTTGTCCTGAACATAGATTTTTCTCTCACCTATCTCTTCAAGATGTCTCTTGAGTTTGCACTACTATTGGGATTGGTGAAGGGTGAATCCATTGTGATCATTGGCTGCGGAAAGTGATACATCTCCTAAAAGCTCTTTGCCCTGAAAGTAGAAATTTTTGTTCCATTGAAGCTAATCAACACCATTATCTTTGCACTCGTATGTGAGACAATCCAGTCGATCATGTTTGTGCCTGGAAATGTGAGATACCTACATGCAACCTCGTATAAGCCAACTTGTGTATGTTGACATAGATTCTGCGGTCCTCCAGATTCTCCTCGAAGGTGCTTGAAAATATGTTATTGATTTCCTTCCACTTGATCTTTATCTCCTTGTATGAGCAACTTATTGTCTTCATAGGTGAGAAATGTAATAGACACTTGCTCAAACACATCTCTAGTTGCGCTCTCAATAGTGTCCTTTGACCATTCTCTCTTGGAAGCCATTGTAGTTGTGCTGCTGAAAGACTGATGAACACTCTTCTACCTAGACACATAGCAACACTCATGACAAGAAAAATGCTAGTTCAAAAGCAAAACAAACTTGAGGACTGATATGCAACACACCTGTGTGTCTGACTAGGAATTTTTTTCAGTTTTCGCTGGGAGGCTGGGAGACTGACTGCCAGAACTATGTAGAACATAGTCCAGACTATCAATGATCTTAATGATGACTGAAACTACGTAGAGCATAATTCAACTTGGCCTGCTAAGGACTAGAATTGCGTAATGCACAGTTTCAGTGAGCATGAGTGAAACCTGGGAAAATTGCATTGCCAAATTCCGGTGGCTAACTAAGGCACTACCTCTTAGTGTGAGGCAATCTCTACACAATTTCTGGGAGTAAGGCAAGGCCTTCCATCCCATAAATGCGTAGTGGGAGCTAGGCAAGGCAAGGCTCAGGCCAAGGTAGCTTTGACTCGCAGACAGGTGACTAAAATTAGTAAGGATTGAATGCATGTACAAAGCTGGGTGTAGACATGAGTGAATAAGTATGCATGCAATAAATGAGTGTAAGTTTCATCAAAATGGGAAAAAACATGAGGTGTGTGAAGTGAGTGGCTACAACGATAACCGTTAGTGCAAAAACAATGTCATGCATGCAACATCAAGGAAATGCAATGTAAAAATTGAAAAAATGCTCCTACAAGCTAACATGAATTAAGATGGCAAAAAGAATTCAAAAAAATGAAGAAAATAACACTTAGACGAACCAAAATACAAAAATAGATAGAAAAGTAGCAAAAGACATGAAAAGTGGACTAACCCTTAAAAAACAACATTGAGTGTGTCGTAGCTTACTCAATGCATTGGGAATGCCAGAGCTCCAAGATCAAAGTGTAGAATGAGCGCTGAAGTTCGATTAAATAGTTTTGACAAGATCGAGGATTATAACGCACTCTAAGAAAAAGCGACACTTAACGGGAGGTTTCAAAAACATATTTTGCATGTAACCCCCAGCTGCTAAATATAAATCCCTAAAATCTAGGTATGTTTCTTGCTATTTTCTTCTTTCTTTTTGGGCAAAAAGTTTCCCATGCATGCAAGGAAATATTGCATATTCTTGTAGGGGATCGACGAACCTGCGAGCACATGCACTGGACAACAAGCTTTGGAATAACATCTACACAGTTTATGAGTTTAGTGGCTCTAGTTGCCCCTCAAGCTCTACGCAATTTCTAGACTGAAGCTAAGGTTGCCAGCAAGAACTACACAAATTCATAGAAGAAGCCCAGTGATGGGCTGCTCTGTGAAATTTTCAAGGGGAAGGCACCCTCCATGCTCTGTGCAATTTTGGAGAGCAATTGGTTGCCTCGATGCTTTGCGCAATTCTGGAGAGTAAGGCTGGTTTCCCTCCATTTCTGTGCAATTCTCCAAGTTAGCACAAGAATGGTTGAATACTAAGTAATGGAATATCACCTTGTGAGTGAAAGGAAAACAAGTCAATGAACACAAGGTGATAAGCCAAAGAAACTCAACTGAAAGCATAAGTACTTGGGCATTGTAAGACATGTTGTTAAGGATGGTCAGTAGGGAGGCTCCAAAATGAAGCCAAGGAAAAATTTTGGAGGATGGTTGTAGTGACAACAACATTGGCGACACACTAGTAAAACCCGATCTCTCTGAATGGACCTTGTTTTTTGAAAAGAAAGTCTAACTCCTCGAGGAGTATTGTTCAATTATTTGATCATCATGGTGTCTAAACTAGCCTGAGTGAAGAATGTAGCACTTGCCATGCTCTCGAGCGGTCAACTCAAATTCCAAGCCAAGTCAGATTAGTTGTTTTGGTTGGGGATGAGGGGTATATTGGTGCACAAGGAATATGCCTGTCAGAGTATAAGTTTCATCTTTGGTGTTGCTCCACTGCCAGAAGAACTAGACAATGCCCCAATGAAGTCATGCACGAACAAAATCATCACTCCACTAGCAACGAGCCTGGTCAATACCCCAGCGGAGTTACTTGCATCATTTCTCTGCGAAGCATGTCTTTCTCTTCTTTTGTCGTATTCGTTTTCAATTTTTTTTTTCATCTTTTCATAGAACTATGCATAGGCACTTATTTATTTTAGAGGCGGAAGAGGGATCCTAACTTATTGAGAGAATAAGAGGTTGTTCCTTCACAAAATTATGTTATATATACCTATGACATACTTGTTATGGTTTTCCCCTTCACCTTACTCTACTTGACTAAGCTAACAAGGGTTAACCCAAAAACAACTGACTAGAGTAGGTGGTACTAGTTAGAGTCCAAGTGTTATGTTTTCACCAAGATTCACTCTGAACAAAATGTATTTTTCGTTGGTGCATCATTGACTCAAGACAACAAGTTCTACATAAAGAGAGAAGATAATAGATAACCAAGTATTCATAGTTGTACAAGTCCTCTTGTAGTTTACTCTGATTTTCTAAAGAGTCACACACCATTTCTTGTGAAACTAACCTACGAATGTAAAAAAGCAAACAAAACCATAAAGGAGAGAGTAGAAGAAAATGTGAAAGGAAAACAAACAAACAAAATAAGAAAGCAAACATGCATGCAAGAAAACTAGACAATAGAAAACACTACTCCTACTCGGAAGCTAATGGTGCATGGGTCTACTCACATGAAGTGATATTTCCAATGCAGTGACCGATGCATTGGTTCACAAATGTTGCTGAAGGAATGGTTCACGAACAACACTATCAAGCAAACCAACCAACATGAAAGATATAACAATGAAGAAGACCAACAATATATGAGTTTAAATGCATCCACAAAAAAGAAAAGAGTGAAATAACAACACAAGCACATTGAGGATTTAACATGGTGCTGAGACACACTACATCCAGATGATAAGCATATGCACTCTCTTGATTGTGATAGATAAAAAAACATGAGAAAGAGAAACAACTTACGTCTTGCAAGTGTTCTTATTGTGTATGATTCCTTCAATGCATGAGAGATGGGATCATGTTATTCGGCTCGAGGAAGCGAAATTTGTTTGTTGGATTGATATTCAATGCATATAGATGAGTGACAAGGAGCCTTGGGTGATTCAACAATTTCCTGATTGGAAGTGAAACTAACCTCAGGACAGCGAGGGCCTGACATAAACATCAGCTCGGCCTGAAGTTCCTCGAGAAGCAGTGGGGTTTCGAATTGATCGATAGATAGATCATCATAAACATGTATCTTCGAAATATCAACATTGATTCAATCAACATCATGATTGAATATAGGAGTAAAGAGATCACGACAAATACGATCTAAAAAATAAATGAGTTCATCGACATCCTCATGGTCTGATGAATCATACAGAGGGGTATATGAGAAGCAAGAATTTTCACCCTCTACGTTTCTAGAAGAAGTAGATGAAAAATCAAGTCGAATTTCAATGAAATATTTATCCTCTCCACTGTTAAATGATGAACTAACATCGGGTGTGTTCAACAAATGATCGAAAGTAGATGCATCCATAGATGGATTTACACAAGGAAAATTAGAGATATCATAATCACCAAATATGTCTGGAAAAAGCAGAGGAGCCATGGACATAAGGATGGCATCCTTCACCACACTTTCATGCTAAAATTCCTAGTCATACTCATCATAAATGATAGTGTAGGTTGGTTGTGCAACATCAAATTGTCAATAGCTCGATCCTGGTTCATAAGAAGTGTGGAGTCTACAATGGAAGAACATAAGATAGTACAATCTAGAGGATTAGAAGAACACAGGGATGAAGGTTGAGGTAACAAGTGCGATTGAAAACCTATGGGCTTCCTAACCAAATCTGGGTAGGAATTGAGAGTAGTGAGGGTGGGAGGACGTGACAGTTGAATAGACTTGTGTGAACACTTTTCCGCATCACTATGTTGGGGTGGAGTTGTTTGATGATGAGAAGGTGGAAAATTACTTGTGACAACAATTGTGTCCACTTGTGATTGAACAACTCCATCGCTGAACTATGTTGGCCGTGCTTTGAGCTTTTTCCTCACTTTGGGACAAAGTGATTTGTTATAGACATACTCATAACTGTCCATAAGATAGTGGAATTTCATCTGACTTCTCAGAGCTTGAAAAGGGAGGAGACATAAGTGCTCCCAAAATTCCATTAGCGATTAATGCAGGGCCGTTCGTTGTTTTAATATTTTCTTATCAAGTGCTTCAAGATCAAAATGGTGAAAAATAAATTCTATTAGATCACTGAATTGTTAGAATGAGTGCACACAATTAGGAGGGAGTGTGCGGTACCATAGAAATAGGTATTCAGGAAGTGTATGTGTGAGAAGCATACAGACCTCTATTTCTTTAAAACCTTCCACATTCTCCTTGAATGCATGGAATTTGTGTAAGTGCTCAGGCTAGGTCACTCACTTCAGTATCATCATCATACATGATTTCTAACTAGTGATCAATGAACTCCCTCTCAATTTCAAAGGGATTCCCATTAGACAAACATTGTGGAGGGTTAAATAAAACAATCTCCATGATAGATGTTTGAAGATTCAAAACATATTAAGAGGACTCAACTTCTCATTTGGCCCTCCTTCTAGCACAAAAAACGTTGATGGTGTTGGACCCGCCAACATGCTAGGGGATCTATCGAGTAAGAAGTTCCAACTAGACCTCATACCATTTGGATTAGGAGTCCCAACAGTGGGTAGTACTGTATTGCCTTGACTATAGTTGAGCGTAGAGGTAAGTTAGATGTCCTTGTTGGAAATAAGGGTGTGACCTTGCAGTAACTCGGGGAAGGTGCATGAAAGGCTCTAACACCCAGAAGGGGAGGAGAGTGTGCCCCTTAAAAGCTTGTGATAACATGTTCCTTGAAAGGGGACACACGAGCTTAAAGACATCATGAGATGGAAAGCAGGATAGCTGAAAATCAATAGTGATGAGCTATGTGAACAACACGCTTCAATAAGATTCATACAAACACATACGGAATAGTACATACATACATGTGTAACTTACGACAACATACATCATTAGAGTAACCATGATAGCCAAAGTACAATAAAAATATATGCATGAAACGTGTTGGATTTTTTATATTAGAAGAGTGAAAGATCCAATCATATATAAAACCATGAGAACCACTTTCCCCAATAGTGGAACATTATAGTCACTGCTACTTGCTCCTCCAAAGAGATGTACTCACTCTGGATTGTAGAGAATCCAAGGCTCATTACCATACACTCCAAGCTTTCTCTAAGTTATACCTATCAGAAGCTTGGCTCCTGAAATCCCGTACAATGAGTTATGACATTCTATATATAGCAAGGGAGGGGGTGACCATTCACATTCCCTTTTGTGACTATTAGCCTACCCTCATGACTCTTCAACTTACACATGACTGTTTACATTATAATATTTACACTTGATCTTTCAATTTACAACCTGTTTACAATAAAATCTGCGCATATACAAATGTGAGGCAAAAATGGGCTTGAGTGAGCCATATAAGACATCACTAAGGCTTAGACAGTTGTGGGAAGACTAGCTCGTAGAAATCCTCTTGGTGATCAATGGTATCCAACTGATGCCAAACTTGGTAGTCTGTTATGGTGTCCGTGTACTCTATGGTGACATCCTTCTGAAAGTGAAATCTTGCCTCCGTTGCATATGGGTACACTAATTTGGAACCTATATCCAAGTTGTTAGATAACATGTGCATCATGTTCTTGAGTGAAACCAGACCAAACACATATTGGTGCATAGTGTCTACACTATTGATGGGTATGTGCATTAATTGCTCGAAGTACATGTTCATCTCCAGTTAGACTTGGTTCTTTACTTTAGCATCAGTGAGTGTGCCAATGGATGGGATCGCATGCATGTGCACAATGACATACATGTTCCTGAAAAGTCATGCATGTGAAGCCTGTAAGCTAGTGATGAGTTGTGGGAGTTCCTCATAGTTCAAAATCTGACTTCGGATGCATGCCTTCAACTCCACTGCCTTCGACTTGATCATATTCGACAAGTACTATGGGGCTCCCTTGCACCTCATTGTCCATATGTGCATGTGATCGACAACAATGTGTATGTCTCTCAAGATGTGTGCTCTCCTGGCACAGTGCTACTGCCATCCATTAATATGGAAAACTAAATTATCCACGATGACGAACCTGAAGTACATCTTCCGCATGATTGCCTCAAGAGACGATACTTCTTCTTGTATTTCTTTCTTCAACTCTACTCTCGTAGATGTTGTAGCTTGCTCTTCTCCATGCTTGGCCGCTTGCATATCCTTAGGCATACATTCATTCTTAGCTATCAATAATCTCACACTTGAGGTGGTGGCTTCAGCATATGCCTTAGTAGCATTGGCCAATGCACCTGGATGTTTGTGCACATCGAACATGATTGCTTGTTCTTGAAAATGAGTAGGAGATACATGGACCTTTAGAGTGGACACTCTGTGTGATTACACAAATCTTTTTTGTGACTCGTCAAAGGATATGTTGTGCACATCTTCTTCTAGATTCTCCTTAGGGATTTCAGTGTCTCCTTGATCACTTGGGACTTTCTTTTCTACCTGATATGGTGAAGCCGGTGGAGTTACCTCCTGGTCTATGGGCATGAGGTATGTATCCTAATCTTTCTTTGGTTGAACCACATTCTCTGTCCATATGTTCCAACATATGTTCAATCTCCTGAGCAAAGTCCTTCTCTTGCAACTACTCGCCTTGCCTACTATCTTCCAGCCATTTTGATGAATCAATAACCTGTATTAGCACAGTTTCATCAATGTGTGGAAGCTGCTCCTCATGTTGTTCTTGTTCCTGCTGCAATTCCTTCTCTCTTCTACGTACCTCTTGTTCTTCCCTTAGTTTTTTCTTAACCTCCTGCAACTTCTTCTCTGCCTCCTCCAGTTTCTACTTCTCCCTCTATCTTTGCACCATCCTTCTGTTGCATTGTCCCATATTTTCCTAAATCGACAAAGCTTCTCTTAATAATAGGGGATCTTCTTTGAACTTGCAGATTTTTCTGCTTCTGCGCTATCGGCAACCTTCCTCTTTCCTTTGTCATGCGTAGGTTTGCTGCCCTCTACTATTGTTTATGTTGCTTCTCTCTCAGATGTTTCTACCTTGTGCACTACTAACTACTCTACAACCACTCTGACTAGTCCATTGAGCCTTGAAGAGTTATAACAGTATCTCCATGGGTCTTCCTCAGGAAAATGACATGCCCCGTGGATCCAAGGATGATACACTCTCACACAATGGTCTTTCACTAAGTGATGTGGGTCATATGGATTGAAGCTTCTAGTGTTGAAAGTGATCGTCTTGAATTCCTTCATCTCGGCCTCAACATGCTTGAGATTCTGGATCTCATACAACCCGACTCACAAAGGAAGAGAGGGCCAAGGTGCATTCTTCTTCCTCTACAGTCTCCCTAACAACCCTATCGAGATGTGGTATGCAACCTCTTGCATGAAAAACTTGTCCATGGAAAACTTCGGTAAAGCATGCGGAGCCCTCTCCACATTGTACATCTGGAAGAAGGTGCGAAGGGGGGAGGCATACCAATCTTCTATGTTGATTAATGCCTCCATCGTTGCCTCTGACACGAAAAATGATTCTTCATGGTCTGATTGTTGTAGTATAACTCCACCAATGTTTCACTCAGAGAACAACCTGCAATATATGTGCATAGATATTTTTGAAGGTGTCCATGCCCAACCCAAGCTAGGGAACTAATGAAGGGCACAAATATCATCAGTAATATAGGAAAACATGAATAAATTTTCTTGTTGAACCTTGGATGGATGTTGGGCATCTATTACTTGTCCCTTCAACTAGAGAGCGAACATGTTGGACCAATTGAAAGGTCTTCCTTCATTTGCTACCTAATCCAACATGATCACCCACCTATGCAGGAAGGTTTGTATACTCTCTCGACAATATAAGTAGCATGCGAAGATGAAAAAGAGTTGATAAGCATTCTGCAGTATCTTTGTCTTGTATACTTGGTTGGGCATTGTCCTTAAGTTAGATGGTTATCACACCCATCTCTTCAATATGTCTCTTGAGTTTGCACTCCTGTTGGGATTAGTGGAGGGTTCATCCATTGTGATCACCGACTACGACAAGTGATAAATCTCCTCAAAGTTATCCACTCTGAAGGTAGCAATTTCTCTTTCTATTGAAACTGCTCAACACCATTGTCTCTGCATCAGTGCGCGAGACAATCTAGTGGATCATGTCCGTGCATGGAAATGCAAGATACCTCCATGCAAATTGGTACAAGACAGGCTTGTCTATGGATACATAGACTCTGTGGTCCTCCATATTCTCCTTGAAGGTGCCTGAAAATATGTCATCGATGTCCTTCAATTTTGTCTTCATCTCCTTGACTATGAATATCTGAGTGTCTTCATATATGGGTAAGTTCATAGACACTTGCTCGACCACATCTCTAGTTGTGCTCTCAATAGTGTCCTTTGACCCTTATCTCTTGGAAGTCATGGTACCTATGCTACTGATAGACTGATGAACACTTGCAATACCTAGAGATAGAATAATACTCATGGAAAGAAAAATGTTAGCTGAAAACCAAAAACAACTTAAGGACTAACATGCAACACACGTGGGTGAGTGACTAGGAAATTTGCGCAATTTTCAATGGGAGGTTGGGATACTAACTGCCAAAACTACATAGCACAGTCCATACTTCCATTGACCTAAATGAATGCTAAAACTGAGCAGAGAACTGTCTCGCTTGGTCTATTGAGTTTAGAAATTGCACAATGTGAAGTTTCAGTCAGCATGACTGCAACCTGGGAAAATTGCATTACACAATTCTAGTGGCCAACTGAGGCACTGCCTTTTAGATTTGCACAGTGCACACTCTAGGAGGATAGTGTGAGGAAATATCTGCACAATTTTTAGGAGCAAGGTATGGTCGGCCATCTCAAAAATGTGTAGTGTAAGCCAAGCAAGGCAAGGTCCTGGCCAAGGTCACTTAGACTTGTCGACGAGTGACTGAAAACAATAAGGAATGAATGCATGTGTGAAGTTAGGTGCAGACATGAGTGAACGAATATGCATGCAATCAGTGAGTGGAGGATTCAGTAAAATGTGAAAACAATGAGGTATGTGAAGTAAGTCATCGCAACGGGGACCATCAGTGCACAAACAATGACATGCATGCGACAACAAGGAAATGCAATGGAAAAAATTAAACAATGATTCTACAATCTAACATGCATTAAAATTACAACAATCATTTAATAAAACCAAGAAAATATCACTCAGACGAACTGAAATATAAAAAGTGAAAAAAAAAGCAACAAAAGACATGAAAATAGGACTTAACTAGAAAAAGCTACACTGAGTGTACTGAAGGTTCCTAGATGCATTGAGAATGCCAGAGCTTTAAGATCGAAGTGAAGAATGAGCTCTGAAGCATCGAATAAATAGTTTTGACAATATCGAGGCTTCTAACGTGCATGACACAAATCTAGGAAAAAGCCACACTTGGTGGGAGGTTTCTAAAATGACTTTTGCATGTAACCCATAGTTGCTAAATAAATATCCCTAAAATATAGGGATATAAGCCATGCATGCAAGGCAAGATTGCATAGTCCTGGAGTGGACAAGTCAACGTATGAGCACATGCAATGGATAAAAAGGCTTTGAATTACTTCTGAACAATTTTTGAGCTAAGTGGCTTTGGTTGTGCCTTAAACTCTGAGCAATTTCGGGATTCAAGCGAGGGCTTCAAGTCATAACTGTGAAAATCCTTAGAGAAAGCCCAGTGATGGGCTTCTCTGAGAAATTTTCAAGTGGAAGGAAACCTCCATGCTCTATGAAATTTTGGAGAGAAATTGGATGCCTTGGTGATCTACGTAATTCTTGAGAGAAAGGTTGGTTAGCCTCCAGTTCTACACAATTCTCCATGTTATCACAAGAACTGGTTGAAGACTAATTCAGGGGATGTAAGCTTGTGGGTGAAAGGAAAAAAATTTAGTGAACATAAAGTGATAAGCCAAAGAAAATCAACTAAAAGCATAAGTACCTGGTAGTGCAGGACATGTTGCTAAGGATGGTTTGTAGGGAGGCTCGAAAATGAAGCTAAGGGAAAATTTTGCGAGATGGTTGTAGCTGTTACAACACTGGGTTGGCCGGTTACTTGGGTAGATGTGGGAGGAGGGTTTTATGCTAGATCCTTTTCATATTTGAGTCTTCACCATTGCTATAATATTGTAACTTCTCACCATGATTTTTTTTATTATTAACCATGATCTAAAATACATTTTGGAACATGAAATGTGTCCTATATATTGGTGTTTGTTAACCTACGTGGTTGGTTTAATTTCTTTCATGATATAAGTTATCACAATGACATTATGAGACATATGTTACAATTTAAGTGATGGCCTTTATTACTCCCATTAGTTAACTAAAACCCTAGAATAGGTACACACTCAAATAGGTATTAATTACTTTTCCAAATTCAAGGTTCTTCAATGGTATTACCCTATAGTTGTTCGCCAATGCACAATGGTCCCATGATAATCACAAGGTTTGTGTGGGATGGTGAAGTGAAAACATAGGATATTTCTCGATAATCCAATTGTGGGGATCATCTGGAATAACCCTAACACTCTGCTTGGTGTTCACATTGGTCTCATTTGGCTCATGAATTTTGTTGAAAGTGTCATGCTGAGAGATTTCTGCCCAAAACTTTTCCCCTCATGCTCACAGCTGGAACTCACATTGGACCTAGCCCAGGGTGGCTCATGGTAAGAATTCTCATTCTAATTCTGATTATTATTATTATTATTATTATTATTATTATTATTCTTATTATTATTATTATTATTATTATTTCTTCAATCATTATATATTTGGATCCTTCTACATCTCATTTCCCCTACACTTGTCTAATTCATGTGCACCTTCTTTCCTTTGTCTCGGGCTCAAAGAGGCCACCTAGTAGTTCTAGCAATGGTATTGAGGTTGGTGGTGACAACTCCTATCCAAGTGAATTATGGATGAACCCTTCACTTTTTCCAGAAATTAGATGGGTTTCCTTATTACTTTTTTTATTATTTTTTAATTAAAGTATGGTTATGTCTTGTTTTACATTCCAATTAATCAATTCTTCTTTCACTATTCTTCCCAAGGTCACCCTCTCCAGGTGGGGGTTTTAGATGCAGGATAAACCCTTCTTCCTGAAAGTGATGAGGGAGAGTATGATATGATTAAAAAAGAGTCATTTTCCTTTAATAAGAAATTCTAATACATATCTCCTCTTCAATATTTCACCAGCTACAGGGTTATGGATTAATTTATGGGTTATCTTTGGAATAATTTTTGTTCCTTTCATTCCCTTTTTCTCTTATGGTATGACCTCGTATACATTTATTTTTTTATTATAGAAGTATAATCATTCCATAGTTTGCCATTATAAAATTATGACTGTTCCTCCAAGAACTATTTTTTCCCCCTCAATGTAGGGTACTCTGTTATTTATTCTACGTAGTGTAGTGGCTAATGCCATCCCATTATTTTTTTTTTTGTTTCAATGATCCAAGTAGGATGGTACCTACATATATTTAGTTACTAGCCATCAAAAGACTTTGTTCACTGCCTAACCATCGATCCTATCTCCTTACAGGTCAGTGCTCATCCTTATGCCACAGTAGTCTTGTCATTTATTGCAACAGGGATGAAAACCCTATCACTATCTATCTAGAGGATAAAAAAATATTTTTCTTTTATAGGTTATGACAAAAGTGATAAGAGAGGAGTTACTAATATGTGTATAGGCTCTAGTTGAATGTGTTCCTTTATGTAATTAAATTTGGTTTAAAGCTCATAGTTTTCTCAGAGACAATAGATCCATGCAATTACGTAAATCCCTTAAGGGAACCCTTCTTATTTTGGTTCCCACACATGCTTGATAAAAATTGTAATTTGGTAATTATAGACTATGGAAAATAATATATATATATATATATATATATATATATATATATATATATATATATATATATATATATATATATATATATATATATATATATATATATATATATATATATATATACTTCTTTCATTTTGGTCACTCTCAACAAAAAATTGTCTAGTTCAGTTGTGTTCTCATTATATTTCTTCTATAGGGATGTTCCTATAACTAAAGGTATAAACTTCCATTTTGTTTTATTTTCCCTTCGCTTTGTTAATAGAATTAATACTTCATTCAAATATTGATTATGGAATGCAATTGTTTACTTTTTTTTTCAATGGTTGAATTTTAGCATATGATAGTCCAATTTTCCTTTCTCCTTCAAACAATAATTTAATGTTTTCTATGAGTGGTTTTCTCTTACACTATTTACTACATAATTCCATAGTTGCACCGTATATGATAAGCTCTATTCATCAATTCCACAACTGAGTTATATATACTATACTTAGTAGGTATATGTGAGTTTCGATGGTTCACCTAGGTATATACCTTGAGCCTTAACTCCACAAATTTCTAGTAAGGAAAGGAATAACCATTTTGTCAAGGTAGCTCTTAATAAATAAAACGTCTCTATTTGAAATTAATTACTCCTATACATATTTCCACTTGGGGTATTCAGTCTTGATGCATGATTAAGGAACTAAACTTCTGATGTTTAAAGTTATGTTTTTTCTTTTCTTTTCACGACTAATTTAGGTGCAATAATAATTTTGCTTGCTCACTTACTCAACCAAAACATAGCGATGCGAAATATATATGCTAAAGTACTTTTTTTTTATCTTTTTTATACCCTTTCCCATATCGCTACTAATGATTTCGGTTTATTTTGCATAAGATTTTAACCACAAATTTTTTTAATATTGTTCCCAATCCCTTATGCAGCTAAAAAGGAATGAGTGTAATTCCCTCTCGCCCTTCAAGTGGCTCTTAGCCTTGCACCTTGCATTCTCTCTTAGACATCCACCATTTTGGATAATATACCAACATATATTAAGGATGTACATGCAAGCATAATTAATTATGGGGTTACTTTTCTTAACCTCTTAATGCTAGAGATCACATAGTATGGACAAAAATTTGACAAAGTTTCAAATATATATAGGCCATCAAATTCTCAGTTGTAATAATTGTTCACACACTACAGATCATGTGCTTCCTTCTCTACTAATTTCCAGATAATAACATGCACGAAATTAAATATATTATATGCAACGATTATTCCAAACAATAATTTTATAGCTTAATTATACTCAAAATTCTAACTGTATTTGTTGTTGGAACTATACTTGGGAAAGACCACTATCCTCACAACAATGAAATGATACAGTAGTTCCCCTCGAGCTGAGATTTCTTGCCTCTAAGAATCAAAAACTTCTTGTGATTCCAAATAATATATTTTTATACATTACTTCCCTAGAAGATTTTTCCTTAGCACAGTTCCACTTTTCTTGGGTCTGCTAACCCACTGGCCTAGTTTTTCTTTCCTCTTTTATTTTGAAAAAGGTATTTTCCTTCAAATGTTGCATTTCTCTCTCGTGATGCTTTATTCCACCCTTACTCATTATTTTTCTACAATTGAGTGATTTAATATATTTTCTCTTCCATCTTATTAAATCTTGTTAATCAACTCCTAGGGACTTTTAGGAGTTAATTAAGGGAAGATTATTTTGATATCATCCACCAACACTATTTTCCATATCTTTGCAATAATATCTTAACTCTAGAGTTTCTTTTCAAGGTAATTTTCAAATTTTCTTTCCATTAATAAAATTCATTTATTACATCATCATACTTTATTGTTCACATTGATTCAAATCCATCATTCCCTTCTAGCCATCACATCTACAAATAGTTTTGTCTAACAAGAAAAATATATTTACATAGAAACAAAGGGGTATTACACTAATTTTTCACCTCATCATTATCGTTGTTACCTTTGTTTGTCTCCAAATTAAAGATATAAAATATTTTGAATTGTGAAAATGAATAAAATCATTAAATAATAAGGAAAACAAGTGGAGAAATTATAAGTACCTGATATTATATTTTGTCCTTGATTACAACATTTTTTCACATTCATTTGACCAATCTATTTTTTCTCATTTGTCGCTATGATAAACATAAAAAATGTTATAAATTGTGATAATTAACATAATTCATTAAACAACCATACAGAAAATGAATCATCTTTAATCGTCCATATAATATTTTTGTCCTGATTGTAGTTTTGTGGGACATTACCTTGGTTACCATATTCATTCTCTTTATTTCTAACGATAATGAACATATGAAATGCTATCAATCACGATAATAAAAATAATAATTTAGAAAAAATAAGAGGATAGAGTCACAATAATTAATACCGATTTCTATCTCCATCATCCTTAATTTCAATACTCTCATAATTCCCTATAATAGACATCCAAAAATGTTATGAATATGGAAATTAAATAAATTCAAAAAGTAGCAAGAGAAACCATGAAACAAATTAAGTACCTCGTATGATAACTTCTTCTCCTCCTATTTCCATCTTTAAACATTTTTCAACATCATAAGCACTATATTGATTTTGTTTTGCTTCTCACTTTCATCATTATTTGTTTTAAAATCACCATCATCATTTGTTTTAGTAAACACTTTGAAAATTAAGAAATATGAATAAAATAGTATCCAAGGTACTATAAGAGAAATAATAAAGGAACTATAGTACCTGAATTTTCAAACAAGTTAATGGATCCTGGATTTGATAGTTGAAAATATTTGTAATTATTCAACATAATTGTGACTTGTGACTTCATTTTCATAACACATGCAATTATTCTTCCATATGTACAATAAGCCTCGATTAAATTTGTCCCCGCATAAATAGAAATAACCACTTTCGCATCACTACATTGTTGGTGTTTTTCCAATAAATCCATGTAGAAATCATAATCTCTCTCATTTTCATCAAATGTGTATTCAAATGTGCGAGAGTATTTTTAAGCCTCCAAAAATTTTAATTTTGAAGTATATAAATGTATAGTAAAAACTATTTGATAACTATAATTGTTTTGGGACTTATATTCATAAATTCTAGTAGTCATTTTATAATTAAACTTAGAGTTATTTATGGAAATTTCCAAATATTAGCATACATCATCACAAAACCAAAGTTCTACTAAGATAATTGCAGTAAAATCATTCAACTAAATTTTTTTGATAAGAAATCAAAAAATATGAATATAATATCCCTTGTGGAATGATTCATTTTTCTAAACCAATGCATCCATAACAAAAGGGTTATTATGTAAAACATGTGCAACTGACATGGAAAAGAGTGAAAAAGTGTTGACAAAAGATTAGTTCCCCCAAAATGACAACCAAAATCAAAATTGTTGTTGGCATTATGACATAGATTTGGCACTATGACACAGGTGTTCTCCTTGATGGTAACTCACTTATATGATAGATCACAGTTCAGACACACAGATTGAAGAAAGAGAGGTATACATAGGTTCCACATTAACCAAGCTGCGTGTACACACAGGTTAATAGACCAAAAGGAGCGTATAGCATACACATGCACTTTCACGGAAGGAAAGGCACGTACATGTTGGAAAACTAAGTTTTGGTCTGTGTTATTTGGTCCGATGGTATTTTGATCCATGGTATTGGTCCAAGGTATCTGGTCCAAAGTTTTGACCCCAAGTATTTGGTCCAAGGTATTGGTCCTAAGTGGTTCTAATCCATAGTATTGACTAAGGCCTAAGATTATAAAAGGAAGAGAAGATCATTAGGCAAGTGCACTCAAGTATTGAATATCTGATGAGGAGAAAGATCTAGAATACAGGTTATTGGGTTATGGTGCATAGCTGGATCTGAACCAAGGACGAACCTTAGTGCTTAATGAAGGATAAGAGGTAATGTTGGATGAACATCTTAAGGCTTGAAGTGAAGTATATTTATGTGGTTTGATCATTTATCTAAAAAATTTGCACATGTTGTAATCTGTAAATATGATGATCTCGGTATAACTGATGTCTGAAATTATTGTCGAGTTTAAATCATCATTTACAGATCTGTACACAGGTTCACTTTAGAAAAGGCACTTATACACGTTGGTTCTACATATCAGAACAATGTATACATCATAAATTTTATTTACAGATCTCTATGCAGGTTCTCCCAGAGAAAAGTGTGTATGCACATAGGTTCGACACATGGAAGTAGCATACACCTCATAAAATATGTTTTGGCTGCTTCTATTTGTTGTTGTAGTGTTCTGAGTTTTGGTTACTATATTTTGGTTACAATATTCTGAAAAGTGATTCATTGATTCAGTTGTGGTTGGTGCAAAGGATATTGAATGATGTAGATATATTTGATGTTTGAATGATGTTATTGATGGATCCATTCTGAAAATTTATGCAACGTGGTCCCTGGAAGAAAATAGAAGGTTGTAGCCCTCTATAGGCCAGCACCTACGTACTAGTAAACATATCAGCTAGTAAAGAACTAGGGGGTTGTAGCTTCCTTCGAGGAGAAGTTGGAGAATGAGAGAAGGTTGTAGCCTTCTGCAGGTAGAAGCCTGCATACTGGTATAAGACTACTCCAGTACAAAAATTGTAAAAAGAAATTTCTTATTAAAAGAAGATAGAGATGATTGTAGTAGGTGGTATTCACCTGCATTGGGTTTCCACCTTATATCTTCTGTTCATGTGTGTGATTCTCTGTTTTATTTTTACTGCAGTTGGTTAGTGTTTATATGGTTCTGATGCACTGATTAAAGATCAACATATGATGAATTAACTGAGTCACAAGTTTGCAGGATATACACTAGTTGTCTTAAATACAGTTGTGTATACAGGAAAATTCCATTAACTGAAGTAGTGCATATGAATCTAATTATGGAAATGAAATATTATTGACTTGCTAATACTGATTCACCCCCCCTCTCAGTATTATTTCCAACAATTGGTACTATAGCAGGTCCTTCAGAAGAAGCTTGATCGCTTGAAGGAAGATCTATCATCATGAGTAACTACGAAAGAGAGGGATCCATTAGACCACCAATCTTTGATGGGAGCAACTTCATTTATTGGAAGGTAAGAACCACAACCTATCTTCAATCTCTTGGAACAGATGTCTGGGAAATTGTGGAAGGAGGATATACATTTCCATCAACAATTCCTACAGATACGACAGGTGAAAATAAGTATGAAACCAATGCCAAGGCTGTCAATACATTATTGGGGAGTCTGTCACAATCAAAATTTGTCAAAGTTATTCAGCTCAAAACTACCGAAGAAATATTGGACAAGATCATTCGAAGCTATGAAGGAGACAATCAGGTAAAACATGCAAAACTACAAACTCTCAGAATTGAATATGAAACTCTCAAAATGCACAATGATGAAAGTATATCTAGTTACTTCTTATGTATAGATGAGACTGTTATTTGCATGAAGAAATTGGGTGAAGGGATAAAAGAATTTACTTGAGTTGAAATGGTTTTAAGATCCTTGTCTACTATGTTTGAATCAAAAGTATCTTCCATAGAGGAAAAGTAGGATCTTTAGACTCTTACTGTGACACAGCTACACAGAATCTTAACTGCTTTTGAAATGAGGGAAGGAGGTCCATCATATATGTGAGAAGTTGCATTCAAAGCTTTGGGAAGAGAAGAACTCAATGAATCAAGATATATTTTAGAAGGAGAGGAAGAAGCAAACTTTTTCAAGAACCTTCAACCGGGTTCTGGAATATTCAGAGGTAAACTACCTTTCAAATGTTTTGCTTGTGGAAGAGTCGGTCATTATGCTGCCAAATGTCCTCATAAAGATAAGCTTGATAAAGGTAAGGAAACAACAAAATGGAATAGAAAACAAAGTGTAAGTAAGAAGAGCTACTATACGCAAGAAGATAGTGATGGTTTATCAAATAGTGATGAAGATGAAAATAGTAATGACTATAGACTTCTGATGGCTTTTGATGATGATGATTTCTTGGATGCTTTATATGAAGATGACCTTTATGAAGAAATCTCTAAACTCGAAATCTGTTTAGAAGAAAACAATATGATTATAGATACTTTGACATTCCAACTTGCTGAAAGAGAAAAACACAATGAAAAACTAAAATGGGAAATTGTGGGTCCAAGAAAGGATATTGAGAAAAAAAAAGCTCTCAATCTTAGATTTGCTAAAGGATCAGAAACCTTAAATGAAATTATCAAAGTGCAGCGTTCTCCTCTAATCAAGATAGGTCTTGGATATATTGTAGAAGCATCCCAGCACAGAAGCCATCAACCTCCACTAAAAGTTATCTTGATGCAGCAAGGAGCAATGAACAGTTTGACAATTGACAGTAAAGGCATAAAGCAGATCACCAGGTAAATCACGCTCAATTTACTTCAAGGATGAACAAAAGCTACAACCAACCTCAGGTAAATCATACTCAATTTATTTCAAGAATGAATATCAATAGCAACTAGAAATGTCAGGTCAGTAGATTCGATAATCACAGGAACTTATTTAATGGCAAATTTTTTTCATGTCATAACTTTGGACACAAAGCTTCTCAATGTGCTTCTTACAAGACCATCATGACTAGAGAAGCATGAAATCAAAGGATTGTGACGTGGATCATGAAACAGAGCTACAATAACTTTTCTCTTCTTGAAAATGAAATAGAATGCTCTATCTGCAACAACTTCGGTCATGAATAATATGAATGCAGGAGTAAATTTTGGCAAACATCTCATTAGGAGAAAACTTCATTAAATCCTAAAATATGGAGAAATAAGGAACCACAAATAGAAAGATGTGGTATAGCCTTGTATGTAGAAGGATAAGAAAATCAGTGGTACATCAATAGTGGATGCTTGAAACACATGACAGGTGATAAAGAAAAACTTCAGTCATATAATGCCTTAGAAAAGGAAAAGAAGGTCTCATTTGGAAATGACACTCCTGCTGTCATAAAAGGTAAAGGTTTTGTTCTCTTAAAAGAAAAATTAAAAGTTCAGAATGTTATGTATGTTGATGGTCTGAAGCATAACCTATTGAGTGTCAGTCAAATGTGTGATCAAGGAAATGAAGTAGGATTTCGATCAAATCGATGTGTTGTTTGTGAGCTTGATACAGGAGAAACCATGATCAAAGGTATAAGAACACCAAACAACTTATACATACTCAAGGGAGGACAACAACATTGATATCTAAGCAAAAATGATGAACACTGGATATGGCACAGAAGCTTGGGGCATTTAAGCTTCTCTGAAATAATAAAAGCATGCAGATTCCAGGATGTTCATGATCTTCCTGATATCAGCATCCTAGAAAATACAATATGCAAATCATGTCAATTTGGTAAGTAAAGCAGACTGCACTTCCCTGAAAAGGAAGGATCAACTAGTAAGCCTCTTGAACTTGTTCATACTGATTTATGTGGACCATCAAGGAAAAAGTCACCTCATGGAGAGGAATACTTTATATTGTTCATTGATGATTTTTCTAGAATGTGTTGGATAGGGCTTATAAAGTATAAAGATGAAGCATTTGAAAAATTCAAAGCCTTCAAAGCCTTGGTTGAAAATGAATCAGATCGGAGAATCAAATGCCTTAGATCTGATCGAGGATGGGAATTTACCTTGGATGAAGTCTTTGACTTTTGTGAAGAACATGGAATAAAAAGGAAATCCTCCATTGCAAGGACTCCTTAGCAAAATGGAGTGGTAGAAAGGATGAATAGAACTATTCAACAAATGGCTTGTGCTATGCTAGATGTGTCTGGAACTCCTGCAACCTTCTGGGGTGAAGCTGCATTCGCTGCCGTCACTATTCTCAACCAAGCAAATGTTTAGGTAAACATAACTCAAACTCCACATGAACTTTTGTATGGTAAGACTCCTATTGTAAAATACTACAAAGTTTTTGGAAGCAAATGTTACATCAAAAGGACTGATGAAAAACTTGGCAAGTTTGAACCCAGAGTAGATGAGGGCATTCTCCTTTGTTACTCTTCCCAAAGCAAAGGATATAATTGTTATAATAAAATACTTGGGAAAATTATTGTAAGTATTGATGTTGTGGTTGATGAAACATGCAAAAATCCAAAGTAGGTAAAAACCAAAGATTGTGGAGAAGATGAGGATTATCCTCCCACATCAAATCAGACTAATTCTGAAGAAGAAACCAATGAAGCACCAGAAGAATAGATAATGATAGAAGAAAAGACTCCATCCAGGTATGTTCAGAAAAATCATCTAGAGGCTCAAATTTTGGGACAGAAAGAGGCAAGTGTACAAAAAAGAAGAACTATTACAAAAGCTTCAAGCTATCTAACATTTATTTCCTCCATTGAACTTCAAAATGTAAATGAAGCATGCAAATATGAATGTTTGGTCAAGGCCATGAATGAAGAACTTAAGCAAATTGAAAAGAATAATACTTGGGAATTAGTTCCTAGACCTCATGATAAGAATATCATAAGAACCAAATGGATATTAAAAAACAAGCTGAATGAAAATGGAGAAGTTACTAGAAACAAGGCTAGACTTGTTTGTAAAGGATATGCTCAACAAGAAGGTATAGATTTTGAAGAAACTTTTGCACATGTTGCTAGATTTGAAGCCGTAAGAATGTTCCTTGCTCTTTCTAGTTTTCAGAAATTCAAAGTATACCAAATGGATGTAAAATCTACCTTTATTAATGGAGAATTAGAAGAAGAAGTATATATTGAGAAACCAGATGGATTCATCCTTGGACATGATGCAAAACTTGTATGCAGATTCAGAAAGGTTCTCTATGGTCTAAAACAAGCTCCAAGGGCTTGGTATTACCGTCTCGACAAATACCTCCATCAACAAGGTTTTTAAAAAGGATCAACTGATAGAAATCTATATAAAATGATTGATAATAATAAATTGCTAATACTTGTTGTGTATGTTGATGATATCATTTTTGGTAGTAATGAAGAAACCATGAGTCAAAATTTTGCTTCGGTAATGCAGCAAGAATTTGAAATTTCCCTGCTTGGTGAGCTTACATTTTTTCTTGGTCTACAAGTTCAACAAAATAAGGATGGTATTTTTATGTTACAAACCAAATATCTCAAGCAGATCTTGAAAAAATATGGCATGGAGGATTCTAAACTAGTATGTACCCCAATGGTAATAGGATGCAGTCTCAGCTCAAATGATGAATCAGCAGCAGTACATCAACCAACCTACAGATCCATGATTGGTAGTTTGATTTATCTAACAGGTACCCAACCAGACATCATGCATGCAGTGGCAATAGTTGGAAGATTCCAAGCAAATCCAAAGGAATCACACCTTCAGGCAGTCAAAAGGATTTTCAAATATCTTCAACGAACACAGAATTTCAGTTTATGTTATCCGAGAGATACAAATCTTACACTTCATGCATATACATATGCAGATTGGGCAGGAAGCATTGATGAAAGAAAAAGCACTAGTGGTGGTGTATTCTATATGGGTTCCAGATTAGTGTCTTGGTTTAGCAAGAAACAAAGTTCAATTGCATTATCTATAGCTGAAGCAGAATATGTGGCTATTGCATCTTACTGCACACAACTCCTTTAGATGATACAAATATTGCAAGACATTCAGATCACATGTACTCCACCCGTCTCTATTCTATGTGATAATGCAAGTGCCATCAATATTTCAAAGAATCTAGTCATGCATTCCAAGACCAAGCACATACCCATCAAATATCATTTTCTACGTGAACAAGTGCTTGAACAAAAGGTAAAATTGGAGTATGTTCCCTCCAAAGAATAGGTTGCTAATGTATTCACCAAACCACTGCCCAGAGAGGCATTTGAATATCTCAGACAGAAGCTGGGAGTAGTTGATGCATCATCCTGCTATTAAAACTTATCTGTTTCAGAGGAAAGTGGTTATACGTGAGTCTCATGAAGCGTAGCCATGTACATACGTCGGTTTCTATGGATACAGTCGCGTATATGTTTGTTTGAAGAAAAGTAGTGGGCCAGAATTAGGATAAAAGGATTCTAATATGGGTCTGACAATGATCATCTCGCACAGGTTCAGGGCAAGCATATACTTCTAATAATGCATTGTTGGCATTATCTTAGAAGGTATTGGTACAAGGTCACAATTGTTTTTTATTCAATAGGAATAGGTTTAGGGGGAGATCATGGTTGCTAGTCTAGATGCTGATTGACAGATGCTGCTGATGATAGTTGTTGATGACTATCATGGTCTTGTTTTAGATTTTTGGTCTCTATGTCATGTATTTTTTTAATGTCAAGTTCATGAAACGACCTATTGTGTTACCCCACTATGCATGGGATGGATGATGTAATGTTCTTATTTTGACATGTATAAACAATTGGTATATCCCCACTTGGTTGGGTGGATGAATCAAACTTGGTATATCCCCACTTGGTTGGGAGATGGATGTATGTATGAGTCATTGGTGATAGGAAGGTCATTTATGATAGAGTCATGCTCTTCTTTTAGAACATCATTTTGCAGACCTTGCTTATATTCAGGGGGAGCATGGAGTTCAATCAACACACTTCAACATATCAGAGAAATTCGCATGAACTTAGGGGGAGCATCACCCTTTGCACTTGATGACAAGGGGGAGAATGACTTGGGGTTGCCATCAAGTCCAAAGGGGGATATTTTTGACATTATGACAGAGATTTGGCACTATGACATAGGTGTTGTTCTTGATGGCAACTCACTCAAATGACAGATCATAGTTCAGACTCACAAATTGAAGAAAGAGAGGTATACACAGGTTCCACATTAACCAAGCCATGTGTACACACGGGTTAGCAGACCAAAAGGAGCGTATAGCATACACACACACTTTCATAGAAGGAAATGCACATACATGTTGGAAAACTAAGTTTTGGTCTATGGTATTTGGTCTATGGTATTTGGTCCATGGTATTTTGATCCATGGTATTGGTCCATGATATCTAGTCCGAAGTGTTGACCCCAGGTATTTGGTCTAAGGTATTGGTCCTAACTGGTTTTGGCCCATAGTATTGAGTAAGGCCTAAGATTATAAAATGAAGAGAAGATCATTAGGCAAGTGTGCTAAAGTATTGAATATCTAATCAGGAGAAAGATCTAGAATACAAGTTATTTGGTTATGGTGCATAGCTGGATCTGAAGCAAGGATGAACCTTAGCACTTGATGAAGGATAGGATCTAATGTTGGGTCAAGATCTTAAGGCTTGAAGTGAAGTATCTTTATGTGGTTTGATCATTTATTTGATTAACTAACACATGTTTTAATCTGTAAATATGATGCTATAGGTATAACTGATGTCTGGAATTGTTGTAAAGTTTAAATCATCATTTAAATATCTATATGGAGGTTCACTTTAGAAAAGGTGTGTATACACGCTAGTTCTACATATCAAAACAACGTATACATATTAAATTTGATTTACAGATCTGTACATAGGTTCACCTTGAGAAAAGTGCATACGCACATAGGTTCGACACATGGAAGTAGCGTATACCTCATAAAATATGTTTTAACTGCTTGTGTTTGCTATTGTAGTGTTCTGAGTTCTGGTCGTTGTATTCTGGTTACAGCATTTTGAAAAGTGATTGATTGATTCAGTTGTGGTTGGTGTAAAGGATATTGTTTGATGCAGATATATTTGATGTTTGAATGATTTTATTGATGGATCCAGTCTGAAAATTTATGAAACGTGGTCCCTAGAAGAAAAGAGAAGGTTGTAGCCTTCTATAGGCCAACACCTATCTAATAGTAAACATATCAGCTAGTACAAGAGCTAGGGGGTTGTAGCTTCCTTCCAAGAGAAGCTGGAGAATGAGAGAAGGTTGTAGCCTTCTGCAGGTAGAAGCCTACATACTGGTATAGGACTGCTCCAGCACAAAAATTGTAAAAAGAAGTTTCTTATTAAAAGAAGATAGAGAAAATCGCAGCACGTGGTTTTCACGCACATTGGGTTTCCACCTTATATCTCGTGTTCATGTGTGTGATTGTCTGTTCTATTTTTACTACACTTGGTTATTGTTGTTATGGTTCTGATGCACTGATTAAAGATCAACATATGATGAATTAACTGAATCATAAGTTTGCAAGATATATGCTAGTTGCCTTAAATACAATTGCTTATACACGCAAGTTCCATTAACTAAAGTAGCGTATATGAATCTGATTATGGAAATGAAATATTATTGACTTGCTAATACTGATTCACCCCCCGCCCATCAGTATTATTTCCAACAATTGTTGCCAACCTGTTGAACATTTGTTGATCCATTTATCATTATGTCGAGGACATTGTATGCTTGCTGAGAAATGGACTCTATATTTGTATTTTGTGTTCATTTTACATATGTAGAACCCTCTACTATGTTCAAAAAATTGGAAAATATGATATCATTAATTTCATAATGCTCAAAAATGTTGAATGTGGTACGAGTCTTAGCATTCAATTTATCATCATGAACTTGACAATATGTAACCATTCCTTCCAATATTTTTATGATGTTTTTCAATTTAGATCAATAATATTTTAATTTTATGCCATTTTTTGAGTGATGAGGTGGAATATAAAACTAAATGGTTCCATCCAATGGATTATCTCCTATTGAAGAAATTTATTCTATGGTAATCCCTAAAGGGGGCTAAGAGTAGTCATTGTCAAACTGTATAGACTATCTTTCTTGTAGTTCTCAAAATTGGGTTGGCTTGGAGAACACTTTCATGTGCCTAGTTGGTAATATTTAACAATAGTGTCCCCTTTATCCCAAATAGCTTGATCAAGTTATAAGAGAATTTATTTATATAAAAAAATTGTAATTGGACAGTTGAAGAAGGAGCACAACATTTCATCATCTACCTCATAAAATAAAAAATATAAGATAATAACAATTCAATGTATAAATGAAATTAAATAATGCTCTATAAATTAATGAGAGTTCATTATAAATATGAGAAAATATGACTTATATTATCATGTTTAATCATTTATCTAAAATAAAAAGTGATACAATAACAAAATGTTAAATGCCAAAATAATTAAATTTACATAACTTGTCTTCAACTTTCTTAGAACATCCAATCCTCCTTTTCTTTAATTTGTCATTGGAAATTAAGAAATGTCTTGTAGAGTGCACACAATCAGTAAATGGAGTTTTGTAGAATTCCTTATTTGCATAATTTAGTTGAAAAAAAATATGGATCACCTTAGGAGGTTAAACTGATGGATGCAAGAATCAAGCATTACATTTTTTATATTTTTGTTTTGCCTCCATAGATACATTATATTTATGATTTGTTAAAATTTCTTTTGCTGATTGAATGGTGCGATGACAATCAATTATTGAAAAATTGATATTGTTAGCATCTTTATCTTCCTCATTTATAATTTTGATAGAGTTGACCAATGGATCAAACTCATTCATGTCAAATATATTCAGAATAGCGTCAGGCAATGAGGTTTGAAATTTCTCTAGGAATGATATCACTAATACTTGAACATTTAAATCATTTTGTGATATCCATTTAAACACTTTGGGGGCTTTTATACATCTTTCAACATCCACTTGTTGGCTAAAGGAGCTTGAAAATAGATTAAAATGCTTGAATGCCTAACGAATTTCATCACATTGATTTGTAAGCTTTGTTGTCTTAGATTTAACTTTCCTAGCTTTTTGAAATTTTGTAGTAGGCTTGAGATCACTTTATGTTATGTTATTTTGTCAGTTAGTAAATATAATCTTCTCAAAGAAAGTAATTGAGAATCAAGTTTATCATCTGTTATTTTATGAAAAAGTTTACCTTTTTGAGTAAATGAAGTATAGATGATATTTTTTTACATCTTAAATGGTGATACCTCAAAACGGTGGCGGTGTGTTATAAAATATTGTGCTACTATTTATTCAACATTTAGTGAAAATATAATAGCTATCTAACTCAAAAATTGAATTCTTTATCGTATTCGGTGAATCAGTACTTCAATCTTGAACCAAATCTAGTCTAAATTTTGTATATTCCACATGAAAATAAATTATTTTACTTCATTTTCTTTAATCACCTCCACTTGAAAGTCAATGTAATTTTCATTGCAAGCATATAAATAATAATGATTCCTAATATATCTAGTTATTTTCCATTTATGGATTGAGATAGATGCATAACATGAAACATATTAATGGGAGATTCTATTTGGACGTGCCAATTTTGCACAAACTCATATTTATTAGATGTATTGTATTTTTTAGTCATTTAAAAAGTAGAAGTACAAGGTTTTATTGATACTACCATTTGAGTTGAATAAAATTTATTTTTCTTAAATGATGGTTGTATCAATTCACTTCCTTTGGGGCCAACCAATTCTGCAAACAACAACAAAAAAACATTTGTACGAATCAAAATGAAATTATAATTTCAAATATTTTCACATAATTTTCTTTTCAATTTTGACAAAGCCACCAAATCTAACCATTTCTAAGGGAGTATCCATAAAATATAAAACCACCATATGAGTTGTATGAGACATCGTTTGTATATCACTTGTTTTGGGTTTTCTCTTCATTACTTTACTTCGTATTTTAGGCACACCATATTCCACAGTTTCTATAAAATAAAATAAAATTGGAAGACATGAGATACCAAATATTATTAAACAACATTACAATAAACTATTTCCATTTCCATTTAAAATAATATAGGAGTACATTTATTAATCAAGTTTACTATATGACACCAAAAGCTATCACCTAGCTATAATTACTTGGAAAAGAAAAAAACCATGTTAGTATGGGTTTTCCACATTAAAAATCAAATCCTAAGGATATTTCCATGGTTTTCTGTGTGAAAGTGGGTTTTTAATGTGGAATATTAATACTAACATGGTCTATTTCAATTTTCATAGAAATTTTGGCTAGGTGATCATTCAATGATATATCAAAATTCATTAAACCTTAGATTACATACTGGAATATTGTCTAATTATTTGAAAATGAACATAAAATAGATTTGAAAATGTCATACCAACAATAAGAGACTTGTGTTGTGTCATATTTGAATTTACTTTTTTCCATGATGTTTTTTTTAATCTCACTTGTACCATAGTTCCTAGCATATCAAAACATTTGTAGAAAAATATAACGATAATTTCAAATAAATTGAAAATATATAGTTAATTTTTTTTTAACATCTCATTTGATATATATGGAAAAAATCAAATAAGTTCAAACCATATGCAAGCTTACTGCAATAATAAGGATAGGAAAAACTTAATTAATTGAGAACCATTTATTAGCACAATGTCTAACCATCGTAACAAAGTATAAACTAATTTTAAAATTTTCATACCATTAAATATTTTGGTGTTGTGTTTATTGAACTTACTTTTTCCTTGGATGCTTCCTTTGAATTCTGACTGGATTCATAGTCCTTGGTTTCTGAAAATAAAGTAAAAAACTATTATCAGAGTTTTGAATTATTGAAGAAAATATGAATTTATAAATACTATAACTACTCACATCATTATACATGTAACGAAATGAACAAGAAAAATAAAAAGTGTTGAACTCAAGATAATATCTAATCATGGTGTTTATTAGAAAAATGGCACCTCCGAAATACGACACAAGGGGGACTACGGGGGAAGCGTGATGAACTAGTGTTTGCAATAGGGTATGAGTGTTGATTACCATGGAGGGGTGAGGAGGGGGGAGTTCCACTCCCTCCTACAGTCATGCGGCTTCGAACTGCTTCAAGAAAACAATGGAGGCAGAAACTGGGAGTATCAACATAGAAAACTAGACACACATCAGATCACAAGACCAGAAAGAGAATCATGAGGAAGTCAGAAGAGAGAAAAGAATAGGAGGAGGCAGTCAGTGAGCTGAGCACAAGAATATGACAGGACTCTACAAACCTAGGTCAACTATCACACCTCGGGTTATATTAAGTGATCCAGTGCTACAGGTGCACAGGGATCACATGGCAGCTTATGCAGTAATATGAAAATTTATGGGGATATGGCCAATAGAGAAGGCTTTTCATGCATGTATAAAGAACCATTGGAAAACTAAGGGTGAAATAAATCTTCACCTTAGGTCCAAGGGTTTCTTCATAGTAGTGTTCACAAACTTAGAGGACAAAGATAGAGTGTTCGAAGGAGGACCATATTTTTATGCTGCTGCAGGCTTATACATGCAACCATGGGTGATGAATTTTGTCCCGGAATGAGAGAAATTCACATCAGTGCCGGTGTGGATAAGACTCTACTCCCTACTGTTGTGGGGAAAAATGCCTATGCAGGATGATCCTATCCACCTAAGGTGTGACAGTGCCTTAGCAACAAACAGAGACAGCTATTCTAGTATTCTTCCTTTATGAATTAAGAATGAAGAGAGATGGATGGACTAACCGGTGTCTTCCGTTTGTCCCTCGATCCAGTTTCTCTTCTCTTTGAGAGTTCCCAGCTACTTGCCTTCTCGCTCGCCCAGCTTCAACAGGTCCCTGCAAGATCACAAGAAGGGAACACTACACAAAGACATAGATTCATATTCATAACTAGTTCAGGATTAGAAATAAACCAAATACACTAATACAATCATACATCAAAGACACATCAGCATATAGGAGAAACCAAGATAGCTTTATTGATGAATAACAAGGTTCAGGAGGAGATACAACCAAGAAGGCTCCAATCCAGCATCTCCTTCCTAGCAAATGAAATTCCTATCTTCACCTCCCTTCAAAGCATTAAGCACCCAATGATTCCAATCTCAAACCAACAGCAATTCTTTGCAATAACAAAATTCCAGCCTCTAGATCTCATGGAGGAGAGATCCATATATAGATGTTTGGAGAGAGGATGAGTCAGCTTGAGATCTAACTAGTGTCCTCTCCCTCTGTTAGTTCTTACTTCCACTTGGAGACTAAGAGCCTCTTACTCATCACTAGTCAAATTCCTTGAGGTAAGTGTTATTGGAGAAGATTCTGGAAGCTTCCAGGGTCTTTCCACCTCGTTGAATGAACTTGCCATTTGTCACTTCCCGCTCAGCACACCCTGGTAGTGCTTCTACCTGCGTTGCAGTGCATCTAGCCAGTGCAATCTCTGCATTTCAGCGCAGACAACTAGTGGAGCCTCTGAATTGATCCTGAATTGACTTGTTTTTGAGCAGTTTCTGGTGGAGAACTTCTGTGAATTGCTGTGGTTTGTTAGCCTTGTTCCTCTAGGGGTAGGAACAACATGTTTAGGGACTTTGGATCCCTTGGATTATGGACATTTCATGCTCAATGCTGTAAGGCACAAAAATGTCTATAACAGTTGCCCCTTAAAGTATGAGGTCGTTTATCGGGTGAAATGCTTTATTAGGAGGATCCGAAGTTCTTTCAATGCTGGGAGGAGACCTATAATAAGATACAATACAATACATTATTTTTCATACTACTTTCATGATCTAGCTGAGGCGAGCATTCCCATGCTCAGCTTTATAAATTCATTTTTCTGTACCTAGAACAGACAATCGTCTGATGGTAGACTGATAATTTTGATGAAATTATCATCCTTTGTATAGGATGATTATCTACTGCAATGATGTACATGTCAATGTCTTTATTTTTCCTGAATATATATCGCAGCCCAGATGGATGAAACTAGATCCGGGGTCTTCAAACTCGTTCGATCTTCACTCTAAGTACAAGTCCATCCATGTGAGAAATGTTCTGAAGTCGAACATGGAAAGACATCGCTTGATTACCGGTCAATGAGGTAAACCGTTAACAAGCGCGAGAGGAATCACCGATAATGATAACGACCCTCAAGGTACTGCAGTACAATTCATGTGGTGTGAATAAAGGACTAGGCATCGAACACCACGCAAAGTCTTTCGGTTGAAGGTCATTGATGTATACCTGTCGCCGGAAGTGAGAAACTTGCCATTGAGGCATGCAAGCTTCAAAGTACTAAAGGGGTTGTTCCTAGATCAACTTCTTGGATAATGAGCTGATGTCGACAAGAAGTGATCCGTCAAAGGAGGGCCTTAATGTATCCCACATCAGCGACACGGAATGGAGCAAATGATTTTGATGGAGGTGAAAACGATCTGATGACATATGATTCAGGGTGGCGGTCATGAAAGGATGAAGGATAATGTATGGCAGTGGATGGGACATGGTTGACTTCTCTGAACGACTTCTCTTGAACATATTGCGACACTTATGCGATGGATCGGTAGCATTACCCCAAATATGGATGGTATGGCGAGACCATGGTGATGTGACCGGTGAATGAAACAACCCAACCCAACTGTGGTATGGAGGAAAAGTGTCATGTTCAAGAGCGGCTTGCTACCATCAAAGTTTTCTTGAGTTTCTCCCAATTTTTCCCCAGTCATTGCTGACTATTACCTCTTTATTTTTTTCAAGCTTGAGGAGGATAACATATGCTTGTTCTATAAGTTGCCCTTCGGGCAAGCCCATCGCTATGTTTTACCGAGCCTAGCGATAGTGAAACTCGTTCTCGTCTAAAGGCAAGTTTGTCGCTATTTAATGCTTTTAACGAGTCTAACGACAAAGATAACTCGGTCCTTTTCATTTTTAGAGAGTCTGAAAGGGTACGTAAAGTCAACTCCGAAAGTCCTTTTTCGTCATCTAATCCCTTAAGTCCAAAAAAGTATAAAACAATACAGAAGCAATGAGTTTTCGATAGTTTTAACGAGCCGAATAAAACAAGCGCTCGATCTTTTTGTGCAATAATCCCTCAGGTCAAAAAAGATTAAAATCTAGAGGAGGGATAGCTCTTCCGGTCACTTTAACGAGCTGGAAGGCCAAAACTCGTCAATCTTTTCATATTTTACGAGTCAGATGAAAAGAGCTTAAAGAAGACTCGTCTTTTGAGGAACGAGTGATAAAACAGGTTAGCAGCTGATTCCAGGTACGGGTTGGAATTTTCCAATCACGGCAGTGTCACAAGGATGGCTTAGTGAAATCACTCTTCGCAGCTGTTCCTCAAAATGGGTAAACAATCATATGGAGGTGAACGATCGGCCAATGGAAAAGTGGAGGTGGTGGGCAAACACGACCAAGGCTTTAATGGCTGATGATATTACATTCACGGTGGTTATTTACCGGAATAGTTCATTTTTTAACGAGCTTAAACGCGGAAAAACACTGCTCAAACTTATGTTTATTTTTTAACGAGCATGAACTATGCGCTAAAACTGCTCGGATCTTGCGTTTATTTTTTAATGAGCATGAACTGTGTGCTAAAACTGCTCGATAACATGGTCTAATTTTGATTTTTTACCATAACTAGCTTTGCCCTTTTCAAAGATAGTACTGTATCTTCAATTGCTGCATCAAACTTGTTAGAAATGAATAACATTGGCTAGAAAATGAGATAAAAACCCTAATATTTTGCTTTGAACTACGTAAAAAACAATCAAAAAGTGTTTTTACCTCTCATTTTACCATTTCATTTGAACTTGGTTTGTTGGAGCTTTGGAGGTGCCTCTTCCCCCTTGATTTTCACCAGCTGATTTCGGGAGATTCTGTGGACGATTCTCGGTGCCGTCTGGACCAGGTAGGAGCTAAACCCTAGCTCTTTCTTTTCATGGTTTCCTTTTTGCATTCTGTGCCTCTTTTCCTGTATTTCTGAGCCCCTGGGGTTTCATGAGCTCATTTTCTCATCAACGCACCCTGTGCCTAGTGAAACCTGCGCTGAATGTCAGCCAGTATCAAGGCAGTTTGACATTCAATACAGGTGAACTACTCCTGCAGGTGCGTTGGGCGAAAAAGAGGAACTTGTTGCACATTTTTTGATGAAAATTTTGCCTGTTTTGCATCAAAATCACGATCTTAATCCTTCTCTTGTTTGTTTTGCAGGGATCTTTGAGCAAAATGACCCTTACATGGCGAGAACGAGAGCATGAAGAAGAGGACATGATTGCCTTACATGATCCTGTCACGGTGAACGCGCTGCGGAACTGTGGCCTGCTGAAGTTCTTCCGTATCTCTAGTATGAGACAAAAGATCTCTCTACTGCAGTATTTGCTTGACACTTGGGATCCTATCAACCAAGTATTTTAGATTAGGGGTAAATCTATCCCCTTGACCGTAGTAGACATTTACTTCTTGACTGGCTTGTCAAGGCGGGGTGCCCCCATTTCTTTGTCAGGTTCGGCCCGAGGGAGTGACTCTGTGAGGGATTACGTCCGTCAGTATTGTAGGGAAGGATCCCAGCCGAGCAGAGATGGTAAGATCGTTATCCATGAGATTGCTGATAGGTCCCTCAGGTCTATCTTGTATACTATTGGTAGGATGGCTGGTAGCGCGTCTCTTCACGTAGCCAACAGATCCTATGTGCAGCATCCCTTGGAGTGTCTCCAACCGAAAGTATTCAACTGGTGTGATGCGGTACTTCTTCAGATGAAAAGTCAGTTAACCAAGGTAAAGGATGGGAAGCTGAAGAACTTTGGATTCGGTTCTATTTTGACTGCCTTCTCCTTGGAGAAGATACCACTGATGCAGCCTCAGTACATTGCACTCGACTTGCCTTCTCCTACTGAACCACGCATGCAGAGATGGGTGGATCACATGTCTAGGCATGCCGGTCAATCTCAGATCTCTTTCACTGATACCTTCCTCAGGTGGTTCAAGCGACAGGAGATGGTCTATTCTGAGTATCCATATGTTGGCATGGATTTCCGGGGTGATCCGGATTTGGTACTGTCGGACGGCGAGAAGTGGGGCGCTATTGGTAAAATCTTCGACCATATCACTGTTTACTGTTTTTATTTATAATGTCCTTGTGCTTTATTCTATCAATACTTTAATCAAACTCATGTGTGCATGCAGATGTTGGTCCTGTCGTCCAGCAGTTCGCCCGAGAGCGCCAGCCGCTGCCCCAGCAGGGGAGGCTGCTGGGAGGGTTATTCTTCGTGACCTTGATGTGGCTGAGACCCTTACAGCTGTGCAGGAGCAGGTTGAGAGCCTTACTCTCGGTATTCCAGATGTGAGGATTCACGAGTTACCTTTACAGTTGCAGCGGCATACTACTGGTGTGCCTAGACGATGGACTCGTCTCTTACGCATGATCGCACAGGCCGTGACGTGCTATCATGAGCATCACTAGACTAGGGTGCCCCCTAGCATTTTGAGTTTTTGGGTCATATGACCGATTTTGTCTTGGTTACAGAGCATTATATGTAAACCATAAACAACTATATATATTTTTGATTTTCAGAGTTTTCTTCTGGTTTATGTGATCCATATGTGAAACATTGATGATGCTTTTCTTTTTATCAATTTTGCAAATGTCTATCTAACACATAGTTTGCTAATGAGTCGGTTAACGTGTTTAAGTTTCTGGAAATGTGTTGATATTGAATAAAATCAAATTGTCTTTCCAAAATTTTAACCCTTAGGAACTTGCGATAAATAGCTGGATTCCGAACAGAGTACATACCAGTGAGTTGCAGTATTACGAGTTATGAGTCTAGCCTGACGACTAGTCGGCGTATACCATGGGTGATGGCATCAGAGAGTAGTTCTATCAACGCGCTATACTCAGCGATGTTATTCGTCGATTGTCCAATACATACACCTCTGAAACTTACTAACTCGCCACTTGGATCAAAAATGGCCCAGGCTGCGGAGGATACGTTCTGCGAACTACGACTCGTTCCGTCGGCATATCCAACACACGGTTCCAATGGATTTGACATCTGCAATAAATGTAAAAAGTGGATTACTTAACCAAAATAAACACTTTGGCGAAAACAAAAATGTAACAAAAGCATACAGGTTACTATTAGGCATAGTAACGCTTGAGGTACAACCCGTTACGAGGTTGCGCCAGTGGAATTCCGTCATAGTCCATTAACTCATAGGCTCCTTTTGTTAACACTTGTTTAACAATATAGGGGCCCATCCATAAAGAATTAAATTTACCAGCTCCCAATTTATCAGATTCTTGGTCGTAAAGCAAGACCAAATCACCTTCTAAGAAGACACGGGGTTTGACATTCTTGTCGAACTGCACCTTGACTCGTTTCTTATGGGCTTCGTTAGCCAAAGCGGCATCACGACGGGTTTCATCCAATTGGATTAATTCCAAGAAACGGGCCTCTTCTTCTGAAGTTCCGGGGAGGAGATCAATTGCGAGTTTAAGAGACGAGATTTCACACTGGATTGGTAGGATTGCTTCCAGGCCATACACCAGTTGGAAAGGTGTGAATCCAGTCGCATTCCTTACCGATGTTCGGTAGGCCCACAAAGCTGAGTACAGGATTAGGTGCCATCTTCTTTTGTGAACCCCAATCATCCTTTGCAGCATGCGCTTCAGGACTTTGTTGATTGGTTCAACTTGCCCGTTAGCTTGCGGATAATATGGGGTAGAGCTGTCGTGAGACAACCCTAGTTTGGCAGCTAATTCGACCATCATGTGATTGCGAAAATGCGATCCATGATCTGTAACTATGGCCTGTGGTACACCGAATCTGGCGACTACATGATTGAAAAAGAAAAGGGTAGTTGTTTCACCAGTATTATCTAATGTAGGCATCGCCTCGGCCCATTTGGTAAAATAGTCAACCGCGACTATGATATACCCATGCCCCCCGATCGAGGTGGGGTTATATGTCATGAAATCGATGCCCCATTTGGCGAAAGGCCCCACAGCTACTATTGGTTGTAGCGGAGCGGGAGGTCTTCTGGTTTTGCTATCAAAAATCTGACAAGCATGGCAACTTCTGACTGCGGTTATGCAATCTTTGAACATGGTTGGCCAGAAGTATCCTGCTCGTAAGATTTTTTATGTTGTAGCATAACCAGATTGATGCCCCCCACAGGTGCCTGAATGACACTCATTTATGGCTTTTTCGGCTTCCTCGTGGGTGAGGCACCTTCTCAGAACTGTATCGACACTACGACGGTAAAGTGTATCACCGACGATCATGTAGTCTTTTGCTTGGTATCGAATACGTTTTTGTTCTGAGTGGGAGGTGTTTGGCCGAAATTTTTGGGTTTGGAGATAAACAATTATATCTCCATACCACTCATCGCTTGTGGATATCAGAAACAAACTTTCATCCACGATTGATTCTTGTGATGTTTCATCGTTGGACGACGATGGGAGATCACATAATAATTCTGCAAAAACCAAAGCTTTCTTTGATTTGGATTTTACGAATTCCAGATCAAACTCTTGAAGGATTGCTATCCACTTTGAATATTTTCCCCCCAGCAACTGTCGCGACAATATGTAAGTCATGGGGTTGCAATCTGATAGAATGGTAGTTTTCCGAAAGAGGACATAATGTCAAAATATTTGTATCGCTTGAACAGCAGTGAGTGCTAGCTTTTCAACGTAAGAATATTTGCTTTCTGTATCATTTAAGTTTTTACTTAAATAATATATAGGATGTTCAATTCCATCGACTTCTTGAACTAAAACCATCGCAATGTTCGTATCCGCTTCAGCCAGATATAGGTTAAAATCTCTTTGATAGTCCGGGGCATACATTAATGATGCTTTTACTAGAGAATCTTTCAGAGCGTCAAAGGAAGCTTGCGCCACCTGATCCCAGACAAAAGGTACATCCTTTTTCAAAAGACGAGTATAACCTTTAGCAAGTTCTGCGTAATTTGGAATGAACCTCCTCAGAAAGTTTGCTTTCCCTTGGAGTTTCTGAATCTGAAGCAAATTTGAAGGTGGAGGAAAATTTATGATTGCCTGAACCTTACAGGGGTCGAGACGAATCCTGTCCTTGTAGACTACAAAGCCGAGTAAACGACCAGAACTGACGCAAAATACACATTTGTGTGGATTGAGTCGTATCTTGTAGTGTCGGCAAGGTAGAAATATCGCTCTTAAATGCTGCGGATGATCAGTCTGCTTTCGCGAATGAGCCGGAAGGTTGTTGAGGTATGGTTGAACGATGTTCTTGATGTCATGGAAGGCATAGTTCATTGCCCTCTGAAACGTCGCCCCTGCATTCTTTAAACCAAAGGGTAATTTTCGGTATGCGAATGTGCCCCATGGACAAATAAATGCAGTCTTTGACTGGTCCTGTGGGCGGATATTTATTTGATTATACCCGGAGAATCCATCCATAAATGAAAAGATTTCACATCCAGCGCATTCATCAATTATCCGGTCGATGAAGGGTGTAGGGTAGTTGTCTTTTGGACAAGCTTGATTTACATCCCTATAATGGATGCACACTCTGATTGTTCCTTGTTTTTTCATAACAGGGACAATATTCGATACCCAATCGGTTAGAGGAACCGGGTAGATGAAACCAGCGTGGAGAAGTTTTTCAACTTCTACCTTAATGGCAGCGGCTTTCTTGGGGTGCACCTGCCGAAGCCGTTGTCTTACTGGTTTGACATCAGGATACATCTTAATTTCATGTTCAACGATACTCGAGTCGATGCCTGGCATTTCATCATATGACCAAGCAAAGACATCTCTGAATTCGCGAAAAAGAGAGTTATATATTTCCAGTTCTGAAGGAGAACAACATTTGCCAACATAAATATTCTCTACAACATTTGTTTTGGTCGAGATATTTATGGCTATAGTCTCTTCAATATTGGATAGGTTCTGTTCGGAATCCACCGTATTTACAGTATTTGATAGGAATTCAAAGACTGAAGGGTGATAAAGGTCATCCTGAGTATCTTCTTCACAATCTGGAAGAAGGGAACGATGGTGGCTATCATTCCATGGTGCCCCCTCAATCAACATTGATTGTAGAATTCCTTCGTCGGTTCCATGCACTCGCGACCAAGGATCTAATGGGGTACCATATTCTCTAGACCTATCTACCCAAACGCACGATGAGCGTTGGTTTGGGTTCGCCTCCCAAGCTAGGAACATTGATTGCTACAATATTTTCATTGGGCTTGGGGGCAAAACCATTGCATGATCCATGTTAGTATTGTCTTCTGAAATCTTCTGTGCGGAAGATATCATGTTGCAGGCTCCTACTAACGCTACTTCTCCAATATAGATTGGAGGTGGAAGCGCGAAAGTTCCCATTAATGTGGGGTCTTTCAGTAGGCCTACTCTGATATTTTGAAGCGAATGGTTGCTCTCATGGATCATTGGAATGCTTCCCGTAACTTGAGAACCATTGGGGAGGAAGTTTTGCTGGTCAACGATTGTAATCCCTCCTTGGAAAGGGAATGCAATCTTTCTAAAATACGTCGACACGACAGCTGCCATGGCATAGATCCATGGTCTTCCTAGTAGGATGTTGTAGTCAAGGTTCCCATCAATGACTTCGACATCTATTTCTACTGTTTTCCCTCCTAGTTCAACTTTCAAGTTATTCAGGATACCATATGGGGTATACGATCGTCCATCAAATGCTTTTAATGTTGTCGAAGATCGCGACAAGGTTGGAGATCCTAATGTTTTCCAGCAGCTCATCGACATAATACATGTGGATGCCCCCTCATCAATAATCGTTCGATGAACAGTTTTGTTGAGGGCTTTCACTTGAACAAGGAAAGCTAGTTGAGCTGGTAACTGAGGATCATATCCTTTGTGGTCAAAGGATACAAGATTGGAATCCTTAGGATCAACCCCACCAATGGCTGATAACAAAGCCTGCCTTTGGATGGGCAATTTTGTAGTACTTCAAGAGTCAACATAGCGGATGGCGATTGGGCAAATCTTCCACTATGTTATAATGCTACACTGCTCTGGCGCGAGGATTAAATGTCGACTTGTGTACTACTCCCTTTGGCGGTTTTATTGTTAATTCAGGAATGATGGGTGGTACAACTTCTGTCGAAGTTGTTGTTGAACTACTCGGTTGATCTTTATCCTTTCCATTCGACAGCTGCGGATTCCCGTAATCTTTGTTCCTTGTTGAAATCAAAGCATCATTTTGTTGCTTGGAAATCAACAACATAAGCACTTGAGATGGGGAAGCATCCCCACTATCAACCAGATTTGTTCCTGGATTTGGAAACGGATCAGTTAACACTGCTGAGGTTTTCAAACTCTTAAAGAATTTCTTCAGTTCAGCTTTGTACGGACACTCTCTCGTCCAATGATCCTCATCGCATATACTGCATGGATATTTCCTATTTCCAAGAGGGTTTGAAGAAGGTTATTCAGGTGATGGCTCATCCTGTTTCTTCTTCTTCCCTTTGTTTTGTTTCTTCTTGCTTCCTGGTTGTTTGGTTTCTTTGCCCTTATCTGTCGATACGGCATTTACTTCCGAAGCAAGAATTTCCCCTTTTGCATTTTGATCTAAAGTCTTACGGGCCTTCCTAGAGTTGGCCTTTGTCGACTTCGCGTTTGTCGTGCCAATCACGCCATCGCCGACATGAGAGTCATTGTTTGATTTAGGAGGAGGAGGAATTGAAAATTTCGGTCTAGGGGCGTCAGGTATTTTGTCGTAGAGCGTGCCAGACTGAGTATAGACCAAGTCTAGATATTGCGCACGAGCGATAACTTGCTCTTCCGTTACGACTCCCCCCTTGGCCACATCTTCCGTGATGGTAGGAAGTAAGGACTTTATAAACCATTCAGCTAACAGCTGATCGGGAACGTATGTTTTTACCATCTTACGATGATGTCGCCACTCATGTATATGATCAGATATGTGAGTGGCCGTTGTCTGTTTGAAGTTGGTAAGGATTTTCGTCCCCGTTTCATACCTTATAGGTAATTGAAAATGGGTTAAAAAGGTAGTGGCTAAGGCGCTGAAATTGTCGAATGAAGCTCTAGGTAATTCAATATACCATTTAGCCGCTGGACCCGTTAACGTCCTCTGAAAGAGGCAAAGCCTTATCGAATCATCATTTAAGGTGTTCGACGAACACCATAGATGAAATGGCATCACGTGATTCCATGGATCTTCACCCGGATTTCCATTAAATTTAGGAATGTCTGATGGAAGTTTGTGTGGAATCGCTGGCCACCATGGGGCGTAAGCAATTGGATCGTTTGTTAACCGATGTAAATCAGGTAACACTAGAGTTGCCACGAATGGTAACTGCTGGCTCAGGTTAGGTGAAGCATACCCAGGATACAATGGGATGGCCTGAGAAGTTGGTCTTTGCATACCAGCATAATGCAGCTGATGTTGGTATGACTGGTAAGGTTGGTGGACAAGACCATTGTAAAATGGTTGATTTTGACCGTTTTGAATGTACGGTTGCCCACTATTTGCAAAGATCTGTTGCTCAGAACCTTGGTATACTTTTTGGAATTGTGGTTGTTGGTATTGCACCAGCCATGGTTGAGAAGCCATGTGCTGTTGCGCTATACTAACCGTTGGACCAAGGTGTGGGGTAATTGTACCCGTTTGGACCTATGTCGCCCCACTAGTTGGCGATTGTGGTTGAGTCGCAGGGTCAAGGGGCTGTTGCATTATAACCTGCGAAATCAGAGGTTGACATACAACAGGCAACGTTTGAACTTGCGACACTGTGACAATCGCTGGTGTAGTTGGGATGTTCGACATAGGTACACACTGTTGCATCGAATACACAACCCTTGGTTGTTGAGGTAGCATAGGCACCCAACCATTTGAAGCAATTCCAGTGTAACCTGAACTTTGTTGTGAACTCCCGTATGGATAGCCTCCTGGAGGGGGTAATGAAAGGGCATACTGCCCCCCATACGGTGGTGACCTGGCACTGAAGGGGATTGATTGCCCTTGGGGACCGGATTGCCCAAATTGACCTCCAAACGGATCAATTTGTCGAGTTTCAACATAAGAGTTGCCAGGTATTATTTCAGAAGAACAAATAGGAACAGACCATACTATCGTAATAGCCCCTAAATGGGCTCCTTCCAGCGGTTGAGAGCTAGTTGGGACAGATGGTATGCCGATGAACATTGTTACCAGCTTACGAAAACTGTTATAGACATTTTTGTGCCTTACAGCATTGAGCATGAAATGTCCATAATCCAAGGGATCCAAAGTCCCTAAACATGTTGTTCCTACCCCTAGAGGAACAAGGCTAACAAACCACAGCAATTCACAGAAGTTCTCCACCAGAAACTGGTCAAAAACAAGTCAATTCAGGATCAATTCAGAGGCTCCACTAGCTGTCTGCGCTGAAATGCAGAGATTGCACTGGCTAGATGCACTGCAACGCAGGTAGAAGCACTACTAGGGTGCGCTGAGCGGGAAGTGACAAATGGCAAGTTCATTCAACGAGGTGGAAAGACCCTGGAAGCTTCCAAAATCTTCTCCAATGACACTTGCCTCAAGGAATTTGACTAGTGATGAGTAAGAGGCTCTTAGTCTCCAAGTGGAAGTAAGAACTAACAGAGGGAGAGGACACTAGTCAGATCTCAAGCTGACTCATCCTCTCTCCAAACATCTATATATGGATCTCTCCTCCATGAGATCTAGAGGCTGGAATTTTGTTATTGCAAAGAATTGTTGTTGGTTTGAGATTGGGATCATTGGGTGCTTAACGCTTTGAAGGGAGGTGAAGATAGGAATTTCATTTGCTGGGAAGGAGATGCTGGATTGGAAACCTCTTGATTGTATCTCCTCCTGAACCTTGTTATTCATCGATAAAGCTATCTTGGTTTCTCCTATATGCTGATGTGTCTTTGATGTATGATTGCATTAGTGTATTTGGTTTATTTCCAATCCTGAACTAGTTATGAATATGAATCTATGTCTTTGTGTAGTGTTCTCTTCTTGTGATCTTGCAGGGACCTGTTGATGTTGGGCGAGCGAGAAGGCAAGTAGCTAGGAACTCTCAAAGAGAAGAGAAACTGGATCGAGGGACAAACGGAGGACACCGGTTTGTCCATCCATCTCTCTCTTCATTCTTAATTCATAAAGGAAGAATACTAGGATAGCTGTCTCTGTTTGTTGCTAAGGCACTGTCACACCTTAGGTGGATAGGATCATCCTGCATAGGCATTTTTCCCCACAACAAATTGGCGACTCCACTGGGGAGATCTGTTTAGTCATTTTATTTGTGTTTCTATCATTGTTTGTTTCATAGACTCAACAGCAACGATCGAACTGCATCTGCTATTCTCAGATGCAAAGTAGACAGCTGCTGCTTTGATCCAATCACTAGATTTGTCTATGATCTGAAAAATGGACTCACAAATGATTTGATGATCCTTTGTGATAGATTTTAGTCCTTCTTCAAAGCATCCCTTTGATTGTACCTTGCTTGTTGCTTTTATTTGGCCTGAAACCGTAGATTAATCAGCAAACTGTAACCCAGAACCCAGAAACAACTCTCGTTTCTGCTTCAGCGCAGACTCTGTGAAGAGGTTCTGCATTTCAACGCAGGTCCTGTGAAGGCTACCTGTGCTGAATGTCAAAACCTCTGTGTTGAGGGTGCGTTGATCTAGTTAGGCCTTGTGCAGCTGGGGTTCTCTGCTCTGTTTTTCCTTGTTTTGATCTCTGATTTTTGCAGCCTGTAACCAGCATAGGTACCTGTCTGATAACTCCTTTTCTCTGCTTAAATTCCGCCTCCTTTTGTACAAAAAGACTGTGAGTGTTTTTATGTGTTTGTGGCGTCATTTACAGTTTTCCTTTTGCAAGAGTGAAATAGTCATCCTGTAGCCCTTGATTCAGATCTGTTGATTGTGATCTTAGGAGAGAATTCATTGGCTGTTGGCAGATTGATTATACATTTACTTTTGCTTTTGGTTTGAGTTTTCTCTTTTGAATGTCAAAACAAGTATTCATTTTGAAAATCATTAAGTGTTGTAATCTCTTCTACCCTTTCTGATTTCGAAAAAGTGAACTTGTTTGTATTAGTCATTTAAAAGCAAATTCAAAGTTATGCAAAAAGCTTTCTTTTTAGGCATCAATATTAAGAAAGCGGAAAACAAACACTTGCATTGTGCATTTGCATCTTGATAGTTTGCATGATTGATTTAGGGAAAGTGCATTAGAGTGTGCTGATTGCTCTCTGAGAAAAGATGGTGTCTTTCTTTTCCCTTTGTAGCTAGGATTTTCATTGTTGAAAAAGAGATAAAATTTGCTTATCATCTTTTAGATTGCATTTAGGAAGTTGTCTATACATCTCGTGGTGAACCTCAAAAGGAAAACTTCTAAGAAAGATCAACATAAAATAAACTGAATGAACTTAATAACACTTTGCAACATAACGCACAACATAGAGGTCTAGGCTATAGACGTGTTCCGGCATCGTAAAGCCTGGTGACTGTCGATCTCGCTAATGGTGGGTGATTCCTCCTGAGGGACGATAGCACCAGTACGGATTATGCTCCCACGTACCGTCGAGTATATATTGGGAACCCTATAGGCATAAAACCTTTATCCTTAGGAAGTCGTGTCGGCCGCCCTACTAATCGCAATGCACTGAACACAGCATTCAGGAAGATTGACCGCCCGTACCTTAAAAAATAAACATAAGTTTGAGCAGTGTTTTTCCCGCATTTAAGCTCGTTAAAAAATGAAACTATTTCGGTAAATAACCACCGTGAATGTAATATCATCAGCCATTAAAGCCTTGGTCGTGTTTGCCCACCACCTCCACTTTTCCATTGGCCGATCGTTCACCTCCATATGATTGTTTACCCATTTTGAGGAACAGCTGCGAAGAGTGATTTCACTAAGCCATCCTTGTGACACTGCCGTGATTGGAAAATTCCAACCTGTACCTGGAATCAGCTGCTAACCCGTTTTATCACTCATTCCTCAAAAGACGAGTCTTCTTTAAGCTCTTTTCATCTGACTCGTAAAATATGAAAAGATTGCCGAGTTTTGGCCTTCCAGCTCGTTAAAGTGACCGGAAGAGCTATCCCTCCTCTAGATTTTAATCTTTTTGGACCTAAGGGATTATTGCACAAAAAGATCGAGCGCTTGTTTTATTCAGCTCGTTAAAACTATCGAAAACTCATCCCTTCTGTATTGTTTTATACTTTTTCGGACTTAAGGGATTAGATGACGAAAAAGGACTTTCGGAGTTGACTTTACGTACCTTTTCAGACTCTCTAAAAATGAAAAGGACCGAGTTATCTTTGTCGTTAGACTCGTTAAAAGCATTGAATAGCGACAAACTTGTCTTTAGACGAGAACGAGTTTCACTATCGCTAGGCTCGTTAAAACATAGTGATGGGCTTGCCCGAAGGGCAAGTTATAGAACAAGCATATGTTATCATCCTCAAGCTTGACAAAAATAAAGAGGTATTGGTCAGCAATGACTGGGGAAAAATTGGGAGAAACTCAAGAAAACTTTGATGGTAGCAAGTCGCTCTTGAACATGACACTTTTCCTCCGTACCACAGTCGGGTTGGGTTGTTTCATTCACCGGTCACATCCCTAGTGGGGTCGCCAATTTGTTGTGGGGAAAAATGCCTATGCAGGACGATCCTATCCACCTAAGGTGTGACAGTGCCTTAGCAACAAACAGAGACAGCTATTCTAGTATTCTTCCTTTATGAATTAAGAATGAAGAGAGATGGATGGACTAACCGGTGTCTTCCGTTTGTCCCTCGATCTGGTTTCTCTTCTCTTTGAGAGTTCCCAGCTACTTGCCTTCTCGCTCGCCCAGCTTCAACAGGTCCCTGCAAGATCACAAGAAGGGAACACTACATAAAGACATAGATTCATATTCATAACTAGTTCAGGATTAGAAATAAACCAAATACACTAATGCAATCATACATCAAAGACACATCCGCATATAGGAGAAACCAGGATAGCTTTATTGATGAATAACAAGGTTCAGGAGGAGATACAACCAAGAAGGCTCCAATCCAGCATCTCCTTCCCAGCAAATGAAATTCCTATCTTCACCTCCCTTCAAAGCATTAAGCACCCAATGATTCCAATCTCAAACCAACAACAATTCTTTGCAATAACAAAATTCTGGCCTCTAGATCTCATGGAGGGGAGATCCATATATAGATGTTTGGAGAGAGGATGAGTCAGCTTGAGATCTGACTAGTGTCCTCTCCCTCTGTTAGTTCTTACTTCCACTTGGAGACTAAGAGCCTCTTACTCATCACTAGTCGAATTCCTTGAGGCAAGTGTCATTGGAGAAGATTCTGGAAGCTTCCAGGGTCTTTCCACCTCGTTTAATGAACTTGCCATTTGTCACTTCCCGCTCAGCGCACCATGGTAGTGCTTCTACCTGCGTTGCAGTGCATCTAGCCAGTGCAATCTCTGCATTTCAGCGCAGACAGCTAGTGGAGCCTCTGAATTGATCCTGAATTGACTTGTTTTTGAGCAGTTTCTGGTGGAAAACTTCTGTGAATTGCTGTGGTTTGTTAGCCTTGTTCCTCTAGGGGTAGGAACAACATGTTTAGGGACTTTGGATCCCTTGGATTATGGACATTTCATGCTCAATGCTGTAAGGCACAAAAATGTCTATAACAGTTGCCCCCTAAAGTATGAGGCTGTTTATCGGGTGAAATGCTTTATTAGGAGGATCCGAAGTTCATTCAATGCTGGGAGGAGACTTGTAATAAGATACAATACAATACATTATTATTCATACTGTTGTCATGATCTAGCTGAGGTGGTCATTCCCATGCTCAGCTTTATAAATTCATTTTTCTGTACATAGAACAGACAATCATTTGATGGTAGACTGATAATTTTGATGAAATTATCATCCATTGAGTAGGATGATTATCTGCTGCAATGATGTACATGTCAATGTCTTTATCTTTTCTGAATATATATCGCAGCCCGGATGGATGAAACTAGATCTGGGGTCTTCAAACTCGTTCGATCTTCACTCTAAGTACAAGTCGATCCATGTGAGAATTGTTCTGAAGTCGAACATGGAAAGACATCACTTGATTACCGGTCAATGAGGTAAACCGTTAACAAGCGCGAGAGGAATCGCCGATAATGATAATGACCCTCAAGGTATTGCAGTACAATTCACGTGGTGTGAGTAAAGGACCTGGCGTCGAACACCACGCAAAGTCCCCAGCGGAGTCGCCAATTTGTGGATCACTTGAACAAGGAAAGCTAGTTGAGCTGGTAACTGAGGATCATATCCTTTGTGGTCAAAGGATACAAGATTGGAATCCTTAGGATCAACCCCACCAATGGCTGATAACAAAGCCTGCCTTTGGGATGGGCAATTTTGTAGTACTTCAAGAGTCGACATAGCGGATGGGGATTGGGCCAAATCTTCCACTATGTTATAATGCTGTGCTGCTCTGGCACGAGGATTAAATGTCGACTTGTGTACTACTCCCTTTGGCGGTTTTATTGTTAATTCAGGAATGATGGGTGGTACAACTTCTGTCGAAGTTGTTGTCGAACTGCTTGGTTGATCTTTTTCCTTGCCGTTCGACAGCTGCGGATTCCTGTAATCTTTGTTCCTTGTCGAAATCAAAGCATCATTTTGTTGCTTGGAAATGGACAACATAAGCACTTGAGACGGGGAAGCATCTCCACTATCAACTAGATTTGTTCCTGGATTTGGAAACGGATCAGTTAACACAGCTGAAGTTTTCGGACTCTTAAAGAATCTTTTAATCTCAGCTTTGTATGGACATTCTCCTGTCCGATGATCCTCATCACATATTTGACATGGATATTTTAGTTTCCTATTTCCAGGAGGGTTCGAAGAAGTTTTTTCAGGAGATGACTCATCCTGTTTCTTCTTCTTACCTTTGCTTTGTTTCTTCTTGCTTCCTGGTTGTTTGGTTTCTTTTCCCTTATCTGTCGATACTGCATTTACTTCCGAAGCAAGAACTTCGCCTTTTGCTTTTTGATCTGAAGTCTTACGGGCCTTCTTGCTGTTGGCCTTTGGCGACTCCGCTGGGGAAAAATAAAGAGATCGTCCTGCATAGGCATTTTTCCCCACAACAAATTGGCGACTCCACTTCTTCGGCGGTGTCTACCGAGAGAGAAGTTCTCCACCAGAAACTGCTCAAAAACAAGTCAATTCAGGATCAATTCAGAGGCTCCACTAGCTGTCTGTGCTGAAATGCAGAGATTGCACTGGCTAGATGCACTGCAACGCAGGTAGAGCACTACCAGGGTGTGCTAAGCAGGAAGTCACAAATGGCAAGTTCATTCAACGAGGTGGAAAGACCCTGGAAGATTCCAGAATCTTCTCCAATGACACTTGCCTCAAGGAATTCGACTAGTGATGAGTAAGAGGCTCTTAGTCTCCAAGTGGAAGTAAGAACTAACAGAGGGAGAGGACACTAGTCAGATTTCAAGCTGATTCATCCTCTCTCCAAACATCTATATATGGGTCTCTCCTCCATGAGATCTGGAGGCTGGAATTTTTTTATTGCAAAGAATTGCTGTTGGTTTGAGATTGGAATCATTGGGTGCTTAATGCTTTGAAGGGAGGTGAAGATAGGAATTTCATTTGCTGGGAAGGAGATGCTGGATTGGAGCCTTCTTGGTTGTATCTCCTCCTGAACCTTGTTATTCATCAATAAAGCTATCTTGGTTTCTCCTATATGCTGATGTGTCTTTGATGTATGATTGCATTAGTGTATTTGGTTTATTTCTAATCCTGAACTAGTTATGAATATGAATCTATGTCTTTGTGTAGTGTTCCCTTCTTGTGATCTTGCAGGGACCTGTTGAAGCTGGGCGAGCGAGAAGGCAAGTAGCTGGGAACTCTCAAAGAGAAGAGAAACCGGATCGAGGGAGAAACGGAAGACACCGGTTAGTCCATCCATCTCTCTTCATTCTTAATTCATAAAGGAAGAATACTAGAATAGCTGTCTCTGTTTGTTGCTAAGGCACTGTCACACCTTAGGTGGATAGGATCGTCCTGCATAGGCATTTTTCCCCACAACAAATTGGCGACTCCACTGGGGAGATCTGTTTAGTCATTTTATTTTTGTTTCTATCATTGTTTTTCTCATAGACTCAACAGCAACGATCGAACTGCATCTGCTATTCTCGGATGCAAAGTAGATAGCTGCTACTTTGATCCAATCATTGGATTTGTCTATGATTTGAACAATGGACTCATAAATTATTTGATTATCCTTTGTGATAGATCTTAGTCCTCCCTCAAAGCATCCCTTTGATTGTACCTTGCTTGTTGCTTTGATTTGGCCTGAAACTGTGGATTAAATAGCAATCTGTGACCCAGAACCCAGTGAGAAACTCTCGTTTCTGCTTCAGCGCAAACTCTGTGAAGAGGTTCTGCATTTCAACGCAGGTCCCGTGAAGGCTACCTGCGCTGAATGTCAAAACCTCTGTGTTGAGGGTGCGTTGATCCAGTTAGGCCTTGTGCAGCTGGGGTTCTCTGCTCTGTTTTGCCTTGTTTTGATCTTTGATTTTTGCAGCCTATAACCAGCATAGGTACCTATCTGATAACTCCTTTTCTCTGCTTAAATTCTGCCTCCTTTTGTACAAAAAGTCCGTGAGTGTTTTATGTGTTTGTGGCGTCATTTACAGTTTTCCTTTTGCAAGAGTGAAATAGTCATCCGTAGCCCTTGATTCAGATCTGTTGATTGTGATCTTAGGAGAGAATTCATTGGCTGTTGGCAGATTGATTATACATTTACTTTTGCTTTTGGTTTGAGTTTGTCTCTTTTGAATGTCAAAACAAGTATTCATTTCGAAAATCGTTAAGTGTTGTACTCTCTTCTACCCTTTCTGATTTCGAAAAAGTGAAGTTGTTTGTATTAGTCATTTAAAAGCAAATTCAAAGTTGTGCAAAAAGCTTTCTTTTTAGGCATCAATATTAAGAAAGCGGAAAACAAACACTTGCATTGTGCATTTGCATCTTGATAGTTTGCATGATTGATTTAGGGAAAGTGCATTAGAGTGTGCTGATTGCTCTCTGAGAAAAGATGGTGTCTTTCTTTTCCCTTTGTAGCTAGGATTTTCATTGTTGAAAAAGAGATAAAAATTGCTTATCATCTTTTAGATTGCATTTAGGAAGTTGTCTATACATCTCGTGGTGAACCTCAAAAGGAAAACTTCTAAGAAAGATCAACATAAAATAAACTGAATGAACTTAATAACGCTTTGTAACATAATGCACAACATAGAGGTCTAGGCTAGAGACGTGTTCCGCCGTCGTAAAGCCTGGTGACTGTCGATATCGCTGATGGTGGGTGATTCCTCCTGAGGGACGATAGCGCGAGTACGGATTGTGCTCCCACGTACCGTCGAGTATATATTGGGAGACCCCTATAGGCATAAAACCTTTATCCTTAGGAAGCCGTGTCGGCCGCCCTACTGATCATAATGCACTGAACACAGCATTCAGGAAGATTGACCGCCCGTACCTTAAAAAGTATTCTGCGGTTTTGCGAAAAGTTTGTCACACCCTCTACCTAGAACTCCAGAGCAGTTCCTTTTGGCCTTTTTCAGACTCTATAACGGAAAAAGTCCATCCGAGCATTTGTCACTTCGGGCTCGTTAATACGTTGAAGGCGACTAGAGTCATCTTTAGCTTTTTCTCGACTCTTTAAAATTGAAAAAGCAAGTTGTGTCTAAAGCGTCATTAAAATTTATTTTAACGGAATAATCAATCACCCTTATTCCCGCGTTGATCTTTCAGTTGAGCAAATGGAGCCCTCCAACCAAGGAATTCCCCTTGGTGGAAATCCTAGTCCCTTCTCCTCTTGGGGAGATGTTGGAGCACCCCATATGGCCACATTGTCGCTTCCAGGACTGACAATCGGCTTGCCTGTCTGGATCTTCTCAACTAATGTTGTTCAAAACACCCCTATTCCTAAACAGTCGAATCAACAGTTAGACCAGACCAGAGTTACCCACCAGCCTTCTACTTCATCTAATTCTTCCTCTCCTCCTTCCTCTTCGTTTGACAAGACTGGTAAAACAAAAAACCAAGCTCCTAAGGAGAAGAAGGAAATGAAGAAGAAAGAGAAGAAGAAGAAGGAGCCAAAAGCGACTGGGGGCAAACAATTGTCGTCTGACAAAAATCCACACACAGCACTGACTAGGCCTAAATCGCCATATGTCATATGCAACGGAGACCACCTCCACAGAGATTGTCCCTGCATCCCTCAGATGCTAAGGGACTGGTCTCCCCGTTTGCACAATTCGGTGGTGTCAACCTCTAATAGCCATGTTGACAGCACACCGTCAACTAGTGAAAGTGAAGCCATAGGACAGAAAGGGAAAGCTAGATTTCCCCGCAAACTGTGTGAAGGCGACCATGCCATCCACCGTTGTCCCTTCTTAGACGAGGCTAAAAGAGTTTTGGAAGATCGCCCGATTTTACGAGCGCAACTTCCTCCTGGATATCAAAAACTCCTACCAAGTCCTTGACCAATTGAAAACCTGGCTAGCCCGCTCAGGTGGTCAGCCGAAGCACCTATCATTGAAGATGAACCGTCTGAATCCATGCCTGACGAAAGTCAAAAGGTTGAAGCGGCAGTTGACCCGGTTTTGCCTTCAGAGGCTCTATCTTCGAATGATACCATCACAGAGGAGAATAAAGACGACACCGTCCAAATTCTCTTCATCAACACAGACTCCGACGAACAAGGGGGCAATTTGCCCGTTCCTTTATCGCAGGAAGGAACTCCATCAGAGTCATACCTGGCCGTATATTCGGTCCCACCACCAAGCAACCTAGTTGTATCCTTCGACTGGGGAAATGGATCCTGGTTGTCGATTGTGATTGTGACGGTAACGCTGAAATGCAGTGATTGCACTAGCTAGATGCACTGCAACGCAAGTAGAAACACTACCAGGGTGCGCTGAGCGGGAAGTGACAAATGGCAAGTTCATTCAACGAGGTGGAAAGACCTTGGAAGCTTCCAGAATCTTCTCCAATGACACTTGCCTCAAGGAATTCGACTAGTGATGAGTAAGAGGCTTTTAGTCTCCAAGTGGAAGTAAGAACTAACAGAGGGAGAGGACACTAGTCAGATCTCAAGCTGACTCATCCTCTCTCCAAACATCTATATATGGATCTCTCCTCCATGAGATTTGGGGCTGGAATTTTGTTATTGCAAAGAATTGCTGTTGGTTTGAGATTGGGATCATTGGGTGCTTAATGCTTTGAAGGGAGGTGAAGATAGGAATTTCATTTGCTGGGAAGGAGATGCTGGATTGGAGCCCTCTTGGTTGTATCTTTTCCTGAACCTTGTTATTCATCAATAAAGCTATCTTGGTTTCTCCTATATGCTAATGTGTCTTTGATGTATGATTGCATTAGTGTATTTGGTTTATTTCTAATCATGAACTAGTTATGAATATGAATCTATGTCTTTATGTAGTGTTCTCTTCTTGTGATCTTGCATGGACCTCTTGCAGCTGGGCGAGCGAGAAGGCAAGTAGCTGGGAACTCTCAAAGAGAAGAGAAACTGGATCGAGGGACAAACGAAAGACACCGGTTAGTCCATCCATCTCTCTCTTCATTCTTAATTCATAAAGGAAGAATACTAGAATAGCTGTCTCTGTTTGTTGCTAAGGCACTGTCACACCTTAGGTGGATAGGATCGTCCTGCATAGGCATTTTTCCCCACAACAAATTGACGACTCCGCTGGGGAGGTCACAGAAATTTGTTGTGGGGAAAAATTCCTATGCAGGACGATCCTATCCACCTAAGGTGTGACAGTGCCTTAGCAACAAACAGAGACAGCTATTCTAGTATTCTTCCTTTATGAATTAAGAATGAAGAGAGATGGATGGACTAACCGGTGTCTTCCGTTTGTCCCTCGATCCGGTTTCTCTTCTCTTTGAGAGTTCCCAGCTACTTGCCTTCTCGCTCACCCAGCTTCAACAGGTCCCTGCAAGATCATAAGAAGGGAACACTACACAAAGACATAGATTCATATTCATAACTAGTTCAGGATTAGAAATAAACCAAATACACTAATGCAATCATACATCAAAGACACATCAGCATATAGGAGAAACCAAGATAGCTTTATTGATGAATAACAAGGTTCAGGAGGAGATACAACCAAGAAGGCTCCAATCCAGAATCTCCTTCCCAACAAATGAAATTCCTATCTTCACCTCCCTTCAAAGCATTAAGCACCCAATGATTCCAATCTCAAACCAACAACAATTCTTTGCAATAACAAAATTCCAGCCTCTAGATCTCATGGAGGAGAGATCCATATATAGATGTTTGGAGAGAGGATGAGTCAGCTTGAGATCTAACTAGTGTCCTCTCCCTCTATTAGTTCTTACTTCCACTTGGAGACTAAGAGCCTCTTACTCATCACTAGTCAAATTCCTTGAGGAAAGTGTCATTGGAGAAGTTTCTGGAAGCTTCCAGGGTCTTTCCACCTCGTTGAATGAACTTGCCATTTGTCACTTCCTGCTCAGCGCACCCTGGTAGTGCTTCTACCTGCATTGCAGTGCATCTAGCCAGTGCAATCTCTGCATTTCAGCGCAGACAGCTAGTGGAGCCTCTGAATTGATCCTGAATTGACTTGTTTTTGAGCAGTTTCTGTGAATTGCTGTGGTTTGTTAGCCTTGTTGCTCTAGGGGTAGGAACAACATGTTTAGGGACTTTGGATCCCTTGGATTATGGACATTTCATGCTCAATGTTGTAAGGCACAAAAATGTCTATAACAGTTGCCCCCTAAAGTATGAGGTCGTTTATCGGGTGAAATGCTTTATTAGGAGGATCCGAAGTTCTTTTAGTGCTGGGAGCAGACTTGTAATAAGATACAATACAATACATTATTTTTCATACTGCTTTCATGATCTAGCTGAGGCGAGCATTCCCATGCTCAGCTTTATAAATTCATTTTTTTGTACATAGAACAGACAATCGTCTGATGGTAGACTGATAATTTTGATGAAATTACCATCCTTTGTATAAGATGATTATCTGCTGCAATGATGCACATGTCAATGTCTTTATTTTTCCTGAATATATATCGCAGCCCGGATGGATGAAACTAGATCCGGGGTCTTCAAACTCGTTCAATCTTCACTCTAAGTACAAGTCGATCCATGTGAGAAATGTTCTGAAGTCGAACATGGAAAGACATCGCTTGATTACCGGTCAATGAGGTAAACCGTTAACAAGCGCGAGAGGAATCACCGTTAATGATAATGACCCTCAAGGTACTGCAGTACAATTCACGTGGTGTGAATAAAGGACTTGGCGTCGAACACCACGCAAAGTCATTCGGTCGAAGGTCATTAATGTATACTTGTCGCCGGAAGTGAGAAACTTGCCATTGAGGCATGCAAGCTTCAAAGTACTGAAGGGGGTGTTCCTAGATCAACTTCTTGGATAATGAGCTGATGTCGACAAGAAGCGATCCGTCAAAGGAGGGCCTTAATGAATCCCACATCAGTGACACGGAACGGAGCAAATGATTTTGATGGAGGTGAAAACGATCTGATGACATATGATTCAGGGTGGCGGTCATGAAAGGATGAAGGATAATGTATGGCAGTGGATGGGACACGGTTGACTTCTCTGAACGACTTCTCTTGAACATATGGCGACACTTATGCGATCGGTAGCATTACCCCAAATATGGATGGTATGGCGAGACCATGGTGATGTGACCGGTGAATGAAACAACCCAACCCGACTGTGGTACGAAGGAAAAGTGTCATGTTCAAGAGCGATCCCCAGTGGAGTCGCCAATTTGTTGTGGGGAAAAATGCTTATGCAAGACGATCCTATCCACCTAAGGTGTGACAGTGCCTTAGCAACAAACAGAGACAGCTATTCTAGTATTCTTCCTTTATGAATTAAGAATGAAGAGAGATGGATGGACTAACCGGTGTCTTCCATTTGTCCCTCGATCGGGTTTCTCTTCTCTTTGAGAGTTCCCAGCTACTTGCCTTCTCGCTCGACCAGCTTCAACAGGTCCCTGCAAGATCACAAGAAGGGAACACTACACAAAGACATAGATTCATATTCATAACTAGTTCAGGATTAGAAATAAACCAAATACACTAATGCAATCATACATCAAAGACACATCAGCATATAGGAGAAACCAAGATAGCTTTATTGATGAATAACAAGGTTCAGGAGGAGATACAACCAAGAAGGCTCCAATCCAGCATCTCCTTCCCAGCAAATGAAATTCCTATCTTCACCTCCCTTCAAATCATTAAGCACCCAATGATTCCAATCTCAAACCAACAACAATTCTTTGCAATAACAAAATTCCAGCCTCTAGATCTCATGGAGGAGAGATCCATATATAGATGTTTGGAGAGAGGATGAGTCAGCTTGAGATCTGACTAGTGTCCTCTCCCTCTGTCAGTTCTTACTTCCACTTGGAGACTAAGAGTCTCTTACTCATCACTAGTCGAATTCGTTGAGGCAAGTGTCATTGGAGAAGATTTTGGAAGCTTCCAGGGTCTTTCCACCTCGTTGAATGAACTTGCCATTTGTCACTTCTCGCTCAGCGCACCCTGGTAGTGCTTCTACCTGCGTTGCAGTGCACCTAGCCAGTGCAATCTCTGCATTTCAGCGCAGACAGCTAGTGGAGCCTCTGAATTGATCCTAAATTGACTTGTTTTTGAGCAGTTTCTGGTGGAGAACTTCTGTGAATTGCTGTGGTTTGTTAGCCTTGTTCCTCTAGGGGTAGGAACAACATGGTTAGGCACTTTGGATCCCTTGGATTATGGACATTTCATGCTCAATGTTGTAAGGCACAAAAATGTCTATAACAGTTTCCCCCTAAAGTATGAGGCCGTTTATCGGGTGAAATGCTTTATTAGGAGGATCCGAAGTTCATTCAATGCTGGGAGGAGACCTGTAATAAGATACAATACAATACATTATTTTTCATACTGCTTTCACGATCTAGCTGAGGCGGGCATTCCCATGCTTAGCTTTATAAATTCATTTTTCTGTACATAGAACAGACAATCGTCTGATGGTAGACTGATAATTTTGATGAAATTATCATCCTTTGAGTAGGATGATTATCTGCTGCAATGATGTACATGTCAATGTCTTTATCTTTCCTGAATATATATCGCAGCCCGGATGGATGAAACTAGATCCGGGGTCTTCAAACTCGTTCAATCTTCACTCTAAGTACAAGTCGATCCATGTGAGAAATGTTCTGAAGTTGAACATGGAAAGACATCGCTTGATTACCCGTCAATGAGGTAAACCGTTAACAAGCGCGAGAGGAATCACCGTTAATGATAATGACCCTCAAGGTACTGCAGTACAATTCACGTGGTGTGAATAAAGGACTTGGCGTCGAACACCATGCAAAGTCTTTCGGTCGAAGGTCATTGATGTATACCTCTCGCCGGAAGTGAGAAACTTGCCATTGAGGCATGCAAGCTTCAAGGTACTGAAGGGGGTGTTCCTAGATCAACTTCTTGGATAATGAGCTGATGTTGACAAGAAGTGAACCGCCAAAGGAGGGCCTTAATGAATCCCAAATCAGTGACACGGAACGGAGCAAATGATTTTGATGGAGGTGAAAACGATCTGATGACATATGATTCAGGGTGGCGGTCATGAAAGGATGAAGGATAATGTATGGCAGTGGATGGGACACAGTTGACTTCTCTGAACGACTTCTCTTGAACATATGGCGACACTTATGCGATGGATCGGTAGCATTACCCAAAATATGGATGGTATGGCGAGACCATGGTGATGTGACTGGTGAATGAAACAACCCAACCCGACTGTGGTACGGAGGAAAAGTGTCATGTTCAAGAGCGACTTGCTACCATCAAAGTTTTCTTGAGTTTCTCCCAATTTTTCCCCAGTCATTGCTGACCAGTACCTCTTTATTTTTGTCAAGCTTGAGGACGATAACATATGCTTGTTCTATAACTTGCCCTTCGGGCAAGCCCATCGCTATGTTTTAACGAGCCTAGCGATAGTGAAACTCGTTCTCGCCTAAAGACAAGTTTGTTGCTATTTAATGCTTTTAACGAGTCTAACGACAAATATAACTCGGTCCTTTTCATTTTTAGAGAGTCTGAAAAGGTACGTAAAGTCAACTCCGAAAGTCCTTTTTCGTCATCTAATCCCTTAAGTCCGAAAAAGTATAAAACAATACAGAAGGGATGAGTTTTCAATAGTTTTAACGAGCCGAACAAAACAAGCGCTCAATCTTTTTGTGCAATAATCCCTCAGGTCCAAAAAGATTAAAATCTAAAGGAGGGATAGCTCTTCTGGTCACTTTAATGAGCTGGAAGGCCAAAACTCAGCAATCTTTTCATATTTTACGAGTCAGATGAAAAGAGCTTAAAGAAGACTCGTCTTTTGAGGAACGAGTGATAAAACGGGTTAGCAGCTGATTCCAGGTACGGGTTGGAATTTTCCAATCACGGCAGTGTCACAAGGATGGCTAGTGAAATCACTCTTCGCAGCTGTTCCTGAAAATGGGTAAACAATCATATGGAGGTCAACGATCGGCCAATGGAAAAGTGGAGGTGACGGTGCAAACACGACCAAGGCTTTAATGGCTGATGATATTACATTCACGGTGGTTATTTACCGGAATAGTTCATTTTCTAACGAGCTTAAACGCAGGTGGAAACATTTGCTCGGTCTTATGTTTATTTTTTAACGAGCATGAACTATGTGCTAAAACTGCTCGGTGATAAGTTTGCATGCCCCCAGCATAATAACGCACATCGAGGGGCATGCATATTGGTCACTATTTAAGCATAGTAACGCTTGAGGTACAACCCGTTACGAGTTTGGGCCAGTGGAATTCCGTCATAATCCATTAACTCGTAGGCTCCTTTTGCTAATACCCTTTTAACAATATAGGGGCCCATCCATAAAGACTTAAATTTACCAGCTCCCAATTTATCAGATTCTTGGTCGTAAAGCAAGACCAAATCACCTTCTGAGAAGACACGGGGTTTGACATTCTTGTCGAACTGCGCCTTGACTCGTTTCTTATGGGCTTCGTTAGCCAATGCGGTGTCACAACAGGTTTCATCCAATTGGATTAACTCCAAGAAACGAGCCTCTTCTTCTGAAGTTCCATGGAGGAGATCAATTGCGAGTTTAAGAGACGAGATTTCACACTGGATTGGTAGGATTGCTTCTAGGCCATATACCATTTGGAAAGGTGTGAATCCAGTTGCATTCCTTACCGATGTTCGATAGGCCCACAAAGTTGAGTACAGGATTAGGTGCCATCTTCTTTTGTGAACCCCAATCATCCTTTGCAGCATGCGCTTCAGGACTTTGTTGATTGCTTCAACTTGCCCGTTAGCTTGCGGATAATATGGGGTAGAGCTGTCGTGAGACAACCCTAGTTTGGCAGCTAATTCGACCATCATGTGATTGCGAAAATGCGATCCATGATCTGTAACTATAGCCTGTGGTACGCCGAATCTGGCGACTACATGATTGAAAAAGAATAGGCCAGCTGTTTCACCAGTATTATCTAATGTAGGCATCGCCTCGACCCATTTAGTAAAATAGTCAACCGCGACTATGATATACCCATGCCCCCCGGTCGAGGTGGGGTTACATGTCATGAAATCGATTCCCCATTTGGCGAAAGGCCCCACAACTACTATTGGCTGTAGTGGAGCGGGAGGTCTTCTAGTTTTGCTATCAAAAATCTGATAAGCATGGCAACTTCTGACTGCGGTTATGCAATCTTTGAACATGGTTGGCCAGAAGTATCCTGCTCATAAGATTTTTTGTGTTGTAGCATAACCAGATTGATGCCCCCCACAGGTGCCTGAATGACACTCATTCATGGCTTTTTCGGCTTCCTCGTGGGTGAGGCACCTTCTCAGAACTGTATCGACACTACGACGGTAAAGTGTATCACCGACGATCATGTAGTCTTTTGCTTGGTATCGAATACGTTTTTGTTCTGAGTGGGAGGTGTTTGGCCGAAATTTTTGGGTTTGGAGATAAACAATTATATCTCCATACCACTCATCGCTTGTGGATATCAGAAACAAACTTTCGTCCACGATTGATTCTTGTGATGTTTCATCGTTGGACGACGATGGGAGATCGCATAATAATTCTGTGAAAACCAAAGCCTTCTTTGATTTGGATTTTACAAATTCCAGATCAAACTCTTGAAGGATTGCTATCCATTTTGAATATTTTCCCCCCAGCAACTGTCGCGACAATATGCAAGTCATGGGGTTGCAATCTGATAGAATGGTAGTTTTCCGAAAGAGGACATAATGTCGAAATCTTTGTATCGCTTGAACAGCAGCGAGTCCAACAAATTGGCGATCCCCAGCGGAGTCGCCAATTTGTTGTGGGGAAAAATGCCTATGCAGGACGATCCTATCCACCTAAGGTGTGACAGTGCCTTAGCAACAAACAGAGACAGCTATTCTAGTATTCTTCCTTTATGAATTAAGAATGAAGAGAGATGGATGGACTAACCGGTGTCTTCCATTTGTCTCTCGATCCGGTTTATCTTCTCTTTGAGAGTTCCCAGCTACTTGCCTTCTCGCTCGCCCAGCTTCAACAGGTCCCTGCAAGATCACAAGAAGGGAACACTACACAAAGACATAGATTCATATTCATAACTAGTTCAGGATTAGAAATAAACCAAATACACTAATACAATCATACATCAAAGACACATCAGCATATAGGAGAAACCAAGATAGCTTAATTGATGAATAACAAGGTTCAGGAGGAGATACAACCAAGAAGGCTCCAATTCAGCATCTCCTTCCCAGCAAATGAAATTCCTATCTTCACCTCCCTTCAAAGAATTAAGCACCCAATGATTCCAATCTCAAACCAACAACAATTCTTTGCAATAACAAAATTCCAGCCTCTAGATCTCATTGTGGAGAGATCCATATATAGATGTTTGGAGAGAGGATGAGTCAGCTTGAGATCTGACTAGTGTCCTCTCCCTCTGTTAGTTCTTAGTTCCACTTGGAGACTAAGAGCCTCTTACTCATCACTAGTAGAATTCCTTGAGGCAAGTGTCATTGGAGAAGATTCTGGAAGCTTCCAGGGTCTTTCCACCTCGTTGAATGAACTTGCCATTTGTCACTTCCCGCTCAGCGCACCCTGGTAGTGCTTCTACCTGCGTTGCAGTGCATCTAGCCAGTGCAATCTCTGCATTTCAGCGCAGACAGCTAGTGGAGCCTCTGAATTGATCCTGAATTGACTTGTTTTTGAGTAGTTTCTGGTGGAGAACTTCTGTGAATTATTGTGGTTTGTCAGCCTTGTTCCTCTAGGGGTAGGAACAACATGTTTAGGGACTTTGGATCCCTTCGATTATGGACATTTCATGCTCAATGTTGTAAGGCACAAAAATGTCTATAACACCTACCTTTAGATTATTGGCTACCAAAATCCTTAAAAGCCATAAGCAATAAACTAGGTAATTTTTTAAAAATATCAGATGCCACTCTACGAGGAAAATACACCTCCTTTGCCCAAATATGTGTAGAAATGGACCTATCTAGAGAACTTCTGGACTAAATCATTCTAGAAGTATATCATGAAGAATGGGTGCAGGTGGTGGACTATTAACATGTCCCATTCAAATGTTGTCAATGTCATGAACATGAGCACCTCTTGAGAGACTGCCCATTAAACAAAATGGAGAGCAATATTAAAACCAACACATACAAAGATACCAAAGGATTTACTAAGGTGGGAGGCAGAGGGAAAGGAGGGAAAAAGAACTAGAAGAAAATCAATAAGGAGAAGAAACCAAGGCATAACAACTTCAAGATATTAGAAGAAGAATATGGGAACAATGGGATGAACCAGGTATTGGAGGATAGTATTGTAGAGAAGGAAAAGGAAGACAACATGGAGGATATACCTGAAAACAACAAATTAAAGGAGGACCTACCAAGCACTATGGAACTCGATAGCGACCATGATATGACCGAAAGTGAGGTTGGAACAAAGGACCATGACCTGTAGGAAATTCTTGAAAGGGAGAATCTCGATCTAGAAAAGTTCTTGGAGCAGGGAACCACCAAAGTGGTTGAGTCTCTACCACAAGAGGAGTTTGACAGAGTACAAAAACTCTTCCTTTGGAGATCTCAAGCAAATGGTTCTGGAATCAAAAGAAACCATGATAGCCAAGAAAACAGAGGGGTAGAAACGATGGAGGCAACATCAGGACACACTCCCAAGAACTCAAGCAGGACAAGAGGAAGAAAAAGACAAAATTAGCTACTGATAGAGTGCAGGAAACTCATGATCAAATTAGGTAAGATTAAATATCTTACCAGTTACTCATTTACAAACCTTTCTTAATGAAGCTTAAAACCTGGAATATTAGGGGTCTCGGAAGTAAAAGGAAGCAAAGAAATCTTAGCAATAGAATAAAATAAGAAGAACCAGATATGGTGTTTATCCAAGAAACAAAATGTTCAATATATAAAATAAGAGGTACATAGAAAATGGCTCATCAAGTATTAATATCTAGAAGTTAAAGAAGATAACACAGGAGGAGGGATTGTCACACTATTGAACCCCCAGAAACTTGGAATCCTAGATGCTGAAGCATCCAGGAACTACCTATCGATGGTGATCCAACCTTTGGGTGATAAGGAAGTCTATTTGATCACAAATGTCTATGGTCCTCAAAAACTTGAAGGCAAACTCAGGCTTATTAGCTCTCTAGAGGAGCTAAGAGAAAGATATCCTATTATGCCATGGATTCTCGGAGGGGAATTTAATATGATCAGATCTCTTATGGAAAAGAAGGTGGGACCATAACACTAGGCAGAGAATCCATAGCCTTTCAGAACTTCCTAAACGACATAAGGCTAGTGGATACGGAGAAAAAAATGGTACCTTCACCTGGAATAATAAACAGGGAGGGGCTTCTCAAGTTGCCTCTAAACTAGATAGATTTATTATGTCTAAGGACCTTGTTCTCACAGGCCTTGAATTGTCTACTTTAATCCTCCCTTTTAGAGGCTCGAATCATTGGACTATCCAACTTGAAGATTCTTTTATAGGCACTCCAAGAAATAGACCTTTTAGGTTTGAAAATATTTGGCTCACCCACCCTGACTTCATTAGCAATATTGGAAAATGGTGGGAAGAAGATATGCCCGTTTAGGGAACTAATAGGTTCCTTCTGCATAAGAGACTAAAACACATCAAACTCAGACTTGAATATTGGAACAAAAATGAGTTTGGCAATATCTTCAAAGAGAAAAAAGAAGTTGAATAGAAACTACAGGGAATTAACCAGGTCCTCATCACAGATGGCTTTACCGAGGAAAGGGAAATCCAAGCTGACTCTCTTGAACAAGAATGGGAAGACAAATGCAAGCAAGAGGAGATCTTTTTGAGACAGAAATCAAGAGTGCAATGGATAAAAGAAGGAGAAAGAAACACAAAGTTTTTCCACAAGTCAACCATGGATCACAAGTCTCATAACAGGATTTCAAAACTCAAAGACACTCAAGGAAAATAGCTCAGCACCCGCAAAGAAATAGAATCTTCTCTGGTACAACATTTCCAAAGCATAGTAGATGAGCCTCTCATAGACATATCACAAATTATCAATAACTTCACAAAGCACATTCCTAAGAGTGTAACTACAAAAGACAATTATAATCTTAACAGGCTAGTGACTGAAGAGGAGGTTAGCGAAGTCATCAAAGAGATGCAAAATGGGAAAGCTCCAGGTCTGGATGGGTTTAATGTAGACTTCTTCAAAGCATGTTGGGAAATAGTCAAATAAGATATCCTTGATGTGGTGGAGGACTCGAGGAAAAGAAAAACTATTTTGAGGGCGCTTAATGGCTCTTTCATAACTTTGATTCCAAAGCAGGAAAAAGCTATAACACTAGACAGATTTAGACCCATAGCTTTATGCAATGTGGTGTACAAAATTATATCCAAAGTAATTGCAAACAGTCTCAAGCCCCTTCTTCCTACTCTTGTGTTTGAGGAGAAAACTGGATATGTGGAAGGAAGGCAAATTCTAAATAACATCATCCAAGCTCACGAGGTGGTACATTCTCTCAAGGGAAATAAGCAACCAGGTATGATCATACAACTTGACCTAGAAAAAGCTTCTTATAAGATAATATGGGCATACAACAGGGAAGTACTAAAAGCGTATGGCTTTGACCACAACTGAATAAGATGGGTAATGGCCCTTATCACCACAGCCAGCTTTCAAATCCTGCTTAATGGCTCACCATCTAGAACCTTTAGGCCTTCAAGATGCCCCAGACAAGGAAATCCGCTCTCCCCCTTCCTCTTTATTCTCATGATGGAATTTTTAGGCAATGTGATCCAATCAACCAAAGTAGAAGGAAAAATCGAGGGTCTCAGACTCACCCTAAACAGGGATGGCTTGACTCATCAACAATTTCTGCGTGACACTATGTTGCAGGGTACACCTATGGTCAAGGAAGCTAAAGCTTTCAAACAAATCTTGAACGAATTTGCTATGCCTACTGATATAGAGGTAAGCCTTACCAAATCAAAGATTTCCTTTTTTAATACTAACATTTCTATTCAAAGAAACCTCACCAGAATTCTTAGCTTTAAAAGAGAACAGCTACCCTCTAAGTATCTAGGAATACCTCTAATAGACAAACCTCTGAGCAAGGCAGTTTGGGAGCTAGTCACTAATAAACAATAGGACAAAGTCCAAAAATGGACAAGCAGGTCTTTGAATTTAGCAAGATGGCTAGTGCTAACAAAAGCTATCCTACAAACCCCTCCCATATTCATGCTTTCATCCCTTCCTGCTCCTAAAGGAGTTGTGCAACACATCAAAAATATCTAGAGACTTTCTTTGGGGAAAAGGGGAAGAGAAAAAGAAATGGGCTTTGGTAGCGTCAGATAAGATCTGCAAAACCTAAGACTCATGGAGGTTTGGGACTTCATGACCCTAAAACCATAAGTAAAGTTTTCGTGGCAAAACTATGGTGGAGATGGCTAAAGGAATTAGTAAACCCTTAGGACAAGGTCTATAAATAGAAGTATGTGAATAATTGGCAAGAAAGGGATCACATTCGAATGTCTGGGCTAATCAAAGGCTCCCACATTTGGAACAAAGCATGGGAGAATAGAGCCATTGTTCAGAAACATAGTTTCTGGGAGATCAGAGATGGAAACCTAGCTTGGTTTTGGGAGGACAACTAGAAATAGGAACCTAACCTATTAAGAGAGGAACTAGCCAATCTCAAGAATGACACTGACAATAAAGGTTTACTCAAGGTTAGTGACTTCTGGGATCAGGTTAGGAACAAGGGCAAATGTGGAATATGGAAGGACCTGGTATATAGTGAAGAAACCCCTTTGAACACCCAGGCAGAAGCTCTTCTAATGATCTTGGAATAGAGAAATATGTTCACATCAACATCGTCAGATCAACTGAGATGGGGAAGAAACAACGAAGGAAACTTCAACCTCAAAGAAGCCAAGATAATGGCTCTGGGACTTGACTTTCCAAACCCTTATAAGATATGGAAGGACCTATGGCAGAACCCATACTGGATGAAAATAAAATTGTTCATGTGGTTGGTGCAACATAAAAAAATTATGACTTGGGAAAACCTTTGGAAAAGAGATGTAGCAGGTCCATCTAGAAGCCAATTATGCGAATTACAAGAAGAAATAATGGAACACCTACTCAACCTCTGCCCATTCACCTCCACCTTGTGGAATTGAGTGGCTTCAATCTTCAGACAAATGGATAGAGACAATTTCAGCATCACTGACACTTTGAAGAATTGTATGAGAAACTTCTCTGAAAATGAAATAATCAACAAAGCTTGGACTCTGGTTCTAGGCTTTCTAATCTAGGATGTCTGGAAAGAGTGCAACAATAGGATTTCCAAGAATAAAATTGGATCATCCTAGAGCATCATAGCTCAAATCATTAGACAGCTCAAAGAGACTGTAGGCACCCTTCTAAAGAAACCCCTCGAGAACCAACCTCAAGACCATGATGCACAAATACTATTACATTCGGGTCTACAAGTGCCTTTCCCCTAGGGCATAAGCAAGATTGTAAGTCATATAACAGCAGATAAGGACTTTTAACAACCTCCTCCTCATCGTTTTTTGAAATTCAATATATATGGAACCTCTAAAGGAAACCCTGGGGTGGCTGGTTATGGCAGAGTCATAAGAGATGAGAAGGGATACATAAAAGTCATCTTTCATAGCCATTTGGGGAAGGTCGTTAATAATATGGTGGAGCTCATGGCCCTAGAGCAATGCCTAGAAATATTGATTGAATCAAATTTACATAATACCATCATTCAAGTTGACTCTGAATTGATAATTATTTCGATCAAGAAAATATGCAATGGCATAGCAGCAGAAAGAGTGTCGAAACATTGGCGGTTATTAAAGGACTATCAACGTATACAATCCCACCTGAAAGCCCTGTGAACCCTCAATTTTATTCATGTGCGCAGAATAGCCAACTGGTTAGCAGATTGTTTGGCGAATGAAGGAGTACTCTATTCAAAAAGTAATAGAAGATATGACTGGATGTCGACTCCCCCAGGGAAATTGCATGAAGACTGTCATGGACAAGCTACCACAGACATGGAGACTTTCAAAGCATAAAAAATAAGAAGAGAGAAGACTAATGGAAACAAAGGAAAGTGGACCAATCACAAGGAAGTAGCAAGTGGTAAACAATGGGGAGGATGGCAGGCACCTGACCAAAGATTTCCGTGAACTCCATCACGAATTAGATTTCGGGCTGGAAAATGCTCGTAGGTTAATTCTAGAAACGGACCCAAAAAATATAGAATGGTGGCCTTCTTACTTTTCGGGTCCATATGAAAAGATAAAGTGTAGGTAAATTTCCAAGATCGCTTTCATCCTATGGATTTCCGAGGGAAAACTACATGATCGTTAATTCTCCAAACGGACCTGAAAAACTATAGTGTGGTGCATTATTTATTCTTCGAGTCTGTAAGGGAAGTTAAATAGTGGGCTAGTTGTCGAGACCTCTGTGGATCTCCTTCATCACATGGATTTCGGGTGGAAAAACTACTCCATTATTATTTCGTCAATTAGACCCAAAATAGTTTAGAGAGTTGGCCTATGTTTCTTTTCGGGTCTGCAGGAAGTGATAAAGGGTGGGCAACGTGTCGGGCCAAAATCAACTGTTGACCGTTTGATCATTGAAGGTTGGATCGCATGGTCTTCGGGTTAATAAGGTAGCTGAAGGTTAAGGTGGGGCATTTGATGTAGTTTTTTCGGCCTTGGATGGTCACATGTTGCAGTTTTGTGGGCCTTTCAACCTATGGGTCCCATCATCAAAGGCATTCAGGTTTTTTGATGCACAATAGCTTTTCAAGGCACAACAGGTTATTTAATGTACGGAAGTTCAGAGAGAAGGTTTCCAGTTCGCTGGCTGTCCAGAGTGATGCCTTGAGGGCAGATTGTTCATGGGTGTTTTTTGGATGTTTTGTTTACAGCTCCTTTGTAGTCTTGTTCGGGCTTTTCAAAGATTTCAGAGTTATGTTCAGGTTTTTGACAACCCAACTACGTGTTGAATTTTCACAGAGCTAGTGCTGCTTTATGTGCATTATGTATTTTTTCTAGATTAATAGAAGGTTCCACTCTTACTTGATAAAAATAAATAAAAACGACACCTCTGAATAATTTATTATGATCTTTTAATTGTGACTGTACGAAAGCTAGCACCTGCTAGCTTTCCTTCTTCCATGAGCAAAAGCACATATCCAAAAGAGAACATTAGAACGTGAATAAATAAAAATAATTGTAGAGACTACAAAAACATCATATTTATACAAAATTTATCTTTTGTAGCCATGTATATTATTATTTTTCTTTAGAATCCATAAAATCAAAACACAATGAAAGAACATTAACTATGGTGATCATTAGATTTTCTTCTAGATCTCCACCAAGAAAATACAAAAACACATAACAATATTGTAAGTTGAAATAAATATATAATGTAATATAATTAATTCTAGCAAAAACTCAAGCATATTTCTAACAATAATGTTGCAAAGTAAAAGAAATATATTTCATCTTAGATTTCTTTCTATCCAAAATGCATGGATATTTCCAATAAAAAAATTGCAACAATAATATTTCCAAGGACATCTCCATGCTTCTGAAATTTGATCTTTCCATTTAGAGACGATGAGATTTTAGTCCATGTTTACATAGATTGTTGTTACAATATAAAAAAATTTAAACCCTCAAATGATTATAAGGCCCTTCATATGAAATATGTTATCTAAGAATGGGATATGGTACAAACATAAGTGTCACGTCCTCCATACTATATAATAAAAAAAAAAAATTATGCAGTCCATGTAAAATCAACTTACTACTTTTCAAACTTCCTAACCCGGAATTACCGCATATAACGTATTATTAACCCAAAGCATCTACCCATCATTCAACTATACAAAATGTAGGTTTATGTGTTCGTATTACAGCACTTTATTACAATGGGATTTACTGACATGGCTTTGGGTTGGACGCATTGACTAATAACTGGGTTGTTCACCCTGTGACTCTACCCAGTACGCAATACATTAATTCAAAAGCAGGGTTAGGTGGTCCGACCGCAGACTTTGCAGTGCCAGCTCACTTGGTGTCTTAATGAGGGCAGTCCATTGCCCGGCAGGTGGCATATCCGGCCCTCCATGCCATGTGACCGCTCGGCCTTGGGCACCTTGGATACTCCGCTATGGATTCCCGCCAAGCATCGACGGTCAGGATCTGCGTTTCAGATCTAACAGAGGGAAAAGGCTGAGGTTTTAGAGCGGCACAAAAATCCAATGGAGCAAGCTCAGAACCCATTCTTCACAGTTCATTCTGACTCCTCCGGTGCTCTAATACCCGATCGAACCCTCAGACATCGTTCTCACCTCCTGCTCGTTCTCAGAACATGCACCAAACCTGCTATTATGTCTGCAAGGTAAGGGTTGAATGACTTACATTTCGAGTTGTATTCAACATGATTTATTCCCTGGTTTGGTTATAACGATAAGCTTTTGTTGTATGTACGCAGATGGGTTTGGCCCTGCCCTTCCGATGATGCCGCAGGCTTTGAGCTCAACCTTACTGCTTCCTCGGTGGCCGCAGGTGAGTTCTTAATCTCTGGATACCCTTTTCTTTGAGTATTAGAGTTTTAAATAGATCCTTGTCTAATACAGTCGAGGGTTTAATGTGGTAGGCCACCGCTTGAGCGCTGGTTGACCCTTTCGTGAACGCTTGAGGTATTTACAGGTGGCCCTTCCGTTTGCATTTGCTTGTTATCTGGTTGGATGAATGTTTGACACTGGGAGAGCCCATTCCACGGCGGCCCGCGTATCTTGACTCTTCTTTTGTAGTTTGGTTAGGGTTTATTCGCCCTTGAGACATTTACAAGTTTTCGGATTTTGTCTATAATGAATTATGGATATTATATAAGACCTTGTCTTAATATACAGTCGTGATTATAATTCTGGTTTTAATGTTGAAGTCCTCTATTACATCTTTCACTCTTTGTGCGTTTATACCCGACCAGGGTTTGCTATCGAGGTATTACTTTGCTTTAGCTTATGTATCTATGTATATCAGGGTACGCCGAGTGTGGCTCTGCTCTAACCCTTTGGCTTGCCGTGAACTGAACATTTTCTTTTTACTTGTTATGCGTTGAATGTTCTGTTGGACTAATTACAAGCTTACGGCTGGTGTTGTAAATCTCAGATAGAGTTCCTCTGTTTCCGTTGCGTTCAGACTTTACTTAACGATAAGTTACCCGTCCCTGTGACGGTAGACTCATGCTTTGGTTATATATTCAATACAGTTTCAGGATAACATTTTGGTATTCTATATGGTCGTTATCAGTGGTATAGTTTCACCAGTTACTGTGTCCATCATTCTATGTTCGTGATGCTATATGTTCTTTCATTTAGCCATTCATACATTACGCATGCATGTGTTATTGCTACAGTTTTAAGCACGATTTCATAGTGCTATCATAGCATTTTCTTAATCGTTTATTTGTAGAGCCGAATTCCTCGGTGACAGTAGTTATGAATCTGGCTACTTCCTAAAACAGGTCGCACAGCCAAGACATGGTTTTTCGTCCTGTGTGTTGTAGCGTATATGCGTTTCGCCTTTTTATCGAAATGTTATACTAACTCCAGCATTTCATTCGTATTTACAGATATATATGTTTTTGTTTTCGGCCTGTTAAAAATATTAATCTTGGACCTACTGCCAGCGTCCATACTCAGGCTTTCATGTTTCAACTTCTTCTTATATTAGCATGGTTTAAGACTCATTTTGGTTTGCATGCAATCTTTCTGCAGCTAGATCTGTTACTCATTTAATTACGTGAGACAATCTTTTCCTTCTTGTCTGTAATGTATTATACTAATCAAGTATATACTCTGTTGTTTATCTGGGAACTATACCCATGTATATTAATATCGGTTAACAGGTTCTGTTTTCTGTCTAACATTCACAGATTATTCTTTACTCAGTTGTATCTAGACAGTATGCCGTTCACGGCCTGTCCTTATCCAGGTTATGTCTAGACAGCTATACTAATCACAGTCTATCTTTATTCAGACTATATTTAAACAGCTATGCTTTTATAGTTCAGACTATATTTACACAGCTATGCTTTTATAGTAAAGGTAATTCCTGGAACAAACACAGTATTAACTAATCACTGTAGTTCCTAATGCACCTTTCTCTTTTAATTTCAACAGAGACTCTGTAAATAGAAATCGTACCTGGTTCACCAGAATCAGGAGCAGGTATCTAAACAAGTCTTGTACCTTGATTATGCTCTTCCACCCAGCCTTGAGATCCACCCTTCAGATGGTTTTCTCCCCCCGAGCCTTCTTGCAGGCCTCAAGCCCTCAACAAGATTTTGTGCACTTTTGTGCCTGGTTATCTGGTCCTTACCAGACTTAACCTTTTTCCTTTCTTGTGTTTTCTTTTTCCTCTTTTCTCAGAGAAAATCTCTTTTGTCTGTCCCCACAGCACAGAACTTCCTCCTCAGTCACGACTTTTCCTGTTTTGGAGGGTAGTTTCCATCAGTTATCATAACTGATCTCTTTCTTTAAGATCCACCTCTTAGAGGCTGCCAGCATTTTAAGAAATATTTAAATTACTTTAATAAAAAATAGTTTGTCACAGTTTTGTTTAAAACATAACAACAACTGTATTACTGTCTTTTACCACAGTAAACTTTCACATTTACATAGCCTGGGGTCATTACATCTCCCCCTCCTATGATTGGACATCGTCCCGATGTCTGTCACTCTTAAACAAATTCGGGTAAGCTTTTCTAAGGAGTTCCTCATCCTCCCAAGTGGCTTCTTCCGGCCCATAGTGCTGCCACTGCACTTTAGCTTGGAAAATAACCCGTTTCCGCAGCTGCACTTCTCTCCGGTCGAGAATGGTCAGTGGTTCGACCAGAACCTCGCCTTCCGGCTCGACCTGCAATCAGCAACAAATTTAGTTATTTTCTTGTTTTGGAACAAAGGTTATCTAGAATGACCAGATTAATTCTTACCTGAGCATTCTGCCATTGAATCACATGTTTAGGATCGTAGACGTATTGTTTTAATATGGAAACGTGAAAAACATTATGGATCCTAATATGGCTTGGTAGAGCGAGTTGATACGCTACCGGCCCCACCCTTGCCAAGATTTGGAAAGGACCAAAATAACGAGGTGCAAGTTTGGCACACCCGCTCCACTGTAAGGTACTCCTTCTGGGTTGGATTCTGACAAACACATGGTCCCCAACTTGAAATTCTTTGAACCTTCTCTTTCGATCAGCAAAACTTTTCTGTCTATCCTGAGCGGCTTTTAAGTTGATTCGCACCCTTTTCACTGTTTCTTCCATTTCCTTGAGCATTTCAGGACCAATTCGTAACCTATCCTCAGGTCCACCCCAACTTGAGGGTGTGCGGCACTTCCGCCCATACATGACCTCAAAAGGACTCAGCTGTGTTGAGGAGTGATACCCATTGTTATATGCGAATTCGACCAGGTGGAGATATTCTTCCCATTAGGTTGGCTTCATCATAACACATGCTCTTAGCATGTCCTCCATAACCTGGTTCACCCGCTCCGTTTGGCCATCTGTTTGGGGATGATAAGCTGTGCTAAAGTTCAGCTGTGTTCCCAGTTCAGCAAACAATGTCCTCCAAAAGGCTGATGTAAACTTAACATCACGATCAGAGATGATTACCTTCGGAAGCCCATGCAATTTGAATACATTTTGCATGAAAATATGAGCAATTTGCACAACCTTATATGTTGATTGCACAGGTATGAAGTGTGCTGCCTTACTCAACTTATCCACTACCACCATAATGGAATCATTATTTTTCTTCGTTCGCGGCAATCCGGTTATGAAATCCATGGAGATAGTCTCCCATTTCCATTCCGGAATGGGTAAGGGTTGTAGCAGCCCTGCTGGATGCAAGTGCTCCGCCTTGATCTGCTGACATTCTAGACATCGTGCTAGATACTCAGCTACCTCCTTCTTCATTTTTGGCCAGTAATATTCTTTTCGTAGCGCGGTAACCATTTTCTGGTATCCCGGATGCCCGGTGTAATGGCTGATGTGGAATTCGTCCAGAATCAACTTCTTAAGACTATCTTCATCAGGTACATACAACTTTTTATTAAAATACAACATTCCAGCATCATCTAGTTCATACCCCTGTTGTATTTCCTTACCAGAAAGTTGTTGTATTTGCTGTTTAATTTGCTGATAAACAGCATCTTGTTCAGCTGCTGTTTTTATCTTTTCAAATAGAGTGCTTTGCCATTTACTGACCGAAATCTTGCACACGCATTGTACCTTTCGACTTAACGCATCAGCTACTCGGTTCTCCTTCCCTTTTAAATGCTTAATTTCAAAGTCGAACCCGCTTAAGAAGTCGGCCCAACGAGCTTGTCTCGTATTTAAGGTGGGTTGGCTGAAATAGTTTGTTAGGCTGTGGTGGTCTGTTAGCAACAGAAATTTTCTTCCCAAGAGATAGTGTCGCCACATTTTCAGGGCATGAATAACAGCTGCCAGCTCCAAGTCGTAAGCAGAGTATTTCTGCTCATGTTCCTTCAGTTTCCTTGATTCATATGCAATGACTCTTCCTTCTTGCATCAGCACTCCTCCCACACCTTCTTTACTTGCATCAGTGCAGACCACGTAATCCTTATTAGGATCAGCTATACTCAATACAGGTGCGGTGGTGAGTAAGTGCTTGAGCTGTTCAAAGCTCCTCTGGCATTCTGAGGTCCACTTAAATACTTTTCCCTTCTTTTGTAAGGAGGTGATAGGGTATGCTACCCTAGAAAAACCTTCAACAAATCTTCTATAATAACCCGCTAACCCCATAAAGGACCTAATATCTGCCACGTCCTTTGGTATAGGCCACTCCATTATAGTTCTGATTTTTTCAGGATCTACTGCAATTCCTTCCTTTGTGATTACATGGCCTAAGTATTGTATCTCCTCCTTAAAGAAGTCACACTTACTAAACTTTGCATATAATTGATGTTCTCGCAAAGTTTGCAACACCAATCTAAGGTGTTCCTCATGCTCCTTTCTTGATCGGGAGTAAATCAGAATGTCATCTATGAATATCAACACAAACTTGTCTAAGAACCTGTGAAACACACTGTTCATCAAACACATGAAGGTAGCAGGTGCATTGGTCAGACCAAAAGGTAGCACCACGAATTCATAATGCCCATACCGCGTTCTGAAAGCGGTCTTAGCGATATCCTCCTCTTTAATTCTGATCTGATGGTAACCAGATCGCAGATCGATTTTAGAGAATACCGTCGCTCCCTTCACCTGATCAAAAAGTTCATCGATCCTAGGCAAAGGATATTTATTTTTGATCGTGAGCTTATTCAGCTGACGATAATCAATGCACATCCGAAAAGTTCCATCTTTCTTTTTGACAAACAGCACTGGGGCTCCCCAGGGTGATACACTGGGACGGATGTAATTTTTATCTAACAGCTCCTGCAGTTGCATTTTTAATTCTGTTAGTTCTGGTACACTCATACGGTATGGTGCCCGTGATACAGGTGCTGCCCCCGGAATCAGTTCAATGGTGAAATCCACATCCCTTTTAGGTGGTAATCCCGGTACTTCCTCGGGAAAAACATCTACAAACTCCTGCACCACCGGAATGTTACCCAACATGGCAGTTTTATCCTTCTGATTAGCGTAACCCACCTGAATAGCATAGATTTGACATTTCTTCCTGATGCATTTAGCTAACTGAGTTGCTGTAATGGGTCGAATCTGTACAGGATGTTTGATTCCTTGTAACTCCTGCTGCTCCCCACAGTCATCCTTATAGTAAATAGTTTTTGTCTTGCAATTCACTAAGGACCAGTGTTTCTCCAGCCAATCCATCCCAATCAGGATATCATAGGAACCCAACGGTAGCACATTTAAATCTGCCACTATTGGCTGTCCTGCTATGGTTAAGGAACAATTATTTACTTTGGCCAAGACTCGTCTCTTAGCTCCTGTAGCTAATTGGACCAGCCACGGATTTCTGAACTTTTCAGCTTACAGTTTACACTGTTCTACTATTTTTGGGCTAACATAACTTAAAGTAGCTCATGGATCAATAAGAACAGCTATAGAAAGATTTGAGATTTTACCTTCGAATTCAACCATAGATGGCTGGTATTCCGCTTGTCGGTCTTCCAAAGCTGCATTAATTCTGGGTACACTGCATGCCACGTCCCCAACGGTCGATGCCTCATGAATTTGGGATATCTGGTCTGTCCCCTTTCACTGTGGGCAGTTTTTAACATAGTGAGGTCCTCCACAGCCCCAGCATTGAACTGGAGGTCTAGTCATCCCCTCACCTTCTGGTCTAACAGGCTGTTCACTTGCTCTGGCTTCGCTCATTAGCCTAGATCGGGGCGCATTCCTTGCAATAGATCTATTGTTTAAACCTTTACCAGCACCTTTACTCCCACTGCTGCGACCTCCTTTGCTGCTCCCAACCATCCGACTGTTCCTTTTCTCATTCCATCTTTTGTTTGAGGTGTCCCCCTTCTGTTTACTCTGCTGGTAGCGGATCCTGGCTTTACGAATAGCCTCATCCATGGTCCTAGGATTGTCAAACTCAATCCTTTCCCTTATATATGAAGGTAAGCTGCTCACAAACCTTTGGACCTTGGCTTTCTCCTCCTTGATGTAAGGTACATAACGTAGCAGTGAGGTAAAGCGATTAATGAACTCGTCCATTGTCTGCTGTCCCAATCTTAAATCATGGAATTCCCTTGCCTTTTCATCGTAAAAGCATTCAGTCAGGTACCTTTCTTTGAAGTATTTCTGAAACTTCTCCCAGGTAATGGTCCGTTCGCTTACCCCCTTGACAATTTTGATTTCCTCCCACCACAAGGTTGTCTTACCTTGTAACTGGAAAATAGCTAGTCTTGCCTTTAGGTTATGATCATACTCGTACAACTGAAAATATTTATTCATATTTATTAACCAAGCTTCAGCTGCGGGGGTTTAATTTTTCGAAACTCTCCCTGCAGCTCCATTTTCTGTCGTTTTTAAGTTTGCTGTTCTGGTACATTATCTGAATGATCCTCCTTGCCTTCTGAAAGTTCAGGTTCCATCTGATAATTTTTTTCTTCTGTCATCTGCGCGTTGTCCTCTCGCAACCGTGCCATCTCATTCTTCAATTCCTGAACAGTTTCCAGGATTGCAAGGTTGGTACTTCGTGTTTCTGCACCCAATTGTACCCACAGCTCTGGATTCTCTTGAGGGTTGCTGCCGGTTCCTTGCATTTTTCTCTTTTCTGACTTAACTGTTAGCTGTTGTAATTCTGTATTTCACCCCAAATAGACAGAACAGCAGTTAAGTACATTATTAACTTGCATATGTATGCATGGTGTTCCCTTCTGCACAATAAAACATATTCTACTTGAGGCCACAGTGTTGAAACTGGGCTCTGATACCAATTTGTCACGTCCTCCATACTATATAATAAAAAAAAAAAATTATGTAGTCCATGTAAAATCAACTTACTACTTTTCAAACTTCCTAACCCGGAATTACCGCATATAACGTATTATTAACCCAAAGCATCTACCCATCATTCAACTATACAAAATGTAGGTTTATGTGTTCGTATTACAACACTTTATTACAATGGGATTTGCTGACATGGCTTTGGGCTGGATGCATTGACTGATAACTGGGTTGTTCACCCTGTGACTCTACCCAGTACGCAATACATTAATTCAAAAGCAGGGTTAGGTGGTCCGACCGCAGACTTTGCAGTGCCAGCTCACTTGGTGTCTTAATGAGGGCAGTCCATTGCCCGGCAGGTGGCATATCCGGCCCTCCACGCCATGTGACCGCTCAGCCTTGGGCACCTTGGATACTCCGCTATGGATTCCCGCCAAGCATCGCCGGTCAGGATCTGCGTTTCAGATCTAACGGAGGGAAAAGGCTGAGGGTTTTAGAGCGGCACAAAACTCCACCGGAGCGAGCTCAGAACCCATTCTTCACAGTTCATTCCGACTCCTCCGGTGCTCTAATACCCGGTCGAACCCTTAGACATCGTTCTCACCTCCTGCTCGTTCTCAGAACATGCATCAAACCTGCTATTATGTCTGCAAGGTAAGGGTTGAATGACTTACATTTCGAGTTGTATTCAACATGATTTATTCCCTGGTTTGGTTATAACGATAAGCTTTTGCTGTATGTACGCAGATGGGTTTGGCCCTGCCCTTCCGATGATGCCGCAGGCTTTGAGCTCAACCTTACTGCTTCCTCGGTGGCCGCAGGTGAGTTCTTAATCTCTGGATACCCTTTTCTTTGAGTATTAGAGTTTTAAATAGATCCTTGTCTAATACAGTCGAGGGTTTAATGTGGCAGGCCACCGCTTGAGCACTGGTTGACCCTTTCATGAACGCTTGAGGTATTTACAGGCGGCCCTTCCGTTTGCGTTTGCTTGTTATCTAGTTGGATGAATGTTTGACACTGGGAGCGCCCATTCCACGGCGGCCCGCGTATCTTGACTCTTCTTTTGTAGTTTGGTTAGGGTTTATTCGCCCTTGAGACATTTACAAGTTTCCAGATTTTGTCTGTAATGAATTATGGATATTATATAAGACCTTGTCTTAATATACAGTCGTGATTATAATTCTGGTTTTAATGTTGAAGTCCTCTATTACATCTTTCACTCTTTGTGCGTTTATACCCGACCAGGGTTTGCTATTGAGGTATTACTTTGCTTTAGCTTATGTATCTATGTATATCAGGGTACGCCGAGTGTGGCTCTGCTCTAACCCTTTGGCTTGCCATGAACTGAACATTTTCTTTTTACTTGCTATGCGCTGAATGTTCTGTTGGACTGATTACAAGCTTACGGCTGGTGTTGTAAATCTCAGATAGAGTTCCTCTGTTTCCGTTGCGTTCAGACTTTACTTAACGATAAGTTACCCGTCCCTGTGACGGTAGACTCATGCTTTGGTTATATATTCAATACAGTTTCAGGATAACATTTTGGTATTCTATATGGTCGTTATCAGTGGTATAGTTTCACCAGTTACTGTGTCCATCATTCTATGTTCGTGATGCTATATGTTCTTTCATTTAGCCATTCATACATTACGCATGCATGTGATATTGCTACAGGTTTAAGCACGATTTCATAGTGCTATCATAGCATTTTCTTAATCGTTTATTTGTGGAGCCGAATTCCTCGGTGACAGTAGTTATGAATCTGGCTACTTCCTAAAACAGGTCGCACAGCCAAGACATGGTTTTTCGTCCTGTGTGTTGTAGCGTATATGCGTTTTCCCTTTTTATCGAAATGTTATACTAACTCCAGCATTTCATTCGTATTTACAGATATATATGTTTTTGTTTCCGGCCTGTTAAAAATATTAATCTTGGACCTACCGCCAGCGTCCATACTCAGGCTTTCATGTTTCAACTTCTTCTTATATTAGCATGGTTTAAGACTCGTTTTGGTTTGCATGCAATCTTTCTGCAGCTAGATCTGTTACTCATTTGATTACGTGAGACAATCTTTTCCTTCTTGACTGTAATGTATTATACTAATCAAGTATATAATCTGTTGTTTATCTGGGAACTATACCCATGTATATTAATATCAGTTAACAGGTTCTGTTTTCTGTCTAACATTCACAGATTATTCTTTACTCAGTTGTATCTAGACAGTATGTCGTTCACGGCCTGTCCTTATCCAGGTTATGTCTAGACAGCTATACTAATCACAGTCTATCTTTATTCAGACTATATTTAAACATTTATGCTTTTATAGTTCAGACTATATTTACACAGCTATGATTTTATAGTAAAGGTAATTCCTGGAACAAACACAATATTAACTAATCACTGTAGTTCCTAATGCACCTTTCTCTTTTAATTTCAACAGAGACTCTGTAAATAGAAACCGTACCTGGTTCACCAGAATCAGGAGCAGGTATCTAAACAAGTCTTGTACCTTGATTATGCTCTTCCACCCAGCCTTGAGATCCACCCTTCAGATGGTTTTCTCCCCCGGAGCCTTCTTGCAGGCCTCAAGCCCTCAACAAGATTCTGTGCACTTTTGTGCCTGGTTATCTGGTCCTTACCAGACTTAACCTTTTTCCTTTCTTGTGTTTTCTTTTTCCTCTTTTCTCAGAGAAAATCTCTTCTGTCTGTCCCCACAGCACAGAACTTCCTCCTCAGTCACGACTTTTCCTGTTTTGGAGGGTAGTTTCCATCAGTTATCATAACTGATCTCTTTCTTTAAGATCCACCTCTTAGAGGCTGCCAGCATTTTAAGAAATATTTAAATTACTTTAATAAAAATAGTTTGTCACAGTTTTGTTTAAAACATAACAACAACTGTATTACTGTCTTTTACCACAGTAAACTTTCACATTTACATAGCCTGGGGTCATTACAATAAGCATGTCTCCAACAACTACATTACATCGAGAAAAATGGCATTCTATATTACCCTCTATCACAAACACAAGCACATTGCCAATAAAAGCATTGAAAGGTGAAATAAATCTACCGTATGTTAAATTCATTTTATCTTAAAAATAAACCCATAACAACATTGTATGGTGAAATAAATATAGGATGTGATAGAATTACTTTTATTAAAAAGACAAACACATTTGAAATGACAATATTGAATAGAAATTTAAATGTAGCACATGCTATATTTGTTTTTAGTGCAGACACAAGCACATTTCCAATAAAAAAATTGGAAGGTGAAATAAATTTGAGCATGCCACATTTCATTTTGGAAAAAGAGAATATCTCAAATCAACATTGTTAGGTAAAAGAAAACCAACATGTGTTATAATTACTGCTAGCACAAACACAAGTATGTTGCCAACAACAACATTGCAGGAGGATAGAAGAAAATATAACACATGCTACATTTCCTTCTAGCACAAACATAAGAAAACAACATTATTGTATCGCTAAAGAAACCTAATACATGTTGAATTTACTTTTGGCACAAGAACGAACTTCTCACTAATAACATCATTGTAAGGTAAAATAAATCTTGCACCCACAAAATTTTCTTCTAGCACAAATAAAAACACATTGCGAATAATAACATTGTAAGGTGAAATAAATCTAATGTGTGTTATATTTCATTCTACCGTAAACAAAAGAACATAACAACATTGCAAGGTGTTAGAAATCTAGTATGTGATAGATTTACCTCTATCACAAACACAAGCATATTCCCAACAACAACACTACAAGAAGAAAAGAAATCTAGCGCGTCCCAAATTTACTTCCAGCATATACAAAAGCACATTGCACAAATAACAACAATGCAGGGCATTTGAGTTTTTAGTTGACCAATTTTTGGGTCTACTTCTAATGAGGGGAAGAAGGGGAATTCTATTTTCATTGTCATGATTCATGTTGTGTTATATGATCATTTTTTCTTTGATTATATTTTCTATGAGCATGTGATGGTTTATGTATTAGGACAAATATCATATTTCGATACCAATATCTCATGTACCACTTCATATCCAATACATCTTATATATTAATTTTATTTTCATATTTATATATCAATATGTTTGTTTAATATTACTATAATAGTTGAGAAATTGGCCCCAAATAACTACTATATAGATATATATATATATATATATATATATATATATATATATATATATATATAAGCTTTACTATATTTTCCTATAATTTTCTTCATATTTGGGTATAATACAAATAAAAAACAAATACACATATTTGGTGAATTTTACTTAAAAGTATTATAAAACATAGTCACACTCTAATTTTGATTGCTTTATTGGTCACTCATATTACAACCCAATATCAAGGAGATATGGTAAAAATATTTCACTCTCACTCACAATTATAAATATAATATTTCAATGTTTATATAAGATAAGTGTTTCCTGCAATTTAGGATATGTATGTATGTGTATATAAGTTAGAGGAATAAACAATTGAACATGTAATAAATTTAATTAGGTAACTAAATTTTTCAATTATTTCCCTTAACTTCATTATTAACCATTGACAAATGCAGTTGTTTCTTTAGTATGAAAATTCTTCAAGAATCATGGAAGAAAGTCCTTCAACCTGTAGTTAACATATATGTACCAATCATACTCATATGTTTTCAGTCGTTATGGGATACAGAGAAGAAAACTAATAAGTAGAGTGAATCAAATAATTGAAAATTAATAAGTAAAGACAAATGTAATTGTTTGAAAATTATAATTTCAATTTATGTGATGACCAAGAAAGTGGTAGATAATGATTTTTTTATGCAAGAAATAAGAACACGTTAACAGATATAATATGTAAAACACATTACATATTTTTGGTTATAATTATATAACATTTGAATTATAAAAACTAACATTAAAATGTAAAAATGTTGGTAAATTTTTTTTTTTTTTAATATATGAATTATTTTTGTAAAAATACTCAAAATTGTAATAATCTTACATAATTTAAATCTAGAGAAATTTATGATAATATTGAAATTAAATTATTAATATATGTAGTTATAATTACAGAACATTTGAATCACAAAAACTAACTTTAAAATGTAAAAATTTTGGTAAATTTTATTTGTGTTTAATATATGAATTATTTTTGTAAAAATACTCAAAATTGTAATAATCTTACATAATTTAAATCTAGAGAAATTTGATATTATTATTATTATTATTATTATTATTATTATTATTATATAAAATTTTGATTATATTTTTAAATAAAAAATAAAACAATTTTTAATTTAAAAATTAGAAGATCTATGTATTTAAAAATGAAATTTACTTTATTCCACAAATATATAGTTGAAAAACTATAACATATATAGTTGAAAACCTATATTTTATTTATAAAAGAAGATTATTTAATAACATTTTTTTAGCTGGCAAACAAATTTTCATCAAAAATTGAGATTTATTTAGTACATTTTACATCAAGTAGATGTTGCATGTTGACTTTCCAATTTGATACGAGTGTGCTAATTAAAAAAAAAAAAAAAACCTTTTATAACATTTGAATGATTTATTCTAGGTGACTCGTTTGAAAATGGTCTCTTTGACATGGTCTTTAATTTCCATATCATGTTCCAGTGTGAAATTCCCTTCTTGTAAAATAGTTGCATCAATTCTGCATTTTCAAAAATTTGTCTTGCATTTTCAAAAACCAGTCTCGTACATTTTTCGCACACATCTTTCGCACCCTTGAAATCTGTGAGGGAATTTTCCATGAGACTATTAACGTATTTGAGCGTTTGTTCCTCTGAAAATTGAGGATGGTCTTTCATGTAGCACTTTATAGTTTAAACGAACTCACCTTCACCTCTTTCCACCTACATTAGTATAATAGTTAGCAACAATTCAAGAAAATTAAAAGAATCTATGAACATGGATTATGTATTGGACTATAAGGGAGGTAATAACTTGTCTTCTAAGTTTTTCTATCATTCACCTATTGTATTCTCAAGCTCACTAGATATTTAATTTTGAATAAGTAATCAAATTCAGAGAGAATGTCATCTGATTTCTACTGAAAATACCAAAATAATTACAAAACCAACTAAATGAATAACAAATATGAAAACTTGTTGTGATATAGACAAAGAAAAATTACAAAAACATAAAAAAAACACTATAAAATACTCGTTGCATATATTTCATGATGAATGAAAGAACACAAGATATTTATAATATTGTTTCAGAAGAAAACTCAAAAACCAACAATGGAAAACTCATATGAATACTTGCTATGAATGAAGACTATGATGTTTTGCAATGATAAAGGAGTTAAGTTAGAAACAAAAAGAAAAAACCAAAAGAAAAATATGAATCCAAACAGTTAGGGCAACTGTTTAGATTCTAAAATTGTAACTTTATTGACTAGCCATATAGTATAAGTGTTAAATTAATTTTCCCTTATAGTATATGTGCGGAATTCATTTCTTTAAGGAAGCTTATTTTGTTTGTCATATTCTTTTAAATATATAAACAAAATATTTTTTTTCTTTTATACTCTTAAAAATATTATATAAATTAAACAAAGGTGTTTATTCTCAAACATGACAATATTCATCCTTTAATTGATTACTATGACTTGTATAAATTTTTGGTGTGTAGTAACCACTTCTAAGTTTGGAAGCTTAAGCTTTTACTCCTATCTATTCAAGAGTAGAAGAAAAAATAAATAATGATAGGCATATTTATTTCTATCTTCTTCCTATTCATATTATATGCAAATAATCCCTTAAATTATGGCACGTTGATGGTAAATACGTGACTTACACTAGTATGAACTATTTTCAAAGGTTTTATTCAATATTTTTTCATATGAAGATTAATAAAGAAATATCAGTGAAAAAATATTTAAAAATCACAACATAAATATTGCAACTACATTAAGAAACACTGGAAAAAAATATAAAGCAACTATCCACATGGCACAAAGATTGCAATAGTACCTTCAAATTTATGTTTCAAGTCAAACATTTGAAAAATATTTTTTTCAATATATTGGAATATTTTTTTTTCAATGTTAAATATTATAACTTGCATTGGTCAATATTAAACTAATAGAATAAACCATGTTTATATCCATGCTAACTAATTTATTTTAACTTAATTTTAGAATATATATATATATATATATATATATATATATATATATATATATGGATCACAATAAAATATATCAATGCTCCAAAACAAGAAGTAATTGAAATTATAAATATTGAAAGTAATAAAAATATATTAACAGAAAGAAAAAAAAAATTAGTGTGGACAATGTAGTCCATAATTAAAATATCATTTTATATATAGCATATATAGTTTATAATAATAATAATAATAATAAGTCCATATATTATATAAAAGAATTGCAATTAAATTCTTATTGTATTAGAATCTCAAGTATCACTATTTTACATTTTCGCGCTATTATCAAAAGTTAATTTTGAATTTAGAAAATATTTATTGGGATTGCATTTTTGAACTATTATATTCCATGTGTTTAAGGGATATTTAAAGGATTGAATCAATTTATGCATTTAAACATGATTTTTTACAAAAGTATGCAATATTTAGAAGTATAAATTCCTTGTAGTATAGATTAATAAGTGTAAAATTTAAATGTTGATTTAATTAAAAATTAAAAAATATATATATATTATTACTAATATATATTTTTATATATTATTATAGAAATGTTCGGTGTATATTATTTACTATTATAATAAAGCCCATATTTAAAAATGTTGACAATTTTACTTACATCTCCTCAGACTACATATCTCCTCTCTAGTGAATTTTAGAGCTCCTTTTCGCACCAACAGATTAAGTTCGCCGCACTTTGTTTTTCACCATTTTGTTTATTAACTTTGGAATCCTTAAAAATAATGATTTCTTGTTTCTGTCTTCGTCAATTAATCTATTTCATTAAGAGAGCAAATGCTTCGACACATATTCGTTAATTTTTATTGACTTCACCATTTTGTTTATTAACTTTGGAATCCTTAAAAATAATGATTTCTTATTTCCGTCTTCGTCAATTAATCTATTTTTTTTAAGAGAACCAATGCTTCGACACATATTCGTTAATTTTTATTGACTCCGATTCTTATCGGCTTTTCATTATATATATATATATATATATATATATATATATATATTATCTATATATATATATATATATTTGAAAAAAATGTAATATCTTTCAGTGAAAAGTAAATTTATCTTTACTGTAGTGAATTTGCAGATTATTTACTCAGTGGAAGGCCTAGTGAGAAATTTTAATGTCAGAGTGAAAATTTCATTTCCCAGAGAGCTAGAGATAGTTAATTCCATCCATAGAGATAAATCATCTTAGTTGGGGAAATAAGTGATAAGGGTATGAGAGGAAAACACCTTAGGTAATTATGAAGGGAGAAAGAAGAATTAATCCCTAGAACTTGACATTACTAAGCTCAGGATGGATGATGCCTGCTAGGGTATTCTTGAATTTGTTGGAACCAATGGAAACCAATGGAATCCCTAAGTCATAGTTGCTGAGTCTTTGAGTTCTTGGGCTAGAATTGTATAATGTTGATACAAACCTTTCTAGGTCACTGGTCAAACAACTAATCTGGAGATCGAAACTACTGTTTTTCCTTCTCATTGGTGGGGAGGAGTGGTTTTCTCCTCTATAAATTTCCTGAAAACGCACACCTAAAATAGATAAGTATTATGTACTACGAATTTTCTAGAATAGAATATGTTTATTGTTATTGCAGTGTGTACTTTTTCTTTTCCAAAAGAGAAATTTTTATTTATGTAATAAGCCCAATGGGTCTCGTCAGAGTCATAGTTAGTTAGAATGTCAATAAATCCTACATTAATAATTGTAAGTGGTTCACTTGCATTAGAGAAAAGGGACTATAATTACTTGTAAAGGAGCCATAGTTAATAAATAAAGTGGTTAACCTATGTTATGCAAGGGACCACTAGTGGTCAGGGTTTTGGATGTCATTTAGCTATAAATACTCTTAGTTTGTAAGGAAAAAGGGAAATACCATCGAGTATTATTGTAATGGAGCTCTGTTGTGTTGGGGGTTGCCCCCTCGAAGAGGAAATTGAACATTGAATCTGCTTCTTAATAATAAAATATCTTGCATTTTTTCTCATTTTGTGTGATAATTCTTTGTTTTGGGCTACATTTCTTGGTATTTCTAGTATTTTGGAATTCTAGCATGTTAAGAGTATAAAAAGTGGTATGATAGCACATTCCAAGGCCAGTTGTACCTCCAATTTTTGAGGATTTTTTTTTATGCTAGAGACGTGTTCCAACATATTTAAACCACGTGATTTGTCATTGACCATCTAAATCTATATATCTGGGAATCCAAGCCCACATGAGCCACAAGAGGTGGTCACAGTTGTTGGAATCCCTTGTAACCCTTGTGGCTATCCCTTTGAGTAGTAGCACATTAGACAGAACCACGCACACTTCCAGGTACCCTTGGGAATATCAGAAGCCCCGTAGGCTCACCTGAAACCTAAGCTTAGATAAGTAATTGGTTATCTTGCTGCTATAGTACAAAAATAATTGCACTTGGGGTACTCATAGATACAATAGGGTAGTCGGGTACTATAGCTAAGGGTACGATTCATCCTTGTTAGCGCTATGAAAGATTGGGCCGAGTAATATTATTGGACCCCTACGTATATTGTGATCTGTAGCACCTGACGCTCCATTGTGACCATAGTTCCCTCCACTATTTGAAGTTCACCCTCTACCTCATATTATAGATGATATCCAATAGTTGGGTTTTTTCCACCACCGTACAACTCAAATTCAACATTTACGTTTTTCACAATGCAGATAAAACTTTGTGTAGTGAGGGTTTTGGCTGACATAGTGCATATCATATTTTCACAACACATTCAAGTCCAGGCCTGATTAGCATTTTTGTTATTAGAGTCCATTCCTAATTTTCATAGGACATTCGATAATATCAATATTTCTAGAATTCAATCACTACAATACTCATCAGTGGAGAGTAAACCTATTTTTGAAGTATAATTAAAAAAAAATGAGTTTGAGACCATCCCGAGACACTTGCATCAGACTTAACCCATAATATTCAGGATGATGAACTGGTCGTAATGGTACCATTCACTTGTAAGCCCGTAATTTTTTGACGGCTCCAATTTTTTTCCTAATGTGGCTTCAAGTGACCCACACTATTAGACTCCTGATGTTTCTCTATTTCCAAGTAGAATACTCGTTAGTAAGCTAAAAAAATATAAAAAATATCACCGGGATTGGTGTATGATGGATACTAGATTTCAAGTTATGGTTGTGAAAAAGGCAGTCAAGAGGGTTACCAGCTTCAGAAATCATTTGTGGCATTCGAGGACAATATTACACAATATCTCTCAAAACTAATAGCGCTTACAAGAACATCTTATAGGGAGGAGCTTAGTGTTGATGCACACATAGAAGGATAATCAAACCATCACATTCACTTCGATGGAAATCACCACTCTTCTAACCACTAGAGACCCAAGTTGGACATGTACAAATTTGATGGCTCTAACTCTGTAGTATGAGTAGCACCAATGGAACAATATTTCTCCCTTAAGGATGTCTGCAAATATGGAACTAAACTACATGTGGGGGCCCTTTACTTAGACCAAGGTAGATGGCAGTGGTAGCAATGGCATCAAAACTTTTATCGAGGGAGATCAACTTGGAACATGTTCTCAAAATCCATATGTGATTGTTTTGACTAGGAATCTAATTTTTTGGGCCATCTCAATAAGTTGTTGTAAAAATGTATGGTAAAGGACTACATTTCATCCATTGAATAATTGGCCATCATAATTGATGGTCTAGGAGATGAATTCTACTTTGAATGTTTCACGAGTGGCTTAAAAGAAGGCATCCAAGCACATGTATGAATGCACTAGCCATCTACTTGGTTGGATGCATGACAAAAGGGCTTAGATGTGGAACTTACCTTAATTTCCTAGCCTAATCATCCAAATTTGGTCACCAAGGCATGTCCAACCCGGGCTCCAAGCCCAACCCAAACACTTAAGGTTCAAAAGGTGTCACGAGTGGAAATGGTCGAAAGAAGAAAATGGATCATACTACTATTGTGATGACAAGTACTCCCCCGAACATAAATGCAAGGATCCAAATTATTTGAAATTCATGATATTGATAACAAATCAACAAATGGATCTACATCCCTTGCGGTGCCCGAGGAATAAGCAGGGGAAATGCAAATCGACAATCATCTCACAACTCTACCCGATGAGGGGATTATATCACTACATGCTTTGGCTGGCATTTCTTCACCTTAGTCTCTCAAAATATGAGGCTTTATTAAGCATAGTCCAATAATGGTATTGATTGATAGTGGCAACACTCATAACTTTATCCATAAGAGAGTCACAAAAGTTGTCCATTTATTTTTTGTGGGTGGTATCTAGTTTCCAAGTCCTTATCATTGATGATGGGCCATGAAAGGTGAAGGCTGGTATGAAAATACTAAGCTTCAGATGGGAGACTACCATCTAAAGACCCACATGTTCGCCATTGAAATGAGTGGTTGTGACATTGTCCTCGGTGTTGAATGGATTCACACACCGGGCCCTATCACAATAGATTTCCATTAGTTATACATGATTTTTAAGAAGAATGACCATAATCATACAATAAGGGGACTCCACGTAGGTGCACCTACTATCATCAGCTCACATCGAATAGAGAATATTTAAAAAGTTGGCCATCATGGAGTACTTTCCCAATTCCATGACATCTAGGCCATTGAATCTATTACTCCTCGTATTCATCCTGAGATGCAACAGGTATTAGATTTCCACCAGCATGTCTTTGAAAAGCTTTAGCAGCTTCCTCCCTTTAGGGTTGAACATGATCTCAACATCCCTTTAGTCCTGGGTACCCAACCAATTAATGTCTTTGCATATTGATATCCTTTTTCCCAAAATAATGACATTGTAAAAATCATGAAGGAACTCCTTGAAGTCATCGTTATTCATCCCAACATCAACCCCTATTCATCTCCAATGGTCATGGTTCTAAAGAAATATGGAGAATGGCGCATGTGTCTGGAATTTCGGGCACTTGACAAGCTTGCTATCAAGGAAACATTTCTTATTATGGTTGTTCATGCTCTTCTTGATGAATTATATGGTGTTAATTTTTTTACCAAGATAGATCTTTTCTCGGGTTATCACCAAATTGTCATGAAGGAAGTAGAATTTCCTAAGAAGGTCTTCTGAATCATTAAGGCCATTATGAATTCTTTGTCATGCCATTTAGTATCTGTAATGCGCCATCAAATTTTCAAAGCCTCATGAACCACCTTCTGAAACCATATCTCCAAAAAAATTCCTATTCTTCTTCAATGACATTCTCGTCTAAAACATAACCTATGAAACACATCTTCAGCATGTATACCATATATTGCAACTGCTCCGAGATCATAAATTATTTGTCAAATTATACAAGTGCTCTTTGTTGGCATTATGATACAGGTGTTGTCCTTGATGGCAACTCACATAGATGACAGTTCATAATGTAACAAGTTAACAATAAAGGATTATAGATCAAACTCTAAAGATTGAAGAAATAGAGGTATACGTTGGTTCACTTTATCAAAGTAGCATATACACGTAGGAACATAGAACAAAAAGTTCATATACGTACACACACACTTTCACAGAAGGAAAAGCGCGTATGAGATGGAAAATCAAGTTTTTGGTCCAATGTATTTGGTCCATGGTATTGACCCTAGGTATTTGGTCCAAGGTATTGGTCCTAAGGTGGTTTTGGTCCAAGGTATTGGTACTAAGTGTTTTTGGTCCAAGGTATTGACAAAGGGCCTAAGGCTCTATAAGGAAGAGAATATCATAAGGCCATGCGTGTAGGCAATAAGATTCTAAGGAATACTTCTATCTGAAGTATATTTGAAGTTGCAGGGTTATGTTTGGGACTAGATCTGAAATATTCATGGGCACCTTGAGCTAATTATTGGATCAAGAATCATGAGACTTGAAATGACTTATTCTTGAATGATCTGGTATTAGTTGAGGCTAGATTTGATGTTTTTTGCCTATTTTATTTGTTACCTATCATGATTGGGGTTTGTCTGAAGTCTAAAATTACAAAAAAGTTCTGAATCAATATTTACATATCTGTATGCAGGTTCATCTCGGCTAAAGTGTGTATACATGTAGGTTTGGTTCTTTCAAGTAGTTTATACAAAAGAGAAGATTCCTTTTTAGATTTGACTGATCTATATGTTGTTTTACTGGTGTCTATCAATGAAGTCTTCTTAGATATGAATGTAATACTGAATGCATAAGGAGGGTGGCATTTAATTGACTGATTGTATAAGTTGGAAGAAGTGATATACGTCCCTGCCTGTGTAAAGCTCTATAATTTGACAGTAGATATTCAGCATATTAATGGTTGGTACAAAGTTGATTCAAAAGTTTATGTTTGCAATAGTTTTGAAGGTATACGCAGGTTTAATTCACAGAAGTAGCATATACACATAGTTTGGGTTCAGCCAAGTGGCATATACACTCTAATGCATGATTTTTGAGATTACAGTTGGTTTTGAATAATGATGCAGAGTTCTGTGTTCAACACATTGTTTTGGTGACAATAATCTAATTGTTCAGATTAATTGAATATTGGTTGATGCTGCTTAAGTTTAAAAGCATTGACGGGTCCAGTATGAAAGTCAGATGAAATGTGGCCTTCAGATTTTGGTGTTGTGATCTAGGAGTATCCAGTCTGAAAATTCATGAAACGTGGTTCCTGGTGGAAGAGTGGAGTTTTCTGTAGGCTGGCACCTATGTACTAGTAAACATATTGGCTAGTAAAAGAGCTAGGGAGTTGTAGCTCCCTTCCAGTAGAAGTTGGAGAATGAGAGAATTTTGTAACCTTCTGTAAGTAGAACCCTGCGTACTAGTATGAGTTTGCACTAGTACAAGATTGTAAAAAGATTTTCTTATTATTAAAAGAAGACAGAGATGATAGCATCAGGTGGTTTTTACCCACATTGGGTTTCCACCTTAAACCTTGGTGTTCATGTGTGTTTCTTACGTGTGATGGTTTATTATGTTTTTACTGCACTGTCTAATAAATCTCTGATATATTGTTTTAAGCTCAACACATGACAAATTGTCTAAATCAAAAGTTCTCTCGATATACGTTGGTTTCTTTAATCACAGTCGCGTGTACACGCTAGTTCACTTCACTGAAGTAGCGTATATAAATCTATTTGGGAAAAAATATTATTGATCTAATAATACTGATTCACACCCCTCTCAGTATTATTTCCAACAATTGGTATTAGAGCAGGTTCTTCAGAAGAAGCTTGATTGCTTGAAGCGATATCCATCAACATGAATAATGAAGAAATGATGGGATCCATCAGACCACCAAACTTCAATGGGAGCAACTTTGTTTATTTGAAAATAAGAACCACAACCTATCTACAATCTCTTGGAACGGATGTCTTGGAAATTGTGGAAGGAGGATATACATTTCCAACAACGATTCCTATAGATGTGGCGGGTAAAAAGAAATATGAAACCAATGCCAAAGTTGTCAATACTTTATTGGGAATTCTGTCACAATCAAATTTTATCATAGTCATGCAGCTCAAATCAGCCAAAGAAATATGGGAAAAATCATTTAGAGCTACAAAGGAGACTCTCAGGTAAAACATGCTAAGCTTCAAACTCTCAGAATTCAGTATGAAACTCTTAAGATGCATAGTGATGAAAGTATAGCTAGTTAGTTTTACGTATAGATGATATTTTTAATTATATGAAGAATCTGGGTGAAGAAATAAAGGAAGTTACCTTAGTTGAGAAAATTTTGACATCCTTGTCTGCTAAATTTGAATCAAAAGTGTCTGCCATAGAAGGAAACTAAGATCTGAAGAATATCACTATGATACAACTTCACGGAATCTTAACTTCTTTTGAGATGAGAAAAGGAGGACCGTCATATATGAGAGAAGCCCCATTTAAAGCTTCAGCAAAAGAAAAGGAAGAACACAATGAATCAAGACATATTTCAGAAGAAGAAGATGGGGTAAACTTTGTCAAGATGCTTGAATGGGGTTCTAGAAGGTTTAGAGGTAAGCTACCTTTCAAATGCTTTGCTTGTGGTAGAGTCAGTCATTATGCTACTAGATTTCCTCATAAAGATAAATATGAAAAAGGAAGGGAATATGAAAAAGGGAATAGAAAACAAGTTGTGAATAAAAGTAGTTACTATACTCATGAAGATAGCGATGGTTTATCTAATAGTGATAAAGATGAAACTAGACAAGATTACAGACTTCTCATGGCTTATGATAGCAATGATTTTTTGGATAGTTTAGTAGAGGATAGTAATGGTTTATCTAACAATGATGATTATAAAATTCTCATGGCTTATGATGATGAGAAAGGATCTTGAGAAAATGAAATCTCTCAATCTTAGATTCGCTAAAGGATAAGAAACTTTAAATGAAATTATCAATGGTCAACATTCTCCTCTGAAAAAGACAGGTCTCGGATATACTGAAGAACCATATCAATCAGAGAAGTCGTCAAGCTCCACCAAAATCTATATTGATGCATCAAAGACTGGGGAACAGTATGAAAATCATTAGCAAAGGCATAAAGTTGATCACCAGGTAAACCATACTCACTCCAAGGATGAATAGAAGCCACAACAAAACTGAGTCAAATCATACTCAATTTTCTCCAAAGATGAATATCAATAGAAACTACAATCAAGAAGTAAATAGATTTTATAGTTGCAAAATCTTCTTTAATGGGCAATGTTTTTCATGTCATCATTTTGGGCACAAAGTTGCTCAATGTGTTGCTTACAAAATCATCATGACTAGAGAAGCATGAAATCAAAGGAATGTAACAGGGATCAAGAGAAGTGCCTATTATAACTTTTCTCCTCTTGAAAATGAATTAGAATCATCAATCTCTAACAACTTTGGTCATGAAGAATTTGAATGCACAAGAAAATTTTGGCAAACACCTCAAAAGGAGCAAACACCATTAAATCCCAAGATGTGGAGAAGGAAAGAATCTCAAACAGAAAGATGTGGTATAGCCTTGTATGTTGAAGGACAAGTAAATCAATGGTACATTGACAGTGGATGCTCCAAAGACAAGACAGGCGACAAAGAGAAACTCCACTCATATAATACCTTACAAAATGAAAGGAATGTCTCATTTGGAAATGACACTCTAGCTGTCATAAAAGGTAAAGGTTCTATTTTCTTGATAGAAAAGGTTAAAGGTGGAAATGTTATGTATGTAGACGGTTTAAAGCATAACATGTTGAGTGTCAGTCAAATATGTGATCAAGGAAATGAAGTGGTGTTTTGATCAAACGGATGTGTTGTTCGTGAGCTTGATACAGGAGAGACTATGATCAAAGGTACAAGAAATCCAAACAACTTATACCTGCTCGAGGGAGGACAACAACAGTGCTATTGAAGCAAAAATGATGAAAACTGGCTGTGGCATAGAAGATTGGGACATCTAAGCTTTTCTCAAATAAGAAAAGCATGTAGACTTAAGGTTGTTTGTGATCTTCTAGATATCAGCATCCCATAAAATACAATATGCAAAGCATGTAAAATTGGTAAGCAAACCAAAGTTCACTTCATGGAAAAAGAAGGGTCAGCTAGTAAGCCTCTTGAACTTGTCCATACTGATTTATGTGGACCAACAACGAAAAAGTCACCTCGTGAAGAAGAATAATTTATTTTCTTCATTGATGACTTTTCCATAATGTGTTGGATAGTTCTTCTAAAGCATAAAGATGAAGCATTTGAAAAGTTCCAAGCCTTCAAATCTTTGGTTGAAAATGAATTAGTTAAAAAAATCAAATGCTTCAGATCTGATCGAGGAGAGGAATTTACATCGGATGAATTCTTTGACTTTTGTGAACAAAATGGAATAAAAGGGCAAGTATACATCGCAAGGACTCCTCAAAAAAATGGTGTGGTAGAAAGAATGAACAAAACAGTTCAAAAAATGTCTCGAGCTATGCTAGATGAATCTGGAACTCTGACAACCTTCTCGGGTGAAGCTTCATTCATTTCCGTGACTATTCTCAACAAAGAAAACGTTCAGGTAAATGGCACTCAAACTCCACATGAACATTGATATGGTAAGACTCCTACTGTAAAGTAATTTAAAGTTTTTGGAAGAAAATGTTTTATCAAAAGGACTGATGAAAAACTTGGTAAGTTTGAACACAGAGTAGATGAAGGTATTCCTCTTGGTTATACTTCTAGAAGCAAACGATATAAAGGTTATAATAAAAGACTTGGGAAAATTGTTGAAAGCAAATGTTGTAGTTGATGAAGCATGCAAAAATCCAAAACAGATAAAATCAGCAGAAGATTATGACAGTGAAGAAGATGGGGATTATTTTCCCACATCAAATCAAAATCATATTGAAGAAGAAACCAATGAAGCACCAAAAGAAGAGATAATGGCATAAGAAAGGACTCTGTCCAGATATGTTCAGAAAAACCATCTAGAAACTCAAATATTAGGGGAAAAATAGGTAGGGGTACAGATAAGAAGAACTCTTGCAGGGACCTCAAGCTATCTAGAATTACTATCCCCCACCGAACCTCAAAATGTAAACGAAGCATGCTAAGATGAATTTTGGGTCAAGGCCATGGATGAAGAACTTGAGCAAATTGAAAAGAATGATACTTGGGAATTATTTTCTAGACCTCATGATAAAAATATTATAGGAACTAAATGGATATTCAAAACCAAGCTGAATGAAAATGGAGATGTCATTAGAAACAAGGCCTGACTTGTTTGTAAAGAGTATTCTCAACAAGAAGGTATAGATTTTGAAGGAAATTTTGCACCTATTGCCAGACTTGAAGCCATAAGGATGTTTCTTGCTCTTTCTAGCTTTTAGAAATTCAAAGTATACCAGATGGATGTAAAATCAGCCTTTCTCAGTGGAGATTTAGAAGAAGAAGTTTATATTGAACAACGAGAAGGATTCATTCTTGGAAATGATGCAAAACTTGTATGCAGACTCAAAAAGGCTCTCTATGGTCTAAAATAGGCTCCAAGGGCCTAGTGTTACTGCCTTGACAAATATCTACACCAACAAGGTTTTACAAAAGGTTCAATAGATAACAATCTTTATACAAATATTGAAACTGATAAATTGATAATTATTATTGTTTATGTTGATGATATCATTTTTGGTAGGAACGAAGAATCCATGAGTCCGAATTTTGCTTCAATAATGCAGCAAGAATTTGAAATGTCCTTTTTTGTTGAACTTACCTATTTTCTTGGTCTACAAGTTCAACAAAATAAACTTGGTATTTTCTTTCACAAACCAAATATCTCAAACAAATCTTGAAAAGGTATGGAATGGAAGATTCTAAACCTGTATGTACCCCAAGGGTAACAGGATGCAGTCTCAGCTCAAATGTTGAATCAACAACATTACATCAACCAACTTACAAATCCATTATTGGAAATTTTCTTTATCTAACAGCTACCTGACCTAACATCATGCATGCAGTAGGAATAGTTGGAAGATTCTAAGGAAATCCAAAGGAATCACACCTTTAGGCAGTCAAAAGAATTTTAAAATATCTTCAAGGAACTCAGGACTTTGGTTTATGGTATCCTAGAGATGCAAATGTTACTCTTCATGTATATACAAATGCATATTGGGCAGGAAGTGTTGATGATAGAAAAAGCACTAGTGGTGGTGCATTCTATATGGGCTCCAGGTTAGTATCTTGGTCCAACAAGAAACAAAGTTCAAATTCTTTATCTATAGCTGAAGCAGAATATATGGCTACTACATCTTGCTACACAAAACTACTTTGGATGATGCAAACTTTGCAAGACATTCAGATCACATGTACTCCACCCATCTCCATTCTATGTGATAATACAAGTGCCATCAGTATTTCAAAGAATCCACTCATGCACTCCAAGACCAAGCACATACCCATCAAGTACCATTTTCTACATGAAAAAGTGCTTGAGCAAAAGGTCAAATTGGAGTATGTTCCCTCCAAATAATAGGTTGTTGATATATTCACTAAAACATTGCTCAGAGAAACATTTGAATATCTCAGACAAAAGCTAGGAGTAGTTGCCGCATCATCCTATTGATTCCAGTTCTTTTCAGAGAAAGGTTATTATACGTGTGTTTCATGAAGTATAGTCGCATACACATGCAGGTTTCTATGGGTAAAGGAGTGTATTGTTTTCCAGTTAGGAAAAACAGTGGGGCACACTCTGCTATGGGTGCTCTATCTGATGTTGATGATTACAGTCTATCGATATGCTTTGTTCATCAATTTTAATCTGACTGACAAAGATGCCTTGATCATTTACTTGTTAATAATGCACTGGTAACATAGGTTGAGGGGGAGCATTAGCCTTCACATGCATTCTGCATTGTTGGCATTATGGTTGCTGAGTCCAGCTATGGCTTCAGATATTTATACCATTTGTTGCTTAAGTCATGTAAAATTCTAGCGTGTGATATGTCTTCTCATACATTTGAATGAGTCCTATTGTACAAATGATGTAATTTGTATCCCCACATTGCATGGGATGGATGATGTATTTCTATCATGTATAAACAATTGGTATATCCCCACTTGGTTGGTGGATGAGTAAAATCTGGTGTATCCCCACTTGGTTGGGAGATTGATGTATGTATGAGTCACTGGTGATAGCAAGGTCATACTCACCTAGTTGAGTTATAAAGTCCTGTTATTCCTACAGATTCTGCATGTGCTCAGGGGGAGCATGGACCTCCCATGTACAGTTTAGTACATCTCAGCATAATGTATATCAAAGGGGAGAATATCTTGGTCTGCCCTATGCCCTCGATGTCAAAGGGGGAGAGTGATTTGGTGTTGTTTTTGCAATATAGTCCGAAGGGGGAGATGGTTGGAATTATGATACAGGTTTTGTCCTGGATGGCAACTCACACAAATGAGAGTTCACAATGTAACAAGTTAACAACAAAGGATTACAGATCAGACTCCAGAGGTTGAAGAAAGAGAGTTATATGCTGGTTCACTTTATCAAAGTAGTGTATACACGCAGGAATAGATAACAAAAAGAGCGTATACGTACACACTCATTTTCATAGAAGGAAAAGGACATATGAGATAGAAAATCAAGTTTTTGGTCCAAGGTATTGGTCCAAGTTATTTGGTCTGTGGTATTGACCCTAGGTATTTCATCCAAGGTATTGGTCCTAAGCAGTTTTGGTCCAAGGTATTGGTACTAAGTGATTTTGGTCCAAGGTATTGACAAAGGGCCTAAGGCTATATAAGGAAGAGAAGATCATAAGGCCATGTGTGTAAGAAATAAGATTCTAAGAAATGCTTCTATCTGAAGTATATTTGAAGTTGCAGGGTTATGTTTGGGACTAGATCTGAAATATTCATGTGCACCTCGAGTTCAATATTGTATCAGGAATCATGAGACTTGAAATGACTTATTATTGAATGATCTGATATTGGCTGAGACTAGATCTGATGTTTTGTGCTTGTTCTATTTGTTATCTATCATGATTAGGTTTTGTCTAAAGTCTAAAATTACAGCAAAGTTCTAAATCAATATTTACAGATCTCTACGCAAGTTTGTCTTGGCCAAATGCGTATACATGCAGTTTCAGTTCTTTCAAGTAGCGTATACAAAAGAAAAGCTTATTTTTTGAGATCTAACTGATCTATCTGATAAAATTATGTTGTTTTACTGTTGTCTATCAATGAAGTCTTCTTAGATCTGAATGTAAAACTGAATGCATAAGGAGGGTGGCATTTAATTGATTGATTGTATAAGTGAGAAGAAGTGATATTTGTCCCTGCCTGTGTAAATCTTTATAAGTTGACAGTAAATATTCAACATATTGATGGTTGGTACAGATGTGATTCAAAAGTTTATTTTTGCAGTAGTTTTGAAGGTATACGTAGGTTTAATTCACGGAACTGGCGTATACACACAGTTTGGGTTCAGCCAAGTGGTGTATACACTCTAATGCATGATTTTTGAGGTTACATCTGGTTTTGAATGATGATGTAGGGTTCTGGATTCAACGCAATGTTCTGGTGACAATAATCTGATTGTTCAGATTAACTGGATATTGATTGATGCAACTTAAGTTTAAAAGCTTTGATGGGTCAAGTATGAAAATTAAATGAAACGTGGCCTTCAGATTGTGGTGTTGTGATCCAGGAGTATCAAGTCTGAAAATTCATGAAACGTGCTCCCTGGTGGAAGAGTGGAGTTTTTTGTAGGCTGGCACCTACGTACTAGTAAACATATTGTCTAGTACAAGAGCTAGGGGGTTGTAGCTCCCTTCCAGTAGAAGCTAGAGAATGAGAGAAGGTTGTAACCTTCTACAGGTAGAAGCTTGCATACTGATACGAGTCTGCACTAGTACAATATTGTAAAAATATTTTCTTATTATTAAAAGAAGACAGAGGCGAGAATAGTAGGTGGCTTTTACCCACATTGGGTTTCCAACTTAAATCTTGGTGTTCATGTGTGTTGCTTTATTCTGCTTTTAGTACAATGTCTAATAAATCTCTAATATATGGTTTTAGGCTCAACACATGATAAGTTGTCTACATCACAAGTTCTCTTGATATACGTTGGTTTCTTTAATCACAGTCGTGTGTACATGCTGCTTCGTTTCACTGAAGTAGTGTATATAAATCTATTTTGGAAATAAAATTATTGATCTGATAATACTAATTCACCCCCCTCTTAGTATTATTTCCAGCACTCTTTTGGCGTGGAAGAAATCAAGTGTTTGGGACACATTGTTGGTTCTTAAGGAGTGAGGGTTGGTCTGAAAAATATGTAGGCAATGCAAGATTGGCCCCAAACAAAATCCTTAAAGAGTTTGAGGGGATTCTTGGGTCTCACTAGCTATTATCACAAAGTTCTCAGTAATTATGGATGCACTGATAGACCCCCCACTAATATTCTCAACAAAAAATAATTTCTCTAGACTGATGCAACTCAAGAGGCCTTCCTGTCTCTCAAATAGGCCATGTTCTCCACTCTCGTATTGTCCCTACCCAACTTTACCAAATATTTTGTCATTGAATATCATGCTTTAGGTATTGGTATTGGTGTTGTATTAATGTAGGAAGGTAGATCGTTGGCTTCAACCAGTCAGCAACTCACTGGAAAAAATCTAGGTCAATCTACTTATGAGAAAGAAATGATGGCAATCTTACGTGCAATAGACACTTGGAGGCCATACTTATTTGCGTGACATTTCATAATATGCACGAACCATCACAACCTAAAATATTTTCTAGAGAAACATCTATCATCATGACAGTAAAATAAATGGCTTTCCAAAATGGTGGGATATCATTATGAGATAATTTACAAGAAAGGGCATGACAATGTAGTGGTTGATGGTTTATTGTGCCAATTTGAGGATGATAGCACCCTCCTATCAATATCTCTACCTATACCAGATTGGATTGAAGAGGCCTAGAAGGAATTGTTCTCCAACCTCTCTGTTTCCCAACTCATTAATAACTTAAAAGAAGATCTTGATTCCTAAACAGAACACTCTTGGAAGGATGATATTCTTCACTACAAGGATGGAGTAGTGATATCCCCAGTGTCCACCCTCAAAGCCCTCATCTTAGATGAGTTGAAATCATCTCCAATTGCATGAAGTTTCAGATTTCAGAAGACATTTGCTTGCACATATCATTCTTTCTTTTGGATTGTCATGAAAAATGGCATTCTTACTTTTGTAGCTAAATGTTATGTGTACCAATGCAATAAATGGGAAACCGTGAAGTTACCATGAACCTTACAACCATTGCCACTCCCTGCTTTGGTATGGATGTATTTTTCCATGGATTTCATCCCTAGTCTCCCAAAGTCAGGCAAAAAATAATTCATCATGGTGGTTGTTGATAGACTTTCTAAATATGCTAATTTTTGCACTCTACAACACCCATTTATCCCGATTTTCGTGGCTCAATTTTTCTTGGACTAAATCTTCAAAATGCATGGCATGTTGACTTCCAATTTTTCTAATCACATCCCCACTTTCACGAAAAAAATTGGCTAGGAATTTTCAAGCTACAGGGCAAGAAGCTCCAATTAAGTAGTTTCTATCATCCTCAAATTGATGGTCAAACAGAAGCAACCAACAAATGTTTGTAGACCTATATGAGGTGCTTCATTTAAGACAAGCAACATCAATGGGTACAATGGCTACCTTTAGATGAATTGTGGTATAATACTAACTATCATGAAGCCCCCAAGATGACTCCATATGAGGGAGTGTATGGCCAACTCCCACCTTCACATATTTCTTATATACCTGGATGTTCGAAAGTATAGGAAGTTGATCAACTCATACATAATTGTGCAACCATGATCACTCATCTCAAAGATAAGATACATCAATCTTAGAACTAAATGAAGCAACAGTTTGAGAAACATCGTTTTGAACACTCATTTCAAGAAGGGGATTAGCTATTCGTGTGACTCCAACCATATAAGCAAACATATCTCAAAGAGAAGGGTTGCCATAAACTAGCACCCAAATTCTATGGGCCTTATCAGATACTTCAATGCATAGGAGTAGTTTCCTAAAAACTAGCCTTTCCAGCTACTTCAAAAGTCCATCTAGTATTTCATGTATCGTGCCTCAAGAAAGTGGTGGGGTACAATTGCAGAGTTCAAACAAGTCTAGCCAAATTGGATGAGGAAGGCTCACTTTGGCTCCAACAAGAATATGCCCTCAACACTCATGAAAGACATCTTCATTGCCATAGGATCAAGGAAGTCCTCATTGTTAGTAGTTGTATTAATCAGATATATATTTATAATAAGGTATCGTGTTTGTCAAACAAATATCATATGCCAAAGTTACGACACTAGGAAGTTAATGTGCCAACTGACGCAACGGGGCCCATTGTTTGGAATTTCATCTCCTAGGGTTAGGTTTTTGGATGTTTAGGGTTTCGCATTGTTTCTCATAAATAAATAGGCCTTCAAGCCTCATTGTGACATATTTTAGAGGCATGTAGCCACCACATCTCTTCTCAGAGATAAGCCTAATGGGCTGAGTATGAGTGATAGTTAGTTAGAGATTCAATAAAGCACACATTAATAATTGTAGGTGGTTGACCTGCATTAGAGAAAAGGGACCACGATTAGTTGTAAATGGGCCATAGTTGATAAATAAAATTGTTAACCCATGTTATGCAATGGGCTAGTAGTAGTTATGGTTTTGGATGTCATTTAGCTATAAAAAATGTTATTTAGTAAGGGAAAGATCATCGAATCTTATTATAATTGAGATCTTCTCTGTTGGGGGTTTCCGCCTTGAAGAGGAAAGATAACATTGAATCTACTTCTTAATAATAAAATATCTTGTAGTTTTTCTCATTTCATGCGATAATTCAGTGTTTTTGGGCTATATTTCTTCGTATTTCTGCTATTCTGCATTTCTCATAGTCATGAGTATAACAATTTTTCATAGAGGAATGATAAGTATTTTTGTAAAATAATTTGTAGTATGATGGAGTGGCTTTGGAAGGGTTTGATATGAAAGAAGGGGAATAATATCATACTATAAAGAAAAATGCATATGTTTCTTTGGAATTCAGACATTATTATTAATGTGAATGGCTATCATTGAAACAGGTTAGTTTCATAGCCTAGACAAGATTATTATCTACTAAATAAACAATAGGTGTTTTTGTATATATGTATATGAGAACTAAGAATTCCAGCAAGGTGAATTTCCTAGAAAAATATTGGGACACACTTGTGAGCTAGAATGTTGGTAATGAAATAAAAATACAAATACTAAAATATTAAACCAAAACTTGGTGAAATGAATCTGAAAAACAAATGGGAATAGAAGTTTCTGATTAAATCATACATATATATATATTTTATAAAAGATCAAATAATCTATAAAAGTTGTTAGCCATGATTTGAGGTTTAATTACACTATGAAAATAACCTCCAATTCAGAATACTAGAAAACAACTAACATAATACAATGACTGAGCTCAAGCTTATAGAACAAAGATTCCAACAATAATTAGGGAATTAGTTTTAGGAAATTTCATATGGAACAATTACTTCTAAAATTAAAAAATTGGTGTTAGTCAACTTGTTAGTCAAAAACATCCCATAGGTTGTATAAACAGTAATTGAGCTCCAGTTGGTTATATCTACATTTGAATGAATAGAGAAACAATAATTACTTCTAGTCAGAAAAATAATAGGGTTGTAAATTGAGAAATAAAAAATATGGAATCTAATCATGCTAATGATAATCAACATAGTATTTAAGAGTAAATAAATTGTTTTTCCACGGTTGTAATTGTTAATACAATTTCGAATATAACCCTCCATGTGAGGAAGTTAGGAAAATATTTTAGGTAAATCCTAACTCCTTTAATGATTTGAATTTAAACAAGAATGCAAAAAATTATAACCATACACATAGAGATGCAGTGGATAAAAATTCATTTCATTAATATCAAAGAACTGAAATATGCTTACGCACATAACAGAAATAAACTAGCTCGAGTGATGGTAGCTTATCTCTGAGAAGAGATGTGGCAGCTACATGCCTCTGAATCATGTTACAATGAGGCTTGAAGGCCTATTTATTATTGAGAAACAATGGAAAACCATAAACATCCAAAAATCTAACCCTAGGAGATGAAATTCCAAACAATGGGCCCCGTTGGGGTAAGTTGGCACATCAACTTCCCGGTGTCGTAACTTTGGCATATGATCTTCATTTGATGAACACAATACCTTATTAGAAATATCTATCTGAGGAATACAACTACTAACAGTGAATATCAAGTTGAAAACTCATATTCGCCACCGGTGGTTTTCCCAAAAGACGTTATTTAGGGCCTCAAAATGGCTCCGGAAGTTCAAGACCTGAAAAACTGCCAAAAATAATAAACTATGCTACAATTAAGGAAATTGAAAAACTGAAAGAAAAAATGGTGGGTGTCCAAGTGGAATAGGTGGGTGGCCACCAATATACACCTATATCATTCCTCGCCCCATAGGAAGCAATAATCCCCATTGCGTTGAGTTCCTCCATGAGATGAGGAAACTTCTACTGAATTTGGTCCTTGGTGAGCCACTTTCCATAGTGAAGGAGTTGACCTTACTTGACAACTCGATAAAGTTAGATCCTTTGTCGTTGGGTTTTATTGATCTACGTGTCCATGATTCGATCATTTGTGTCTTGTTCCATGCAGTCTGAGTTTAACTTTGTTGGTGTGAGTGGTTTTTCAATGTCGAATGTGTCCAACAATGGTGGAAAGTAGGGCCAAAGGTGGTCCACATTGAAGGGTGTAGACCAAGGAATGGTGGAATATGGAGCTCAAAGGAATTGTCCCCTATTGACTTGTTGATGGTGTATGTCCCATATCGGAGTGGGTGAAGCTTGTGGTGGGGCCCAATGAGGTGCTCCTTTTGCAAATGTATCCAAACTTTGTCGCCCACCTAGAACTTGTGTGGAACCCAATGTTGATCATGTTGTTGGTTGTACTTAGCATTGGATTTTTCCAAAATGTCATGGACCTATTGGCGGATGTGTTGAATGTGCTCAACGAAGTTGTTTTCCTTTTCGGCTTTGGACTAGATATGAGCTGAATCTACCTAAGTAGCTACAAATGGTATAGCCACAACAATTAGACATAGTGGTTGGAATCCCAAACCCACCTAAAAAGGGTTGTGGCTAGTTAAGCTATGGAGAGCCCAGTTATAGTTGTGCTGGACATAGGGGAGGCTCTCATCCCATGTGCATTGATGCATTGAGTTGTACAAGCACATAATGTGTAAAATCATCCTTTTGACGACCACTTCCTGGCCATTAGTTTGGGGATGGAAAGTTGTGGACTTAGTGAGCTTGGTGTCAAGCATCGACCAGACACTGGACCAGAATGTACTGATGAACCTGTTGTTTCGACATGAGATGAGAGACTATGGGATCCCAAAGTGTACCCACAATCGTTCAAAGAAGAGTTTAGCACTCACTTCTGATATGATATTCTTATTGCAAACCGCCATAATGGCCTGATCTTTGAGAATTTGTCGATGACCACAAAAACATAGTCGTTAGCATCCTTAGTATAAGGAAGGTCCAACATGTAATACATGGAGATGGATTCCCAAGGTCGACTAGGGGTAGGCAGCAGAGTATAGAGGCCTTGCTTCTTGATGGTTAGTTTGTAAATGGCATAGGCAATGTAGGATCTCATGTACTTCCTAACATCACGTCGAAGATTCAGCCAATAGAAATACTTATGTAGTACTACCACTGTTTTCTCAGCCATGAAATTCCCATCAACGTAACTATGTTATGCTTCCTAAATCATCTTGGCACACTCACTTGAATTAACAAAAATGTGTCCTAGGTGGCATAACAATGCCTCATGGAGGTCAAAATATGGAACTTGTTGACCCTCCAATGTCCAGTATGTGTGGCTGAATTCTGGGTCGCTTTTGTAGAGAAGTCGCCAATCAGAAATCTTTTGCCCAGAAGGGTATAAATTTGCAAGACCTAGAAAGTTGCGGAGCTCTGTAAGAGTGGATTTGGATGGTCACTTGCGAATGACTTGGATCATGGCTCCATTCACATGAACCCCCCGTTCATTAATAATGTATCCAAGAGACTAAACCTAGGTCATGCCAAAAGTGCATTTCTCCAAATTGGCACACAACTTGTGTTGTTGCTATTTTCGGAGAACCTGTCGAATGTGGTGGAGGTTCTCTTCCCAACTCTAGTTGAAGATTAGGATGTCAGACAAGTATACCACTATAAATGAGTTGGTTAATGTTCACAATATGTCATCCATAAGACTCATGAAGGTTGTAGAAGCATTCGTCAACCTAAAAATCATAACCAACCATTCTAAAAGGACCTCCTTGGCTTTGAAGGAAGTCTTCCACACATCGGAGAGTTCAATTCGAACATGGTGATATCCAAACTTCAAATCGAACTTTCTAAAATATTTTCCCCCCTCGATTTGGTCTAGAAGGTCATTAATCCATTGGATCGGGTACCTATTCCAGACAGTGATCTTGTTCAGTGCTCGATAGTCAATATGGAGTCTCCAAGTCCCATCCTTCTTTTGTACCAACATGATCAGGTTCCCATAGGGTGATGAACTCGGGCGGATGTGACCTTTTTGTAGCAACCCCTCAATCTACCTCTTGATTTCGTCATCCTCCAAAACAGAGCATCAATAGATTGGACCATTGGGCAACGACACACCTAGGGTCATATCAATGGACTTCTTGACCTGACAGTGAAAAGGCATGCCTGTGGGGGAGGTGAAGATGTCCTTGTACTCCTCCATGACCTTGTCCATCTGGTGTTGTCGTGCGAAGGGGCCCTCTCTAGAGGTCATGGCCAGCGTCTTCATCTTTATGTAAGGGCGTATCATCAAGAAAAGAAATTTCTCAGTTTTGGAAATGAGCTTACTTTATTGTTTTTTAGTATGGCAGTAGGCGGTGCTACCTCTGGTATCCTGTACAACTTGTTTCCCAAGTTAACAATAATAATGCAAGGCCTTGACTCATACAGAACTTGTCACTTCCACAAGTATGGATGGCCTAATAATACATCACAAACATCAAGAGGAGAAACACCACATAATACCTCATCCGTTAAGCGCTTGATGCCATATGGAAGGTGACACTGTTGGGTGATGTGGAGATCCAATCCTTTGTGAAGCCACCTAACGGTGTACAATTGTGGGTGTTCTATGGTTAGTGAGCCTAGCTGCTTCATGACCTCTACTGAAATAAGGTTCTTTTGGTTCCCGCGGTCGACATTTAACTTTAGCTTGGAACCATTTACCCACATTTGGGAGTGGAAGAGGCACCTCCTTCTAGATATTTGTGGTGGCAACAGTGGCACTAGGCTCAGTATCGATAATATTCTTCCCTTTTTCATTCCCCTTCTTGGGTTCTGGCTCAGAGTCAAAACATGTATCTGATTTAAAAGCCCTCAACTCAACCACCAGTGACTGCTTGGCCCCACACTCACTTGTGTTATGAATGGAACTCTTATGGAACTCACACCACTTTCCTATGTCTTCTTTCGCTTCCCTACGTTGTTCTTTGCTTGCGTCTTTGGCAAGTTATCCTGGTCCAAACAACCTTGGATTTATGCTTTGTTATGTGGTTTGGGAATACCCTTCCCTTGCTTCAGATTCGCAGATCGAAAGTCTCTCTTTTTATGTTTAAGGTTCTACCTGGTCTTGATACTGTATTGGTACATCTTGCCAGGAAAGGAGATGTCTAGGAACCCCATCTCATCCGCGGTGTACCTATGTGGGCAGTCGTAGTAATTGAGTACCAAATGTTTTTCAAAATCCTTGATACCCAGATTCGTTTGAAGGGTATGAAAAACATTGGTAAAATTTGACACATCTTGGTCCCTTCCTTGCTGCAACGAGGTCCACTTTATGTATTTATCCTCATAGCTCCCGAAATGGTAGTATTGATCCTTGATAGTGTCCCAGAACGAATTTCAAGTGGGCGTGGCTAAAAACAATGAGGGTGTACTTTCATTCTTCTTCTAACAATATGTTTCCCACTAGTCCTTGATGTGGGGGGTGGATTTCAGAGGAGCAAAAGTAATTATTTCCTACCTATAAAAATCATGAACAAAAAAATATTATTCTTACAAATTTAACCATTTATCTATGGTGTCTTCATTTATTTGGCCCTCAAGTATGGGAATGTTAAAGTTAACTTGTACCCAAATAGGAATGGTGCTTGCAGAGTGGCTGTTGGATGTGGATGTGCCACCGGTGGGCAACCATTGAAGGATCTAGTCAAAGTTATCCATCATCGCATTCCTTTATTTCTCGAGGGCCTCCTTGATCAATATTTTGATAGGATCTCCTACTCCCTTGTCTTTCATTTCTATTCCATGGGCAGTTGTCGAGGTTTGTGAGTTTGGTCTTGAAAAGGTTCAACTAGATTGAGCCCTAACTCCTTATACCCCGACCTCATTAGGGACATGCAAAGAAGGATCGAGAATGATTAGACTGCTCTCATACCACTAATTTGAATTTAAACAGGACCACAACAAATTATAGATATAACCATACACACATAGATGCAATAGAAATAAAACTTCATTTCATTAATATCAAAGCACTAAAATATGCTTACATATAGAATGGAAATAAACAAGGTCAAGCGATGGTAGCTTACCTCTCAAAAGATATGTGGCAGTTACATTCCTTTGAACTGTGTTACAATGAGGCTTGAAGGTCTATTTATTATTAAGAAACAATGGAAAACCCTAAACATCCAAAAACATAACCCTACGAGATCAAACACCAAACTATGGGTCTCATTGCGGTAAGCTAGTACATTAACTTCCCGGGGTCATAACTTTGGCATACCATCTTTTTTTGACACACACGATGCCTCATTATAAATATCTATCAGAAGACATCAACTGCTAACAACAAATACAACGTTAAAATCCTATATTTTCCACCTGGTCGTTTTCCTAAAAAAACGTCCTTTAGGGCCTCAAAACTGCTCCAGAAGTTTAGGGCCCGAAAAACTTCCAAAAATAGTAAATTGTGCTACAATTAAGGAAACTAAAAAACTAAAAGAGACAATGGTGGGGATTCAAGTAGAATAGGTCGGTGTCCACCAATATCCACCTGGATCATTTAATTTTTGGAAATTTAATTGCCAAACAATTGAGTTCTAAATATGTGTACAATTTCCCAGGTTCGATAAATAAAAAAAAATTGACAAGCTTAAGAGTTCATATTCCTTGTCAACCAAGGGCAACATTATAGCTGGACCTAAAAGGAAGGGAGTGATGGGTAAAAACCTACTTGCTTAAGTGAATCTGGAAATTGAAAGAGAACTCCACTTCATGAAGTTGTATTACCAAACTGTAACCTACCTTCAAAGAGGACTAGAGCGTTGTTAAGATATGATTCTAGCCCGTGAAAAGCTTAAATGTAGTGGAAGAAATTTTTAAGAGGAGAATTTACCTCAAAACCCTTCTTGTAATTCGATAGATGTTGAACTAATAAAGGATTAGTATCCTTAGTTGAAAGTGAGGGCCAAGTGAGTAGGTACCGTAACCCAGAACATGGTTTCCTTAAGGAAAAGAAGTTCATCTTCCATCACCTTGAGGTTGGAGCTCGAAGAACCCAACCCTAGAAACCAAACCTGTAACTAAAGTTGAAACATTATTAAGAAAAAATGTTTTTCTAGTGTTAAAAAAATGAGGGCAGACCCGTGAACCCTATCAGGACAGTCGAATCCACTGGTAAAATCGAAGGGAGTAATTGTGGCAGTTTCATGTTCTTTGAGGAAAATTTGGAGGGAAAAGAACTTTCATAAACCAACATTGTCATGGCAATGAATCCAGGGTTGATAACTGCAGTTGATTCACTTCCTAGCCTAGAACTCCTAGGCAAGAAAATTTCCTTGAAGGGAAGTGTAATAACCCTCCTCTACTCAAAATATTTGTAATTTTTATTGGTTCCTAAAACTGAACTATGATGACAGAAAATTCATGAAATTTGATGACATAATTATGTCTATAAATGTATTATTGATAAATAAGTAATAAATTGGAAACAATTGAAAATTTAACACTTGCAGATGAGACTCTATATATGATAACATTTCCACGATAGGAATTCTAGAAAGAATTATGGATAAACTTAATGGATGGGAAAGAAATATACATTAAGTTCTTAGCTCGAGTGAAATGCTAATATGGGATTGCCATAAAGCATCACTAAGGATAAAAGCGACCTTTTTCTTTGAAAAAAAAAATCACAAAAGCAGGACGCCACTTGAGGAAAAATCCCACATGGAAGAAAGACAAAAAATGCCTACTACAAGGATCAACAAGGTTGTTTATATCTTGGAAAATGAATCTATGCTCAAGGGTGGAATGAGCGCAAATAGTTCCATGGTTGGGAGGAAAAAAATGTTACATTTTCAAGTGTATCCTATCTGAATATTATTGGTTGGATTATGATTACTTTGCTTTAATGTTGAGGGTTGGTACACAATGCTTTATTTTCTATGTATCAATAATTTAGGATGGCATGCAAGATATGATTTTGTACTGAGAATTTGTATTTTATTGTTGTTGCTAGGAAAAAGGGTTTATTATTACTCTGCAATTCTAGAAAAAGAAAAGAAAAGTACCTATGTAAATTCACTAATAGAATATTTTTTCTAATATTATGGGTACTTTAGAATTCTGGAATAGAACATTGTTGTATTCCTATGGATATATTATTTTTCATATACTAATGAATAGTTATCTTAGAAAAAAGATTTTGTATTATGAGAATGGTAAGAAGTATTGTTATAAATATAAATTACTGAATTGTTGGTAAACTAGGAATTATAATTAAAAAAAAATGGTCTACAATAGACCTTGGAATAATTTTTTTGAATATAAGAATAAGGTCAGCGCCATGTCTATAAACAATAGAATTTCTTATTTCTTTTAGGACTAAGAATTAATTATTAATACATTTTTGAAAGGAACAGAAAAATATTTGTACAATAAGCACATGCTTCTATAGTAAATATATCTCTGGCATAGTCCGATTTAAGTCATAACTGCTAGAGCGTACTATGTTGTGGAAAAAAACTTATAGCATAAGACTAAGAGTTTGAGTGAGCTTCCCTAATAATGGTAGTAGAATAGTAGAATATTTTTGGCATTATCTGTAAGAGAGAAACTAATCAATAAAAAATTTAATACATGTCCATGGGTTGCTAAAACGGAGAAGTTGAGGAAACTCCTCATTTCCCATAGCTAAAAAACAAAAACCCTTGGGAGAGCATAAATAAATATGCGAATCTGAAGCAACTTACTAATCATAAAGTAAATTAAAAATTGTATAATAAGATAAGGATCACAAATTAATAATTAAACATTGGTTAATCATTGCGATTTAGCCACTTTGAGATTGCTATAAAGAGTCTCTTTTCCATTACTAGCAGGAGTCTAGTAAATAAATAAATTTGTGCATATGTGGTAATAGGAATGTTGGACGCTACTAGTAGTTTAGAATCACATTTTAAGTAAATCCTTCAGGAAATTACTAGCAAAACAAGGAGCACAACACAAGCATAACGCAGTACCATGAAACTAGAGAGAGAGCGTGAGCAAAAAGAAAGTACATCAATGATATTATCATTTAACTGACAGGCACATATGAAAAATAGGGAATTGTGTATATAATGTTTTTAAAGTAAATACAGAGCCAAAATAAAACTCATACGTGCTAAGCTACTATAAAAGGTCGGCCATAAACCACCATTTAAATGGAAAAATAAAAACGTAGATTGGGGTAACTTCCGCCATTTAGGTGGCAGGTTGCGTGTGCTCATAAGGGTTATCAACAAGAGAGTTGAAGACAACTACAGGAAGCTAAAAAAACAAAAATATAATTCATAGTTATCCTCAGCATCCATATTCCATTGTAATGAAGTTTCAACCGACCTAGAGAATGACACAACATGGGAACTAGTTAAAGGAAAAGCCAAATCGAGTGAATAAAAAACTAAAATAATAAGCTATTGTAAATTGGGGTACCTATGGCAGGAAAAAAAAGAAAAAATAAGAGGTAAGAATAGACACCCTAAAATTAGAAAGGATAATGCCTACTAGGTGAAGAATCAATGAAATAATTAAGTAGATAATAGTACTACAATACATTTTGGAACAATAAGGAAAAATGCAGGAAAAATGCATGCATGAACCGAGCAAGGAAGCAATAGGGTCAGAAAAAAAAATGCTTGTAATAAAAAACAATTACCTTAAAGAATCCTCAAAGACTAAAAGATAAAATGTAACACTTAAGATGCTTGGCACCAAAGTCATGTCCCAATGGAGAAATCTAGTGAAGGGACCACACAATGTGGTGCTGTGAGTCATCAAACCTAGAAAAACATGGAAATCGTTTGAATTACCTCCTTGTGTATAGAGAAAACAAAATCTGAACAAAATTGGAGCCACCCATATAAAATCTACATAGAATCAACACATAGTAAGGAAATCCCTTTACCTATAATAGCTCGCCATGGCGAACTGTATACTGCATGTAGGAAAACCGTCCTAGGAAATGTCGCCATGCATACTGGATACTCAAATTCAGAGAAGTGTAACTTGAAAGGAGTAACACATGGTTTCATAAAAAACTCTGTGCAATGCGCAGACATGTGTAAAGAAAACTAGTGAACATGAAGGGAGGTTCTTGGGAGAGTTAGGGCATGCAATAGGTCGTTGTGGCTACACCCATAGATAGCACATGGCTAATGAGAAATGGTTAATTGGTCATCTTGCATAGAAACTAAGGGAAGGGGCTCTCCAAACCTTCAACCTAGAGCGTGATAGCAAAAATGAATGAATGCAAGTAGGGGTTAGGGAAACACTGATTAGGTTTACAGTGTTTGACTCCACCGTTGATTTCCACAAATTATTCATTAACACTATAGAACACAAAACGAGACAGGTTTGAACGTGTCATAGGAACTCCCTAACCCATCATGTGAAGACGATGAGGTGGCATGGTGGGAAAGTTGCATACAACAACTCCAATTCGAATTGGTAAAAGCGGTGACCTAGGTTAAGCCTTGCCAATATAAAATACATTAATTTTTATACCAAAACATAAACAACTCCAACAACCTTTGATTTATATGAGTAAAACTAAACAAGTAATAATGGCAGGGGTGCCAATCTTAATTTCCTATATATAGGGGGGTATTAAAGTTGTATTTGAATCCAAAAAATAAAGTAAGCTATGCATAGACTGGTGAGTATAAGTTGGGTGCCTTCACTAGAAATATTCCAAACAGCAAACGATAACCCTCTACACTCCAAAGAACATATAAGGGATTAGATAAGAGAATGTAGGTCATAATGATATAGGTAAAATGCAGATGAACCTTAATTATTTATATTATTATTAAATGGAGTAAGTTAAGCTCTTTCATTACAAAAGAAAAAAAAATTGTGTTTACGATATTGAAATGATGGGAGATATTACAAATGGTATTAGAGCTAATGTTAGCCACTAGGCCTTAATGAAGCACCACAAAAAAAGGAAAAGATAAGTATACTAAACTAACGAGTGATTTTTCTATTTTAATGGTAGGTTAATTAAGCTAAGGATATACTGAGCATGATCGATGAAGACACACCTGTCATCCTAGTAGGGGATGGTATATATGTGGAATTGGGAGAATGATATACCCAAACTACTAATCCATTCATGAAATTCATACAAAATCTACAATGGGATTTGAAACATTTAAGAGGTAGTAATGAACGTACGTGACAGTGATGATCAAAAGGATGATCAAATGTTTGACAGAGAAATCAAGCCAAAAAATAGTGGAACCGAAGGTATTGAAAGAACAAGGGATAAAACTTGGAAAACATGAGAGTGAAGGGGAGTCAAATATAACTAGATCTCGAAGATCTAATCAAAAGAGGTAGAAGAAACTCCAAGGAGAATTTCGGAAGATTAATCCCCGTAATTTTGATGGGGAGAAGGAGGAGGATATGAAACCCTGATTATTAAATATGACTAAATATTTTTAGGTTTATGACTATGAAAGAAATCTGAAAGCCATATTAGATATTTATCAGTTACAGGGCAGGGTTTCCCTATGGTGGGAAGAGGCGAAGAGTGTACATTTGTTGGAGGGAAAAACAACATTATGGGATGAATTCCGTAGGCAGTTTAAGAGTCACTACTTAAGTGAGAGATATTATGATGACTGCGCCAAAGAGTTTCATCACTTAATATTGGGACAGCTCACCATGGATGACTTTGTAGAAAAATTTATATACTTACTAAGATATGTTCGAAATCTTAAGGAGGAAAAAGCTAAATTACAACGATTCATAAATTGCTTGCCTATAGTTTACAATGAACAAATCAAGTTTGATAACCTAAAATAATGGATGAGGTTGTGAGGTAGGAAAGGTTATTCTAGTAGTAATTTAAAAGTAAGGGGCAAGGTTCCAATATTTGATAGAATAAGGATATGACAAAGGCCAAAATGCGAGGTAGATGACGAAAACCAAGATATATTAAGAATTTTGGTAGGGATTATTAGCAGAAAAGGTTTGATAAGGTGATTGTAAGTGAACAAACACATTCCCTTGTAGGGTGAAAAATCATAAATTTGAATGCTAGAAGAAGTAATGAAGACGAGGAGAAAGAATCACTAAAATGTTTGGGGTGTGGCGAACCTAATTTACTAAGAGATTGCCCACACAACCTTAGATCTATGCAAAATATACAAGTTGTCCATGAAGTTACTACAGTGAATGACCTGGCAAGTAGCATTCTGAGAATAAGTGCAGCCTTGGAGGATAGATAAGAGGAACATTAGTCTACAATGATTAGGCTAGAAGGTATTCTCGCCAACCAATATGTCTTTTTTTTGATTGATCATAGGGATAGTCTAAGCTAAGTTGGACCGCAAATAGTGGCAAACTGTAACTGAAAATTGAAAAATATAAAACCACTTGGCTGGTACAATTTCCAATAGGTACGAAGAGAAGAGTCAGTAGCCAAGTGAGACAATGTCAAGTAAATTTAAATGGTTACTTGACACCAATATATTTAAATGTACTTCCCCTTGGGTCTTATGATATATTAATTCAAATGGATTGTATGGAGAAACAAGAAGCACTTATAAACTGCCTATGAAAAATCATGACCTATGTAAACTCGCAAGGACAAATTCACACCATTCATGGTGTGCCAAAACCAATATCTTATTAAAATTATAGCCCCGCAAATTAAGAAAAGTGCCTAGAAAGGATGCCAAATATTCGCGGTTCATGTAGAAGAAAGTGAGTAGAAACATAGAGAAATAAAATTGAATACTCTCTCAATCATTAATGAATTCCTAGATTTCTTTCCAGAGGATATTCCAAGTTTACCACTGCATAGAGATATAGACTTCTCTATAGACTTGATAGCTAGTGCATCTCTAGTGTCTAGAGAACCTTACAGGATGAGTCCACCAAAGTTAATGGAGATGAAAATGTAGCTACAGGAGTGGTGAGCAACAGTATTGCAACAATAATGTTGCAACTCCTGGGTTGCCTACTTTACTCCTATCAACATGGTAGTTCGTAACAAACTTGGAAGCGACGGTGTTGTATGCACAAACTTGCTAGTTCTTACTGCAGGCTGTCACTTGGCCAACTTGTGCAAGATCACTAGGAGCTCAAGCCAACTTCTAGAAGAACCTCTATATGTGATGGAAGAAAGAAAGCTTTACTCTACAGAGGCTACTCTACTTGCAGAAAGGAAAAAGGCTGAAATGTAAAGTAAACCTAGCAAACCCTACTTCACCAACTAATCCGACTTTTATAGAAAGAAACACGAAAGCCATGAAATCAATGTCATTACCTACTCAAGAAAGTAAACAAAATCTACTCAAGCTATTTCTAGAAGGAAATGAGAAAAAAAACACCTTTTTGGATTTTTATGTATTTTTATATGAAATTGTCATGTATGTAATTTATTTGTTTTTGAATGTGGCAGCGATTAGGTGTCGATGAAGGGTAGTTTCGAGACTTGAGAGGGTGTAGGATGGTGTGGATGGGTCCCAGCAGGTCTCAGGTGGCCTTTTGGAGGCTTTTCCTGCAATCGGACTACAAAAGGAAGCCTATAGGAAAATCTACAGAAGGTTGCAGGAGATCTAAAGGAGGTGTACAAGAGGATGCTGAGAGTAGTTTTGAGGGTTTTGAAGGTGTGAGAGTGGGTGGAAAGGGTAGATGAAGGCTGGGATGATGTATTAGAGTGCTTAGGGTTCACCAAGGATTGCTAGGAGAGGAAAAGATGGTCGGGAGAGGGGAATAAATCCTATGTAAAAAACGCAGAAAACTAAGGCAGATTTGAGGTGAATTTTAGGTGACCTATAGGGCATAGATCAAGGAGAGAATGTGATGGCTGATAGGCTGACTTGCTGTGAGAAGAGATTTGCTACAAAAAATTGAAAGTCAAACAATGAGATCAAGCAACCAAGGAAACTAAGTACATAAAGAAATAGAATTTTGCATCAAGCTAATCTAAATTATGAGCTATGGAAAGAAATGCTGAAAAATAATACAAGGAAATGAAGGATGGAAAAAGACTTATTGCAAAGACATTAATGAGCATGGTGAAAGAGATATAAAGCAAAGAATTAACCTTTTAACAAACTACAACACTAGAAATCCTATGGAGAAGGAAAATTTGTGTTTTTGTGGCAGCAAGAGGGTCTTGGCCTCAGTTCATGGTTCGAAGGGGAAGAAAGCAGACCAAAGCTCTATTGATGGCCTTTTGTATCTTCTTCCTATCACCATTCAACCTACTATAAAAAACTCAAATGGAAACAACCTTCTAAATCACCAAAAGCAACCTATTCTTAACCAAGAAATAAATTTATCGAACAACAAATAATCCATAAACTGAAACAAAGCATATAAATACAAACAAGAGGAGCTTGGATGCTTCGATTGGGCTCTAACCTAAGAGCTTCAGCCCTCTGAGGTAACTCAGTGCTAGCTCAGAAAGGATCCCATCCTTATTATCAAAATAATAATAGGATTACATGAAACTCTCAACAAAAGTAAGCTCGAAGTTGAGCAGAGAAAAGCTGCAACAAAAAATCAACAAAAGGTAAACCCTAGTGAGGCCCTGGGCCTCTCTACTTATACAACTGAAGATCCCAATAGCTTCCTTAAAATCAGGGAGGTTTGGCTCCCAAAACTCGAGATAAACATAAGTTATCCTCCACTTGCTCGACTACCTCCTAATGCATTGATTTGGTTGTTTGTGCTTCGAGCTGCATGAAGGAGAATTCGAAGTAGGGAGTAATAAATGAGGGGGATTCCATCCTATAAATCCTCTCCCTTGTCCACTTCAAATTATTTCTGCCAATTGTCTATTGAATCTTTGACTTTGTCTTCAAAATTCAACAAAAATCTGCATTAAACACATATTAGACTCCATGACATCATAACCAACCCAACTCACTTCATAAGCATAAATATAATATTAAAACATGTAATAAGCTAAGAGTACGGTTGATTAAACTATGTTAGGAAGCAAAATCAGCCCATATAATTACCCATTTATGGGGCTCATCATCACCCCTACTGAAGGCGTTGTTCATCCTCTGAGAAACTTAGTCCATCTCCTCATCTTTGATGGTCCTGGTGGCCTCCCTAACATGCCTTGCTTCTGATGTGAGCTCCTCTTCTTTGTCATGGAATCCTACCTTTTTTTCCACCTCTTCCCACTTTTGTTGATCTTCTTCCTCTTTTCTTCCTTCTAGCATTCCCAGCAGCTATGGGGGAATCAATTTGAGGCCAGTCCAATTGACCTTCAAACTTTACATGGAGCGCTTGTATAGTGGCATTGTCCTCTATGCCTCTTTCATCCTTGTTGGGGAGTGATACTCCCTGATATGGAAACTATGCGGTAAGGTGTTCCACCTCCTCATACAAGCATGAATATAGTCATCCCCAAGTAATCTTTCCATATCCTCAAAATGTGCAATGGTCTGAGCCTGATCATTTATATATTTAGGGGAAATTTGGGGATTATTTGCAAGCAAGTTCTGTGTACTGATAAGTGCCATGGGATCTGATGGCTCAGCTCTGATCATTAAGGGCTCATTCTGCTCCTTTATCATCAACTTTCTTATTTTTGCTACCCTTAACTCCTGATGATTCATCCATGAGGCCATGGCCATTAGTTGCAGGTCCCCTAGCCTAGCATTGGGGTCCCACACATTCATGTCTGTGAGGGAAATGTTATGGAAATAGAATTCTGCTATTTTTCCTTATCTTCTGATGAGTTTTGGTCACACAGGTCCATAAACTGTTTGTAATCTTAAAAGTGCACTGTGCCTCTCCGTACCAAAGTCTTGATCTCAAACTATAGCCATTGGTCCTTGAGGTATAATCCATAAGATTTTGTTGGTGTTCTGCATTGTAGTGCCTCCATGGACCAGCTGGCCATGCATGCCAATTATGTCGATTTTTCTTGCAGCTGTCTTCTTAGCAACTCATTTTCTGTTTCAAGGTGCGTTCTTGTGATTGCTTCTCTATGTCTCACACTACTCAATTCTCTGCCCATTTCTCTGAGTTGATTCTCCATATGGCCAATATGGTCAACTCTCTTGCATTTGGCTATTTGAATCCACCTATGGCTCCTTATTCATTCTTTCTCCAACTCAAAGAATAGTGGGATTGCAAATTTTTGTGAAATGATTCTTCCCCCCTTAAGAAGATTGTAGTAAGAGCCAAGACTAGGTTGGGGGTCAGCTTCTTGTGCCTCTGTTGCTTCGTCCTTCCCCTGTGGTTGTTCTTCTATCCTTTTTTCAAGTTTTTCAGTCTCCTGTAGTCTTGACAGGGTCTCCTGTAGAACATTATGTACCTCCTGTAGAACTATTTCTGAGTCCTGTAGTTCTACTTTCTCCTTCCATGTGGTAGATCTAGGAGTCCCCCTTTCATAAGTGATAGGTGCCTTGTAAGGGGATTCCTTCCCTTGGGTAGAGGGTGAATCTTCAATAACAATAGGAACTTTAGAAGAACATTTGGGTTTCCCTGCTTTGATCCTTGTGCTCTTCCTAGCCCTAAAATACATCGAGGTCTGCCACTTCCTCTTTTGTTTTGGTTTAGTTGGGGTGCTGAGGGTAGTAAGAGCAGTTGTTGCCTTTCATTCTAGGGTCTCAGGAGACAACTCTATCCTTTCTGTCCCTTTTTCTCCTCCTTATATCTTTTTATTTGCCTCTATTTGTTTTGTTTGTTCCTTCTCTGTTTTGGTTTCTTCCTTCTCCCCTTCTTGTTCCTCAGTTTCTTCCCCTTCTCCCCCTTGTTGCTCTTCCTCTTCACTATGAAAAGGACTGATATCATCCGTGAGGGCCTTTGTCATCTTCTGCTGTCATGTTTTGAAAAATCTCCCATGCTGTGGGGATTTTGAAGGTATAGAGGGCTTCTTCCACTAACATTTTAATTGACCCATGGTGAGCCAACTGATATGGACCTCATTCTTTTAACTTAATGCTAGAGTCTATGAGGGACTGCAAGAGAAAATAGGGGATGTTGCATTTCTGGGGTGTTGGAGTGTCCATGCCATATCTCAGCTCATGGAGGATTCTAAAATGGTAGCCATAGACTATGTTATACCTCCCTTCACAAGAAATATATTTGATGATTTGGTAACTGGCCTCATCCTAGGGGTAGGGTATTCTTGTCCTTCTAATACCATTTTTGTCTTCTACAAGATGTTCATTGTTTTGGAAGAAGTTTTTCTTGGCTACCTATCCAATTGGTTTTTCATCTTTGCTCCAAGGTTATCCAAGAGGAAGGGTGGTAACCCTACTGACAAATTTTGGGGTGATTTCCATGGAAATACCTCTAAAAGTGATAGTGGCATGGGTCCTTGAGTGAGCGACTAAGGAAAGGGAAAATTCCTGACCAACTTCTTTATCAAACCATCGGAATTTCTAAAAAAACGGCATCCAATTTTCCCTGGTGAATATAGCTACTACTTGGGGATGTTCATGGAGCCTGTTTGAATTGGTGGGCCCTTTTCTCATGAATCCTCTTGTCATTTTTCTTATACACCTTTTGAACACCCAATACAGAGATGGAGATAAGAATTTTGAAGAAACTAGGAAAACAGAGGAAAACTATGTTTTTTTAAGAAAACAGGTAGAAATTTTTTATGTAATTTCTCTTCTTCTATGGACTCAATTCCTCCTTAAAATTATATCATTCCTTGCACATATTGATAATCAAGGTGGCTATGCATGGAACCTACCTCCTCAAGCTAGAAATCGAGCAAAAAACCCGTGTTTTCTCCTTAAAAACAACTTACTGCCCCTCTTGTAGAACTACCTATAGGTGCTCCTGTAGAACCTGTAAGTGCTCCTGTAGAACGCCGATAGCAAGAGGATGGATGAGTGCGATGGAGAACAATTGTTTCTAGTCTATGGTGGTGACAAGGAGCTTGTTGCAGCTAAGCGGACAAGGATGGAATGAAATAAAAGGTGGTGAAGGAGTTTCAAGGAGGAGTACTTATTTCTTCTTTTAGATATTTCTGGTGATGGGGTGAGCTGGCAAAAATGTACGTTGCCATATTTGGACCATTGGTCCCCACCTGCCTTGTCATCATGGTTTCTTCCCACAATCATCTCTCATCATTGCATCGGAGTTTGTAAACCCTCCATTACCTATCCTTGGGATCTTTCTCTGAGTTGACCATGTGTGCGTGTGGTGAAATCTTCAGATGAGTGTAGTCAACTAGATGAGGGTGGCGAGTTAACTAGCCACCTTTTCTCATTCAACCCTAACCATCTCATTCACCTATGCATATCTTTCAATTACACAAATGCAACAGAGGATCGGGTTAGTCACTTACCTGTGAGTTGAATGTATGTGTTGTGAGGTATTTTGGCTCCTTTTGCTGTTGCATGCTTGTATTTCCTTTGCTGCGTGCATGTACTTTCTTTGTTGCATGCTCTCTGCTATCTGATGTGTGGCTATTTGTCTTGTGCAGGTATCCTCTGGCTGTATTTAGCTTCATATGACTCCTTCAATCCCATGGTTGCACTTCTTTTGCTATTGTGGCTTGATTTTAATGGGATCAGCTGTTATAGGAATTCCTATAGGAGCTCCTATAGCTACTTCTCCCTTTAAAATTTTAGCTGATTTTTGTGCTGGGAGTTGTGAGGATGATGCCAGAGATGCTGATGGAGATGGAGAGGTAGTTGGTAAGCTGCAGGTGAGATTTGAGGTGCTGCTCCCTTTATTTTTTGTTTTTTTCTCTAAAAACGGGTTTCTGTGTTTTTCTGTGACCAGAAGGAAAAAATGATGATGGTGTGATACAGGTGTGGGATAGATGCAAAGGAGGGTGGATAGCTGTAGCAAGGGTTACATGTTCTTCATGAAGCTTCCCAACCCCTCAAATTGTTTTTCGGAACCACTTCTGGCTCTTTGTGATTCCTACAGGGGCCTCCTATAGAAAACACAGGGCCTCCTGTAGAACACACAGTTTCTAGAAAAAACATAGTGGGATGGAAGAAAGGTTAGAAATGAGGGAGAAGAGTGTGGAGGAGATGAAATAAGATTTGTGGAATCTTCTCTTTCTCCCTGTGGTCCTCCTGCAACTTGCAATGCATATTAAAATTCAATTTTCTTTTTCTTCTTTTCTCTAGGTTTTTTTTTTTTTTTGAAAGAAAACTAGGGTGCCTCAAGGAAGTTTTCACCCTCATTCCCTGCCCTGGGCACCTCCAAGGGAGGTTTTTACCTAGGGATCTTATTCTCTTTTTTTTTTGGCATCACTGGGCTGCCTCAGAAGAGGTTTTCAACCCAATGATGGGACTCAAGCACCTCATGGAGGTTTTCATTTGAGTCCTTATTATTTTTTCTCTTTTTACTATTTCTTCAGTGAGTGGGTGAATTGGAGGCTAAGACATGCTCCACTGCCATCACTGTCTTATTCAGATCTTCAATGAACTCTCACTTGGAGAGGGGCTACTTGTAAATTTTCAACCTATGTCCATTGCCAAGCATGGGGATGGCTTCCTGATCAATGGTTCTAATCAGAACTGAACCATTTTCATTGTATTTTCCATAGTGTAGGGTCCCAGCCATCTCGTCCTGAGCTTGCCTTTGAAGTCTTTCTACCTTGAAGGAGCTAATCCCTTGATGAGAGGAGCTATCCCTTTGAAGGAGCGTTTTATCCCTTTGAAGGAGGACCTAGTAACCTCCCTCCATTGCACTATAAATTCAGGCATTGGGCTGGTTGCTGGAGAGGTTAGAAGCTGAACATTTTTTAGGGTAAATGCTGGTGAAATCAAGACTTCCTAGTTGAGCTTAAGAGGAGAGATCACATACCTTTTTGGCTTCATTGGGGAGTGAGTGAAACTTGTCAAAGTAGAGGAGACTTCTCGCTAGACCCTGGGAGGAGCTTGTACAACGTCAAGGCACAGGTTGTAATGTTCTTCTTCTTTTGAATTAATACAATCAAACTCATTTTTCTCAACAAGTATCTCATGTTATTTGTTTCATGGACTCCTTGACTTTCATGTTAAATATGTTTTATGATATTGGCTTTTCAAGTGCTATTTAATTTGTTTGCCTTGTTTGTGTTTGCATATTCGCGACAAAGGAGCTCATTTGGATCGAAGGAGTGAGGGCATCCACAAACTTGTGTTGGACCTAAGGTAGGCCCTAAAAACACTTGTTTGCCATTGTTTATAAAAGCATATTTAGAGAAAGATAGTGTCTGGTTGATTTGCTTGTCATTAGGTCTTCTTTAGATTCGAGGAAGGTCTATCTTGTTCGCAAGATCGACTTATTCCATGTGACAAAATGGCAACTCCACTGGGGACTTGATTGTTTTCCTTGTTTTTACTTTGACCTGAGAAACTATCTCTTTGTTTCTGTTTTTGGCTTGTTGTGTGTAAAATTGGGTAGAGTTTGTAGATCCAGGGTTATTTTTCATTTTTCATAGCTTTGGGAGAGGACCGCACCCTAGCCTTTTGACACAGTGCGTACTTATCTGCACCTTTGCTTTTAGCACAGTGCGGGACCGCACCTGTGTTAACTGTGTGCCTGCGGACCCTGTCAAAATTTTGAAAAACCTAAGATTTCCTCTGTTAGTCAGCTTAGTTTTATTTTAGAAATTGTTATCCACTGCCCAGACCTGCATATAACTTGTCAGAAGCTTTCTTTAGGTTGATTTCATTAGTGTTAGGGTTTTAGGTGAAATTCCTAGGAGTTTTGCTTGTTGGGTTTGTTTTTCATTTTGGTTGTGTAGTGGCTCTGAGCTTAGAAGCTGTAGGGACCTCAGATCACCTTGGTGTCTACCAGCCTTCTTATGAGTATGACCATTTATGAAATCTCCCCTTGTTGAGGAATCCGCTTTGAGTTTTCTCTTTACAAAACATCGAAAAGCTTGTGTTTAAAAGTTTGGATTTTCATTTTCAAAAAGAAAACAAAATTGGTTGTTCTTGACTGATTTGTGATTCTGCATAAATTGGTCCTTAGCTTACATCTAGCTAAGTAAAACATCCTTAAAAAATACATCTTGTAGGCTTTGACTTCAAATAGGTTTTTATAATTTATAGATCTCAAAGTTAGTAATTTTCATAGTTTTGAGTGTTTTATAAAAAATAAAGAAAAATCTCTTTTTGAAAAAAGTTTGTTTTTTGTAGTGGTTGAGTGCTTTGAAACAAAAAAGGGAAATTTTTGTGAAATAACTAGTTGTCTCGTTTTGAGTGCATTGGAAAGGACAAAAGCTCTTCTTTTAATTTGTTTCTTAAGAAGGATTTGTGTTCACAAAGTATTTTCATTCTCAAACTCTTTCTTAGTTTAGAAGTTCATCGAAGAGAAAAAGATTGTTTAAATCATCTTAGGTGCATTTTTAGTGATTTTGAGTCGAGTCTTCATACCACGAGTTTCATCTCCGCACCTTTTGACTTAAAAAAAAACCAATAAAAAATAACGCTTAAAGTAAAATTCATCTAGTAACATTTTTATTTCTAGGGCTCTGATACACCAACTTAGCTTAGGCTAGTGTCTTGGAGTAGGAGAGTAATTAACTCTCCAAGACAGTAAAAACAAACAAGTAGCTGTATCTTGTGGTAGGGAAGAAATCCAATTGTTGCATTTATGCTCTGGGAAAGCTCCTCTTAAAGGAGAAGCACGAGATCGTGTCCGAACCAGTGTGGGAATCAATCCTTCCTCATTGGGAACGACGCCAGATATTCACGTATTAAAAATGGTAAACCTCAGATTAACCATTGTCGAGGACCCTGGGGTCACTTGTTGGTAAACCTTGGATTATGTCAAGGAGCCTTCAAGGGGATTGAGCTTGCTACTCTACCCTTGCGTGCGTATCGGATCATAGACTGTTCCCCCGGGTATATTTGTTTCGGTTGGTAACCTTAGTGGCCATATTCTTTAGGATTATTCCCAAGGTGACAGTGGTGGGAAGATCCCACTGTACCTGGAGCAGACGTCGGCTAGACTCACTTGGATTTTCTGGGGGGTTCTCTTCACTCGAGACAGTTAAGTGGAGGAACTTGTGCCAGTCTATTCATTAAGCAGGTTGTCGGGGTAACTGTTCCAACCGCCATTTCTGTATTGAACTCTGCGACGTTGGAGTTCATCACCAACTAGTGTTTTCAGTACGGAAAGTTACTGTTTGTGTGTCTTTGATCTCCTAGATTCTTTAGGCGTGTGATTCAAATTTGTTTGTTTCTTTAGAGGCTTTAGGTGGTTTTCATTGAGATTTTACTTTTTTTGTGTGTGAAGTAGTTAAAAGTTTTTAACCGTGGCTGAATTACCAAGGCAGTCCCGTAGACTTCAAGGCCAACCTCCTGAGTTTTTAACCGTGGCTGATTTACTGAGGAAGTCCCATAGACTTTGGGGCCAACCTCCTGAGGAAGTCCCGAGCCAGCTTGAAGGCTTGAAAGTCCTCGTAACTCCTAGAGACAATAGAGTTGGGTCACCTGAAGAAGGAGAATCTTCTTTGATAGTACATCCTGATTTTGAAACATTAGTGGCAGATTATAATCCACAGTCAGTGTCTGTTTCCGAAGTTACTAGTAGCATTTCATCTACTAGTGATATAGGTGAGGAACCTGAAATATATGAGCCTGAAAGTGAATTTTCTGCTACTCCGACATCGGGGTTTGCCTCTCCAGTTTCCAGTGGTCCTCGTTCACCTAGGGTAGAAAGAGTAATCACCCAAGATCTTCCTTCTCGACTTATTGCTATTGAATAGCTTGCTACTCTGGAAGAAGAAGTAGGCATCCCTATCCCTGAAAATCAACCTGTTATTGAGCTAAGGGAGCGTGAACCAATTTTTTACAGTCCACCTAGGAGTAGTACTTGGTATCTTTCTTTGACTAACTTTTTAGAAAACTCAGGGTTAAGTTTTTCACCACCTCGCGCTCGTTATCACCCAACACCTAGAGGTTATTATCCTCCATTAAATATGTCAGGACAGTCGTCCATGTTTACTCAATCACCTGAATCATTTTTGTACGGCGGTCCTTCTGTTCCCTCTGGGTATTAGTCCCTTTCTGGTACTTTTTTGGGAGCATCTCCTCAACCCATTGAGCAAGGGTTATTAACTGGAAGCAATGGTACTAAGCCGTTGAGCGTAGAAGACATTCTCATGATGTCAGGTTCTATTCCCAATCCTCAACCTCAAGGTGGCCAGTTACCGCCTGGGGGGCAGCCTCAATTATCGCCTGGGGGCAACCTCAAGGTACCTAATTTGCATCTGGAGGGAAACCTCAAGGACAGTACATACCTACGGGACAGTACATTCCTCAAGGTCAACCCCAGACTCAATATGTACCCAAGGGTCAACCCCAGTATCAATTTATACCTCAAGGTCAACCCCAGTATCAGTACGTGCTTCAAGGGTATCAACCCCAAGGTCAGTACTTGAACCAAGGTTTCCAACCACCCTCCAGTCAAACGTATGTTCAAGGAATGGGAAATGTACCTTTCAATTATCAATCCTACCCTCAACCTGGTTATGGTCCTCAATATTCTCAACCTATTATGGGTCAGTACCCCGGAATGAACATAGTGTGGGATCCATCGCAAACTCAACAGGTGTTGCAGCCAAATGTACAGTTGTTATCTCAAACTGGACAACCCTTAGTTTCTGGTACACCCCAGCAACCAGTCCAATCTAACATTCAAACTTCTGTAACTTCGGTATTTTCTCAGCCTGGGCCTAGTACGCCTCGTACTCCGCCTCAAACGACTGCTACAACTACGCAACATCTGTTCAATCTACCCCACCTACTTCTGGATTATCGACAGCTCCAGTTTCTACTATTCCTGTATCTACTCCTCAGAGATCTTTACCACCGTCTGGATCCACGATTGAAACTTTAGTTCAGATGCCTATAGGAAAACTTGGTTCAAGTACAATTGTCACAAGTCAACCACAATTTACTTATCAACCGTACCAGGGACAGTACCAATTTGGTCCTGCTGTGCAGCAGCCAGTCTATCAGTATCAACCGTATCCTAGGTACACTTATCAACAACCTCAACAACCCCAGTACAGTCCGGTTAATCCTGGTTTTCCGGGAGGATACAATATCCAAAATGCAATTCCTATTCCTAGTTATCGTGGATATCCTCCTCCTGGGGCTGGTCTTATGACCCAGAGTTTTAGGGACCCTAATCGTCAGTTACCGTTTATCACAACTTTGGACTTACCTGAATTGTCACACCTAATGAACGATCCCATTAATTATCTTTCGTTTTGGCCGCCAATGCCGAATAAGTTGCCCAGTGACATTCCTAAGTTCGAAGATAAATTAGGAGAGGACCCGTCGAACCATGTGATGACTTACCACCTCTGGTGTGCGTCTAACTCCATTTCAGATGATTCAATCCGTCTTAGACTTTTCCAGCTCACTCTAATTGGTATCGCGGGCAAGTGGTACATTGAGTTACCACGAGGCACTTTTTATAATTTTAGTCAGTTAGCTACCTCATTTTTAACTCATTTTCAGTTGCCAGTCCGATATGACAATGGCACAGAATTGTTAACTCCGTTAAAGCAATCGACATCCACTTACATTTCAGATCATATTCATGAGTGGAGACGTCGACGGCGTTTAGTGAAGGTTTTTATTCCGGATCAGATTTTGGCTGAGTGGTTTGTAAAATCTTTGTTGCCCAAGATCACTGAAGATGTAGCTAAAGCTGGAGTTGTTACTGAGGAGCAAGTAATTGCTCAAGCACAGTACCTTGACTTGGTCTATACTCAGTCAGGTACGTTACACGAGAAAATCCCCGATCTTCCCAAGCAAAATCAAATCGCTGCAGCTCCTTCGGGATCTCATGCTGCCGATGGTATGATTGGTACGGTTAACACTAAAAGTAAGAAGAAGTTTTCCAAGAATTCTTCTCCTATCATAACCTTGCCTGATTCCCCAACATGAGATTCTTCTGCAGAGATTTCCGCCGATATTCACGTTGTAGAGTCATCTATAGCCAAATCAAAATCCAGTGGGAAGAAGAAAGGAAAGAAGAAGAATAAAATGGAAAAAAATTCAAAGGAGAAACCTGAAAAGTCGGAATCCAATGATGAAAAGCGCAAACCTCGTTATCCTTGTCTCATTTGTGACGATGAAAATTTTACAAGAGACTGACCTCATCGTGCAGAGGTTGCGAAGATTGTCAAAGGTTCCCAAACTCCTGCTGTTTTGAAGGATCCTTTTCCAGCTCAAGACAGTAAGATGATAGGTTCGTCCTCGAGTGCCAATGAAGAACCCATACTGATGATGTCCCATGTTAGGATTGCGACTCGATCACAAGATTATGGTAGTAAAAGTCTCGTTGATGGTAAAGAAGCAGAATCTTCTCATTCTACTCCATCAACCTCAGCTCCCGGTTCCGATCCACTACAGATCGAGAAACCTAATCCAGACTTGGTAGTCAAACCGCCTGCCAAGGGTATACTTCGAAAGTCAGCTTTCAATCCACATGCGAGAGCGGCTCAGAATTATAACATTGTTGATGATTTAGCTGTTTCACCCTCAGCAATGTCAGCTTTGGAAGTGCTGCAATCATGTCCAACACAACGTAAATTACTTTTGTCGGCTATAGGAGTTGTTGACGTTCAGGACTCGAACCTAATAATTTTCGATCTAGAAAATAGTACACCACGTTTGACTCATCAAATGGCTTTCCAGATCCCAGTGATAGTCAAAAATAGGCCTATTCATCGGAGTGTAATTGATGAGGGAGCCTCAACGTGTATTATGTCGATACGGTGTTGGAGATCGCTTGGTTCTCCTTCGCTAAATCAATCCCCGACGATTCTAAAGGCCTTTGATGGCTGTGGGTTTCATCCTTTTGGCATTCTACAGGATTTGCCTATAGGGGTTGAAGGAAAAATCGTTAATCTAGATGTGGAGGTGGTTGATGCCCCTCTAGATTACAACCTTCTCTTGGGTCGAAGTTGGTCTTACGCTATGACAGTGGTCGTTTCATCGGTCTTTCGAGTAATAAAGTTTCCACATAAAGGAAATATCGTAACAATAGACCAGCTGGCTTACTTTTCATCGAACCCAGCCTCTTCGGAAAGTATTCAGCATGTCGGTAAAATGACTATCCCGTATAAGGATGTTGGAGTAGGACTAGTTAAAGATGCCGATTTACTGGGAACTTTTCCTCTTCCTCCGATCAACACATCATCTTCATTTGCAACTATTCATATGATTACATCAGACACCATTGTTTATGATGATCCTTGGATCATTCCTTCTGAATCTGAGATAGACTCATTTGGTGATGTCATGCCTTTGAGTCCATATGAAATTGCGTATGAGGTCGTGCAATCGTTTACCGACCCATCTTCAACTGAAATTGACTTCATGAATGTGGTCCGTGAGGAATCACTTTTCACATCAAGCTCGGATTTAATCACGTTTTCTGAACTTGTTCACTCTGATGAGCAAATTCGTGAAATCCTATGTGTAGATGATTTACCATGGGAAGATCTACATCACAGATCTTCGTTTTTACCCGAGAATGATCATTTTGAAAATGATTTCTCATCAATTTTTACGACCGAATATGCAAGGAATCTCAGAATCCAATGAAATATCCTGATTCCGAGTTAAATTTGGGAAACATCTCCCGAACCATTCCTATTGATATTTCGGTTAAGCTCGTAATTGTTGAGAACATTCATGTAGGTGCGTCGTGTACAGATGACGAAATTCAGATATATAAGGCCCTATTTCAAAAATTCTGCAACGTGTTTGCCTGGTCCTATGAGGAAATTCCAGGAATTGATCCCGCGATTGTTTTTTATGAGATCAAGACTTACCCGGACGCTAAACCCGTCGGGCAACATTTGCGTCAGATTCACCCAAGAAAAGCTGTTGCAATTAAAGTAGAAGTTGAAAAATTACTCAAAGCAAGTTTCATTTATCCGATCCTGTTAACGGATTGGGTATCGAATATTGTTCCGTTAAACAAAAAGCAGGGAACAATAAGAATATGTATCGATTATAGGGACATTAATCGAGCCTGTCCAAAGGACAATTACCCAACTCCCTATATCGATCAAATTATTGATGATTGTGCCGGCAGCGAAATATTCTCCTTCATGGATGGTTTTTCCGGATACAATCAAATCAATATTCTACCTGCTGATCAACCAAAAACGGCTTTCATTTGTCCATGGGGGACATTTGCTTATTGCAAATTACCTTTTGGGCTCAAGAATGGCGGCGCAACTTTTCAAAGGGCAATGTCTTATGTGTTTCATGACATCAAGCACATTGTGCAACCGTATCTCGATGACTTGCCTGCTCATTCATTACATCGAGCTAATCACCTCGTCCATTTACGAGCAATCTTTATGAGGTGTAGGCATTATCGGATTCGGTTGAACCCACACAAATGTGTTTTTTGTATAGAAATGGGTCGATTACTAGGGTTTGTAGTTTTGAAAGCCGGCATTCGCGTCGATCCCTCGAAGGTCGAAGCTATCGTCAAATTGTGTCCTCCTTCGAGTCTTTGCCAACTCCAAAGTTTGCAAGGGAAAGCAAACTTTTTATGATGATTCATTCCTAACTACGCCGAGGTTACAAAGGTTTTTACCCAGTTGTTGAAATAGAATACTCCATTCTATTAGGATGATATAGCTCAGAAATCTTTTCATGGACTTAAACACGCGTTGACCCATGCACCGTTATTGCATCCTCCCAACTACAACCAGGATTACTTCTTGTGTCTCGCCGCCTTTCATTCCACCATTGGAATGGTCTTAGTTCAGGAAGATGAATTCAGAACTGAACATGTGATATATTACCTTAGTCGAACTTTAAATCCAACTGAGGTAAAATACTCACATGTGGAGAAATTGGCATTGGCAGTCGTTCAAGCTGTCCAACGTTTTCGTCACTACATTTTACTACGTAAAACTACAGTAATTTTGGATTGCAACCCTATGATCTACATTTTGACCAAGAAATTGCTAGGGGGCAAGTACTCTAAATGGATTTTTATCCTGCAGGAGTTCGACTTGGAATTTGAGAAATCCAAGTCTAAGAAATCTTTAGTTTTTGCGGAGTTAATGTGTGACTTCCCGCGTGCTGACACAGAAACTGTGGCGGAGGAGCCCATTGCGGACGAATCCTTGTTTCTAGTCAGCACTTTAGATCTGTGGTATGGGGATATCATCCTTTATCTCCAGACCCAATCCTTTCGGCCAGAAATTTCAAGGTCAGAACGTAGAAAAATTCGATTCCAGTCCCAACAATTCAGGATTATTGGAGATACTCTTTATCGCCGTGGGGCGGACTCTGTGTTTCGACATTGCTTAACTCACAAGGAAGCTGAAAGGGTTCTAAATGACTGTCACTCTGGAGTGTGTGGTGGTCATATGTTTGGGTATGCCACAGCCCAAAAGATATTGCGTGCTGGCTACTTCTGGCCGTCTTTATTTAAAGATTGTATTACGGCGGTCCGAAAATGCCACAACTGCCAAATTTTTTATGGAAAGATGCGCGCTTCACCTGCTCCTCTACACCCTATAATTTCCATTGGTCCTTTTGCCAAATTGGGTATCGATTTTATTACATGTAACCCTCACTTGGCCTGGGGGCATGCGTATATCATCCTTGCTGTAGATTATTTTACCAAGTGGGCCAAGGGGATGCCTACATTTGAGGCAGACGGCAAGACAGCTGTAATTTTCGGGTTCAATCATATAATTGCTAGTTTTGGTGTCCCGCAAGTGATAATCGCTGATCATGGGTGTCATTTTCGAAACGTTATGATGACCGAACTTACAGGCCAGCTTGGTTTACGTCACGATAGTTCAACCCCTTATTATCCACAAGCTAATGGTCTGGTTGAATCCATCAACAAAGTTTTAGTTATCATGATCCGACAAATCATTGGGATTCATCGGTCGAATTCGCATAACATGCTATTTTTAGCGCTTTGGGCGTACCAAACTTCAGTAAAAACATCAACAGGGTTCACTCCTTTCCAACTAGTCTATGGTCTGGAAGCTGTGCTACCCATTGAATGCGAAATCCTGTCACTGCAAATGGCCATCGAGTTACTTCCAGCCACTTCCGAAGAGGAAAAGCGTTTGTTATTCTTGGCTCAATTAGATGAGAATCGACGTGATGTTGCATTGGCGATCGAGACTCACGCAAAACGCATGAAAGCTCAGTATGATTGAAATGTGACCCCTCGAAATTTTTTGGAAGGAGATCTAGTCTTAGTTTACGATCAAGCTAATGATAAATTAGGCGCTGGAAAATTCGTTCCTATGTGGCATGGTCCCTATGTTGTCAAGCGAAAGCTAGCAAAAGGGGCCTATGAATTGGTAGACTTTGACAGGGACTCTTTGGGTAAACCCAGAAATGGTCTTTACTTGAAGAGGTATTATGCTTAAAGAATGGGTACAGAGATTTTTAGTTAGCATAGTTTTTTCTTTCTAGCTGGTGTGTTTTAGTTTAAACAGTGTGCTTAGCTTAGAGAGTGTTTTTTCGTCATTATTCCTGCTTATCTTGGTTTTACACTTGATATTGCAGATGTCGATGCCTCTCCGAATATACATTGGTTTCGCTGATGGTTCTTGTCGTAATACACGGAACATTTCTTCCGCAACTTGGGTTATCTATTCGCCCTCTGACGAGTTAGTATCTATGCATGGGGTAAGCCTCGGTCAAAGTGCAGTGATTGAGTTATTATCTGAATCTATTTCATTTGGGATTCATAGTTTGATAGTGAGGTTAGATTCTGAATTTTAATAGAGCGTATGCCATTAGAAATCCAGTGTTATTAAGATTATTTTTGAGAGTGCGTCTCTTGGAACGTGAATTTGATTATATTGAATATCAGCATATTCCAAGATCTTTAAATACATTAGCAGATGCAATTGCTTCTCGAATGTTAAATAGACATTTGCAATAATCATACATGTAAATTTAAAACCATTCCATAACATGATTTACAAGATAAGTCAGTAATAGTCCTATATATATAGGAGTGCGTCAAAAAATACATCGTCCTCGATCATAGGTTGAAAAACACTTTATGATCGGCAAAAATGATAAGTACAAAAAGAAAAAATGTCATATGTACCCACAATAGGCGATCATCCTATCACTGGTGATGATCCTCGATAAAAAACCACTGCACGGGCCACCTTGCAAAGGAACCTCCTAAAAGGTCCCGGGACCCCAATCACATAGCGCTGAAGTCGACGAGGAATGTCATCTATAGTGGTCTCTGGAATATCTCCTGTCAAGCGCTCGAGATGACCCTCCAACTCGGCCAAAACCTCTGCTGATTCGTCCTGTGGGGCTGGCGCGGCTGCAACTGGTTGTTTCCTCTCATAAGGCTGGAGAGCGGCTGGTCGCTGTGGACCCACATCTGCATTTCAAACATTTGTTATCAGTTTTGAGACGATGGAAAAATAATAAAAAAAAATAAAATAGGAAAAATGTTGAAAATGATTTTACCTGAGTCGTCCCACTGCTCTCCTGGTGGAAGATCCATGTCTGGGTCACCACGAAAATCTACCCCAACATAAGGGAAATCCTGAATAGAAAAGACCTGGTTTTCCAGCCATTGGAAATACTCAGGTTTGAATCGAGCAACCTCTGTCCTCTCGTTCGGGTGACGGGCCATAACTGCGACCCATCGCATCAGTTTGGGCTCTCGAGGAAGCCCAGCTCCAACAGTAAGGTGCTGCAGGATCAACATGGGAACCCTCTCCAGGCCAAAACTCACAACCAAAGCCCCATAACCAAAGGTCTTTAGTTGTCCGTTCTTAGCCCTGGTCAGTTGGCCTTTCAGATTGGCCAACACAGCATCGCACCAGTTGAAGATGGTGCCTCGGAAGCAATCAACTGCCGTACGCATCTGGGATCCGGTGGCAATATGTAATGCGGCAGCCCCGCAAAGTCTGGTGACAATAAACGCAATCACCATGAGTTCAGGATGGGATATGGTCTTTATGTCTATCCCTTTGTCTCTAGCCTAGCTGTTGCAGTACTCTAGCCGGAGGCTATCGACAAACTGGCCACCTGGCCTAGCCCCAAATAGTGTCAAGTCTTTGCCTCTCTTAAGCAAACCAGTAAAGAAATATATGTCCGCCGGCTTGATTTCGAGCTGGTGGCCACCAATGAAGAAGCACTGGTCCTGTATGCTCCATCTGTCAACTAGCCACTGTAAGAAATCCACCTGAGCCCTCATGCCAGGAATGGCCCAGAATTTGTATAAGTCGCACACCCTCAAAGCATCAAGTGAAGGCTGATGATTCCATGCGGCAGCATCCACATCCTCATGCTCTCGTTCACTCCAATCTAGCATGATGTACTCTCTGCATCAAGTATAAAGATAAATTAAATTCCTAGAAATTATTTTTTTTGGTCCAATTTTGAGAATTTTTGGGTTAAAAACCCTTGCGACGGGGACCGCACCCTCCGGGTTAGACACAGTGCGTGGGACCGCACTTTGTCTACATGGAAGGTGCAGACCCCTGACTTTTTCCCAATGGAGAAAAAGTTGGGGTTCGCAGGCCAGTAGTGGTAAACCTGCGGGCCCCCGCGTGCGGGTTTTAAGCCTAAAAACCCTCCCAAAAATGAAATGAATGACTAAAACAAAAATTGAAATGGTCGAAAACGAAGAGTAGGAAGATGTGGATTACCTGGAGAAGACGGTGTTCGATTCCGACAGTCGGATTTTCCGCAATCTTCACGGGAAGTTTTCTGAACGAAAGCACTATTTTCTCACCCAAAACTCAAACGGTAAAAATGAATTGACAAAGACCCTTTTTATAAGTTTTTTGAGTAAATAAGTTGCAAATTTTTTTATGTTTCACTTTGAAAAGGTATTTTTGCAACATTTTTATCCATTTCAAACAGGTATGAGTAATGTTTGTGTTTTTGTGCAGGATAACGGATTATTCAAGCGAAATCTATCATTTTCAACGAAAAAATATTTAGAGTCACCTTTAAGCTCTTTTCTGACTCCTGAAACAAGAAAAGATTGCCGAGTTTTTCTTTTAAACTCGTTAAAATGGAATTAAAAGACAGTCCACTTACAACTCTTTTCCAACCATAAAAACATGAAAAGATTGCCAGATTTTTGTCATTTCAAATTCGATATTGGTTATAAAACGACGTGTCGTTGATTGCTTTTTTACTTTTTCGGATCAAGGGCACTAATGACGAAAAGTACTCCTTGGTCGTAAAAGATCAAGCAGTTCTCTCAAGTATTATTTTATACTTTTTCGGGCTAGGGAGACACAAATTTACGAAAAAGGTCAACCCTGGAGTCTTCTTAAGTTTTTCACACTCTCTAAAATTGAAAAATGCCGAGTTTCTCCTATACTGGACTCGTTAAAATTTCACAGTAAGGGACCTGTTCAATTACAAACAGGAATGAACCACTCCTTCTTAGGGTTTGGATTTAAACTAAGTTGGACTCATCCGAAGGATGAGCTTATAATCAAGAAAATGTTATCCTCCTCAAGCTTGTCAAAAATAAAGAGGTACTTGCCAGAAATGGTGGGGGAAAAGAGAGAAAAATGAGCTTGTTTGTCATACTTTGTAACCAAACTTGAACACGACACTTTTATTCACCTGGGTTGGGAAATCCTTTGCCTAATAGTTGATCAAACCACATTAAAAGTCTTTAGCCAGTTTTTGGGTATTAACTTTGGGTCAATTGTCACCAAGCCATCTGTCGTGTCGTTATGTGTTCAAGAGGTCACTGCCAATAAGCCATTCATCTGTAAAATATTTGTCATCCATCTTGACCATCCCTAAGTTAGTCCTTGCAGCTAAATTTCTTCAGCTTGATCGATGATTTCGTGTTGTGGGAGTGCCTATGACGGATCGCTTTCTATCGACTTCAGCTCATTATCTAGAAAGATGATCTAGAAATCGTCAGTACCTTGAAATCTGCATGCCTCAATGGCAGGTTTCTCGCCTTTGACGACAGGTTGCATCATTGACCTTCAATCAAAGGATTCCGTGACATGTTTGACATCAACACATTTATTCACATTTCATGGATTGTACTGAGTACTTTGAGAGCCATTGACATCACTGGTGGTTTCTCTCACACTTGTTAACAGTTTACATCATTGACTGGTAATCAAGTGGTTTCTACCATGTTTGACATCAACACATTTATTCGCATGGATAGAATCGTACTGTTTCGGGAAAGTAGAAATGAAGACCCTGGATCTAATTTCCACAAATCCAGGCTGCGAGGAATTTTGTATTATTATATAATGGACTATTCATAAACAGATGGCTGCGTCCATACTGTGTCCACATGAGTCTATACTTGTGATGTTTTACAAGATCATTCCTGTATCAGAGCAGTAGTTAGTTTTCTAGTCAGTTTTGATCTGAGTATGAGAATGCCTACCTCAGCGATGATATGATCTCATATATATATCTTGCATTGAATGCTTTTACAGGTTCCAACCGGGCTCTCCACAAGATAGTCCTCGAAATGATAAAGTACTTCACTCTTTCAAAATGATAAATGAAATCCTCATCTACTACAGACTTCGCACTTTAGGGGGCAATCAGTTACACAAAAATATTGTCACCATGATTATTTACAGTTAGTATGGGTCTATCATCACTTGTACTGTCCTCCTAAGCAAGTCTCAGACCTCAGCTCTTTAAGTCAAGCTTTGGAAATGAGAGAAAGACATTAAAAATCAATGAAACTCTCGTTCCGCACTTTCTCTCACTGCCACCTGCGGTCCCGCACCTTCTGTTTACAAAAACTGCGGACCTGCCTGCTCTGTCCCTAAAGGTGTGGGTGTGGACCCCTATGAAAGTCAAAAGGTGCAAGTTTTATCTTAAAAAACTCACTTTGGGTTAATTCTAGAGGATTCTAGAAGGAATTTTGACATGGAGTGTTCGCTCTGAGGTGGTTCATGCATCCCAAAAGAGTAGGAGCTAATCCCTTGATGAGAGGAGCTATCCCTTTGAAGGAGGGTTTTATCCCTTTGAAGGAGGACCTAGTAACCTCCCTCCATTGCACTATAAATTCAGGCATTGGGCTGGTTGCTGGAGAGGTTAGAAGCTGAACATTTTTTAGGGTAAATGTTGGTGAAATCAAGACTTCCTAGTTGAGCTTAAGAGGAGAGATCACATACCTTTTTGGCTTCATTGGGGAGTGAGTGAAACTTGTCAAAGTAGAGGAGACTTCTTGCTGGACCCTGGGAGGAGCTTGTACAGCGTCAAGGCACAGGTTGTAAAGTTCTTCTTCTTTTGAATTAATACAATCAAACTCATTTTTCTCAACAAGTATCTCATGTTAATTTTTTCATGGACTCCTTGACTTTCATGTTAAATATGTTTTGTGATATTGGCTTTTCAGGTGCTATTTAATTTGTTTGCCTTGTTTGTGTTTGCAGATTCGCGACAAAGGAGCTCATTTGGATCGAAGGAGCGAGGGCATCCACAAACTTGCATTGGACCTAAGGTAGGCCCTAAAAACACTTGTTTGCCATTGTTTATAAAAGCATATTTAGAGAAAGATAGTGTCTGGTTGGTTTGCTTGTCATTACGTCTTCTTTACATTCTAGGAAGGTCTATCTTGTTCGCATGATCGACTTATTCCGTGTGACAGACCCAAAAAGTCCATGCCCCACTTCTCAAATGGCTCGAGGGTCACTTGTGGTTGCATGGGCATCTCATCCTTTGGAGTAGGTTTCCCCATCCTTTGACACCGATCACATTGGCTAGTATATCTCCGCACATCTTGATGAAGAGTGGGCCAATAGTAGCCTTCTTGCAATATTTTGAAGGCAATCCTCTTTGCTACAAAATGACCTCCACAAAGCCCATCATGACAGGTCAGGAGAATGTCAAAGTCTTCCTCCCCCCTAACGCATCTTCTCAAGATCTGATTTGGGCCATGTTTGAAGAGATTGCCCCCAACCCAGGAGAAAGGGGCGCGTTTCCTCACGATCTTACTCTTCTCCTTTGAGGACAGGTGTGGTGGGAACTGTGTTGAAACCAAGTAGTTTGCAATATCAACAAACCATAGAGAGACTATCGAGATAGCAAACATGTGTTCATCTAGCATTTGATCATCCACCATTCCTTCTTCATCTGCAGGAAAATTTACTCTAGACAAAAAGTTGGCAACCACATTTTCTTTACCAGGCTTATCAACAATGGTCAAATCAAACTACTGCAGTAATAGCAACCATGTAATAATGCAAGCATTTACATCCAGTTTTTTCATTAATTATGAAATTGCAGCATGATCAGTGCGCACAAAGGTTTGATAGCCTATGATATAATGTCAGAACTTGTTTAAAGAATGCACAATAGCTAGGAGTTCCTTCTCGGTCACTGTGTAGTTTAACTATGCCTTTGACAAACTTTTGCTTATAAAGTATATGGCATAAGGTAACTTTTCATTGATTTGTCCTAAGGCTGCTCCTATTGCTTTGTTCGAGGCATATGTGTGAATGTGGAAAGGTAGGGCCAAGTTTGGGCATCTCAAAATTGGGGCAGTCACAAGTTTTCTTTTCAAGGTATCTAGGGCTTATTGACAGTTTTCTGACCAAATAAATTCAACATCTTTTCCTAAAAGACCAAGCAACAGAGAGGCTAGCTTACTGAAATCTCTAATGAATCTCCTATAATATCCGGCTAAGCCTAGGAAACTTTTGACATCTCTCATGTTTTGAGGAGGTGGGACCCTTTGGATGATGGAAACTTTGTTGGGGTCCACTTGGAATCCTTGTTGAGATATTGCATGACATAGCACGGTCCCTTCAGTCATCAAAAAATCACATTTTTCTGGACTGAGGGACAAGTTCAATTGAATACACTTGTCCAAAACTTTTCCTAGGTTAGATAAAGCTTCCTAAAAGTTAGAACCATAAGGAGTGAAATCATCGATATATATTTCCACTGCATCATGAACCAGTTCAGAAAATATACTTAATACTTCTCTTTGGAATGTGGCTAGAGTATTACATAAACCAAAAGGAAGGACCCGATATGCAAAGGTACCCCAAGCACAAGTGAAAGTGGTCATATATTGGTCTTTTGGGCTGATTTGAATCTGATTGTACCCACTAAACCCATATAGGATGGAGAAAAACTTTTTCCCCACCAGACCATCTAATACTTGATCTATGAAAGGCAAAGGGAAACAGTCCTTTTTAGTGGCTTTGTTCAATTCCTGATAATCAACACAAATTCTCCACTTACCATTTTTCTTTGGCACTAGCACCAAAGGAGAGACTCATTCATTGTCAAAGATGGGGTAGATGAATCCTGCATCAAGTAATTTTTGCAATTCTTCCTTAACAATGTCTTTAAGGGCTGGATTCATCCTCCTTTGAGGCTGCTTGGATGGTTTGCAATCTTCCTTAATGTATATATGATGAGTACACACTGAAGGGTGCACCCCCTTCATCTCCTTATAACTCCAGGCGAAGGCATCTAAATGGTTTCTCAATAAGCTGCACAACTCCTTCTCCTAGGAAGTGGATAGGGATGGATTGATTTTCAACGTTCTGTCTGGCCGAACTCTATAATTTTAACATGAAGAGAGGTGAGGTCGGCCACATAGAGATCAGTTAAGGGATTATTTTGGGTTTCTTTCACTATATCTTCTAATGACAAGGTCCTGGGGGGTGGATTCTGAATTAAATTTTCAATGATATCATCCTCATCTTGTGGTTTTACCCCCATGGTAGTTTCTAATGCACAAAGTGGTGTAGAATAGATTTCATCCTCATCCTCCTCCACCAGCCACATGTCTGTGAATATGGGGACTACCTGCACCTGGACAGAAAGACCCTATGATGCTTTACTGTTCCCTGGGATTGTCTTTGGGTTCTTCTTGCGCAGCTTAGGTGGAGGGCGAAGAAGGCCCCCTTCCGGGGGGGCCTGAGCCACCAGTCAGATACCACTCTGGAAGAGCTAGAATTCTAACCTTGCGTCAGGACCTACAGGCCAAGGGACAGTCTCAGGTAGACAGTTTCTATGGGGTGTAGGCCTCCCAAAAGGTAACGGAGGCGTGCAAAGGTTTCCTCGGGCCGGACGGAAATCGGCCCTCGAGTGCAAAGGCAGAAGGGAGCTTGACTGCAAGACCCACCCGTCGAGCAGGGACGAAAGTCGGCCTTAGTGATCCGACGGTGCCGAGTGGAAGGGCCGTCGCTCAACGGATAAAAGTTACTCTAGGGATAACAGGCTGATCTTCCCCAAGAGTTCACATCGACGGGAAGGTTTGGCACCTCGATGTCGGCTCTTCGCCACCTGGGGCGGTAGTACGTTCCAAGGGTTGGGTTGTTCGCCCATTAAAGCGGTACGTGAGCTGGGTTCAGAACGTCATGAGACAGTTCGGTCCATATCCGGTGTAGGCGTTAGAGCATTGAGAGGACCTTTCCCTAGTACGAGAGGACCGGGAAGGACGCACCTCTGGTGTACCAGTTATCGTGCCCACGGTAGACGCTGGGTAGCCAAGTGCGGAGCGGATAACTATTGAAAGCATATAAGTAGAAACCCCACCCCAAGATGAGTGCTCTCCTATTCTTACTTCCCTGAGAGACCCTAGTCGCGAACACGGCTGGGACAACGACGGGTTCTCTGTCCTTGCAGGGGATGGAGCGACAAAAGTATTGAGAATCCAAGATAAGGTCACGGCGAGACGAGCCGTTTATAATTATGATAGGTGTCAAGTGGAAGTGCAGTGATGTATGCAGCTGAGGCATCCTAACAGACCGAGAGATTTGAACCTTGTTCCTACATGACCCGATCGATCTGATCGGGTACTATCCATCTATTCTTTTCTTTGTTCAATTGTTTGACAACATGAAACTATGAAACCAAAAGCTCTGCCCTCCCTCTCCGTTGGATAGATAGAAGGGCAGAGAAGGGTTCTCTACCTGGCCCTAATCCTTTTCAGAATTGGGGCCTCACAATCATTAGCCAATATGCCTTTCTCGCATTTATGCCCTTCCCGGTTCATGGTTTGAAATTCTGGTGTCCCAGGCGTAGAGGAACCACACCAACCCATCCCGAACTTGGTGGTTAAACTCTACTGCGGTGACGATACTGTAGGGGAAGCCCTGCGGGAAAATAGCTCGGTGCCAGGATGATAAAAAGCTTAATGCCTCTTCTCATTAGTTAGAAGGTCGTCTTCTTTGAAACCCATTTCTTACATATTTTCTTTCCCACTCCACACTTTACTTTTATTTGAAACGAAATACCTGCGCTCACTCATAGCGATGCAATAAATTTGCTTCTGCATCCTCTTACCCCGAAGAGAGGAATCCCTTCCTTTTGGGAGGGACTCCTGGGAACGAATCCAGCGGAGACGGGGCCTGTAGCTCAGAGGATTAGAGCACGTGGCTACGAACCACGGTGTCGGGGGTTCGAATCCCTCCTCGCCCACCCCGAAAGGGGACAAAAGGGAGGCCTTTCGGGGGTAGGGAGATTATGATATGATTGGGATAGCGCAAAGCTATGGAACTTAGTCTTCACAAAGGGTCATTTATCGAAAATGATACCCGGTACGTCCGAGAGTAACCAGCATATTTGTGTCTGACCTCCTATAAATCTTCCTCATTATTATATTTAGATCAGGGTTATAGAACAAAAGATTCTTCCAAATCCGAGGGAAAATAGATTGACAGCATGCAGGGATCCAATTCTGACTTCCAAGGAACAAACTTATAGTTCTAACAGCTGGTAACGGGTCGAGTGACTAGTAACAGGTCGAGCAAATAGAGGCCTCTTCACCTTCAGCTCTCAAAATGTCATCACATCAGGAGAACAATGGATTTGTTTCCCCGAACTTTTCAGTATTTTGAAGAGACCGTTGTTTCCATTTTGCCTTTCCCGGACGACTGGGATCCTATCTTGATCCTGTGGCGATTGTGCATTCATATATTATGAACAAGGACAGGTAACGTTTGACTTACTCCTAATCGTAAAAACGAGCTTTATTTTGAATAAAACGGATCTCCCCAAGTAGGATTCGAACCTACGACCAATCAGTTAACAGCCGACCGCTCTACCACTGAGCTACTGAGGAACAACGGAGGGTTCCCATATACGGGCAAGATTCTTGTTCTTTGGACCGACCCATGATCATCAGTGTATAAACGAGAAACTCAATAAGGTTTTTTATCAACTCTTGGACACCCCACCCTAGAGGTATTGACCTATAAATACAATAGGATCTATAATTATTGCTACGATTCAATATTAGGTATTACTTAAAAAAAGAATAATTCGATTATATAGAACCTTGAAATAAAGAGATAACTTTTAGATTTAGATAAAGGAGGATTGGCGGTGAAAATAGCAGTTTACGGGAAAGGCGGAATCGGTAAATCAACAACTAGTTGTAATATCTCAGTCGCTCTAGCGAGACGTGGTCAAAAAGTGTTACAGATTGGGTGTGATCCCAAACACGATAGTACTTTTACTCTTACAGGATTTCTAATACCTACAATTATAGATACTTTACAATCCAAGGATTATCATTATGAGGATATTTGGCCCGAAGATGTAATTCACAAGGGTTATGGAGGGGTGGATTGTGTGGAAGCAGGGGGTCCACCCGCAGGAGCCGGGTGTGGAGGATATGTGGTGGGAGAAACTGTAAAGTTGTTAAAAGAATTAAATGCATTTTACGAATATGATATTATATTATTCGATGTATTAGGTGACGTGGTCTGTGGAGGTTTTGCCGCTCCATTGAACTATGCAGATTATTGTGTTATTATTACAGATAATGGATTCGATGCATTATTTGCAGCTAATCGTATTACTGCCTCTATAAGGGAAAAAGCTCGTACACATCCACTCCGATTAGCAGGCTTGGTGGGAAATCGTACATCTAGAAGAGATCTTATAAATAAATATGTAGAAGCCTGTCCAATGCCCGTAATAGAAGTATTACCTATTATTGAGGATATCCGAGTTTCCAGAGTAAAGGGTAAAACCTTATTTGAAATGGTTGGATTTGAACCATCCCTTAACTATGTTTGTAATTATTATCTAGGCATAGCAGATCAAATATTGTCCCAACCAGAAGGTATTGTCCCAAAAGAGATTCCAGATCGGGAATTATTCAGTTTACTCTCTGATCTTTATCTAAATCCCATTGGTGGTGGGGGACAGAAAAAAAATAATAAGGAAAATTTACTTGGGTTTACGAGGATTTAGAATCAACAATTTCTCCACTTCTCCACAATTTGTTGTCAATTTGTTGACAATTTTATTATTTCTTGTTATCATTCTTTTGTGTTACTAGTATTTTTATTCATTATTTCTTTTCCTTATTTATCCTTAGCCTTTTATTCCCTCCCTATTATGTCGACAAAAATTGTTGAAACTATAACGCTTGAATGTGAAACGGGCAATTATCATAGCTTTTGTCCTATTAGCTGTGTATCCTGGTTGTATCAAAAGATTGAAGACAGTTTCTTTTTGGTAGTGGGCACAAAAACATGTGGTTATTTTCTCCAAAATGCACTTGGAGTTATGATTTTTGCAGAACCCCGCTATGCAATGGCAGAATTAGAAGAAGGAGATATATCGGCCCATTTGAACGATTATGAGGAATTGAAAACGCTTTGTATTCGGATAAGAAAAGATAGAGACCCCAGCGTCATCATATGGATAGGCACCTGTACTACAGAAATAATAAAAATGGATTTGGAAGGTATGGCACCCAAATTGGAATATGAAATTGGAGTACCAATTCTAGTGGCAAGAGCAAATGGACTGGATTATGCTTTTACTCAGGGGGAAGATACTGTCTTAGCTGTAATGGCACATCGTTGTCCAGACCAAGAATTACCCATTGGTGAATCAAAAGAAACTAAAACAAAATTATTCCCTTTTCCTCTTCTGAAGGAAAAGAATTTGGTGGAATATGCAAATCATCCTCCCTTAGTTATTTTTGGGTCTTTACCCTCGAATTTGGTTTCTCAACTTGATACAGAATTAAGACGCCAATTCATCAAGGTATCAGGTTGGTTGCCCGCTCAGAGATATGCCGATCTTCCATCACTGGGTGATGGAGTTTATGTTTGTGGGGTTAACCCATTTCTTAGTCGTACAGCAACAACTTTGATAAGACGAAAAAAATGCGAATTAATCGTAGCTCCTTTTCCTATTGGTCCGGACGGAACGCGTGCTTGGATCGAAAGGATTTGTCCTGTATTTGGTATTGAGGCCTAGAGTCTGGAGGAAAGAGAGGAACGGATATGGGAGAGTTTAAAAGATTATCTTGATTTGGTACGCGGAAAATCTGTCTTTTTCATGGGAGATAATCTAATAGAAATATCTATAGCCAGATTCTTAATCAGATGTGGTATGATCGTTTATGAAATTGGTATTCCATATATGGATAAACGGTATCAAGCTGCTGAATTAGCGCTATTACAAAATACATGTATAAGAATGTGTATGCCCATACCACGAATTGTAGAGAAACCAGACAATTCGAATCAGATACGACGTATGCGCGAGCTACAACCCGACTTAGCCATCACCGGAATGGCTCATGCTAACCCGTTAGGGGCGAGAGGAATTGGTACTAAATGGTCAGTTGAATTTACTTTTGCCCAGATTCATGGATTTGCCAATGCGAGAGATGTACTCGAATTGGTTACCCGACCTCTACGACGTAACGAAAATTTAGATAACTTGGATCGGACCACCCTGGTTCGAAAGAACAACGAGTTATATACCAGTACTCCTGTTAAATAAGATAACAAATAATATATATTAATAGCATATGCAATATCCAGATATTATAATATTTCTTATAAATCAATTATGTTAAATCGAATATTTATTTATATAATATAAAAACTATTTCTATACTTAGAAATAATATATATGATAAAATCATAAATTTATCAAAATAATTCTTTGATCAAGATCAAAGGGAGTTTTAATATGATAAAAGTACTTGGTCTACTATTGGGTCCATTATCCTCATGGGTAGAAGTTTCAGGTCCGATCATCATATTTGGGCTATATTATGGATTTCTTGCTACATTGCCTTTTGGTCCCTCTAAAATCTATTCCACGAGATCCTTCCTTTTGGGAAAACCTGGCTATGGTATAATACCCATAAGTGGTTCTATTACGGGACAATTAATAGGATTCTTGTCCATGTATTATTCGCCCATCTATGCAGCGCTGTGGAAACCTTATGCAATAACTTTATTAGTCGTACCATATATGTTCTTTCATTTTTTCCAAATTATGGACAAACCTTCAAGTTTTGAATCTCCGCACCTCATGAATTCGATCAACAATCCAAAAGCTCTAAGTCTATTTATGGATGGTCTAATTCTTCAATTGTTGAATCCCATTCTTTTAGCAAATCCCGTATTAACAAGACTGGTGAACCTCTTTCTTTTTCGTTACAGCCCTAATATATCCTTTATGATAAGTGGTCTTTGCGGTTGGTTGGGCGGTCATATTCTATTAACAATTTTTATAAAATGGGTATCTTTCCGTATAGATCGTAATTCACTTATCAATAATACTTTATTAAGACGTTATATCAATCGAACCTTTAGTTTACTTATTCTTTGTTATTGTTCGTTCTATTTGGGTAGAGCCCCATTACCTTTTCTTAAAGGTAAAAATTATGAAGACAACAATGGCCGCTCTGTGACTATGGCTAGAGATGACCGCTCCGTGGCTATGGCTAGAAAAAACCGCTCTGTGGCTATAGATCCACAAAAGCTTCAAGAACATATAAAAGAAGAAAAGTTCTTCCGGCAGCAACCATGGCCCATTATGTGCTTTGATCATAATAGGGTTTATCAACCGATACGATATATTGGAAATAGCCCATTTACTCACCTAGGTCCTGTGAGGACCGAAGTCTCTTAATATTTTTTTGGCGCATACTCAAGTGATGGAAAGAAAAGAATCTCTTTTACGTTTTTACCTAGTGTATTGGTCCTTGGGGAAAAGCTCGTCGGTGGATATAGAGATTTTTTATATACTTCTTGCTCATCTGAGGATCCTTATTATAGATGGAATCATACCGTGAAAAGAAAAAGAGATTCTTTAGGGAATGAATTTTCGGATCGAGTGAAAGCTCTAAGCCATGGATCTCCCGCTGAAAATGTTATAGAAAGGAGAGTGAAATTCTCCAATTCTAAGGGGGATTCTTTTACTGAAATGTATGATCCATTCCTTAATGGGGCATTCCGTGGAACAATAAACCAATTTGAGTCCCCCCAAATGCTGAACGATTCGATCATTTCGAATCTTTCGGATTTCATAGAGATATTTATGAGAGACCCTAAAGAGGGATTCCCGAATGATCCACTTGGGTATGGGTACCATATCTCTTATCTTTGGCAGGAATTGGAACACGAAAGCTTTCCACTACCCTGGGAGCCCTTACCTACATATACTGTTCGTTCGCTTGTCCCGGTCACTATATCCTCTAATCCCGGAACTCCTCAACCCAAATATGCTTTAAATAGATTAAAAATGAAAAAGATCTCTTATCTGATCCAGACCCCAGAAATCCAACCACCATATTGGTTGTGGATAGCCTGGAGATCATCCATTATACATGTCCCAGTGCAAGTAGCTAGATGTTATGGAGATATCTACACAAACTTTTTAGTTTATGTTTACGGCCGATTTGACCGTCTTATAAAACCTTCGGCCTCAGGTATCATAAGAATGGATGCGATTTCTTGTCTGTTTAAGAAGGAATATCTTTTCGTTTACGAGAATTTGTGTTTCCTTTTCGAGTGTTTGGCGCAATATGAGTGGACAATACTACTAATATCTCGCGCGGGTATACCTCGGGATAAGCGTTATTCAATGGAAAAGAAAGATTTTATTTCCCTTTACAGGGAAATACTATTAAATGAACCTCTCCAAATTAGAGAAATTCGGAAACATGTGCCTCGATGGTCATCTGGTTTGATGATAGGTGAATATGATGACGTAGACCCAGTTCTATTATCATCGAATAGGATTCTTTCAAGAAAGGTCAAAGATACAATGACCTTTGATATTGGGCAAAGACGAATAGGAGTAGTTCAAAACCGTTATTCTGCCGAGGCAGATTATCGTCGGAACTTAATCCAAGGATCCATACGTGCTAAAAGACGGAAAATTATGATATGGAAGAGGATACAACCGAATGTACATTCCCTTTTCTTTTTGAAAAGAAAAGAAATACCCGCTTATCCTAAAGATTATTATGACACGTCCGATTCTGGTAGAGTGGATAAGGAACAAATCGGGGAAGAAGTTAGGGAAAAAATCCAGAGAGTCGAAGATCCATTATCCCAGCAGACAATTGCTGAGTCCTTATGTTTAACGTGGCCAGAATTGCACTATTTAAGAGGTTTATTATTAATGGCTCAATCAAATATTAGAAAAAATATTATATTACCATCACTTATTATAGCCAAAAATATGGGTCGTATTTTATTATTTCAAGTCCCCGAATTTTACAAAGATTAGGAAGAAATGAGGAGAGAAATGCATGTCATATGTGCTTCTGATGGTACCGAATTGTCTGAAACAACATTCCCAGACAAATGGGAAACACAAGGTATGCAGATAAAGCTTCTATTTCCTTTTCGTTTGAAGCCTTGGCATAGATCCAAACCCCAATCTGCAAAAAGATTGCGTTGGAGTTATTTAACGACCTTTGGATTAGAAACTGACATACCTTTCGGTGATCCAACCTCAAATATAGGAATTTTTTCCAAATTTTTAAAACCCATCTTCAAAAAAGTGAAGAGACGATTGATGGGATCTACAGGAATAAGACGCGTTCCACGAGTTGGATATATAGACAAGAGTGAACTTAATGACCGGATACAAAATAAATTACTAAGTGAGACTACCCCTATGGGTAGTGCAAATGATTCATCCGAAGTTAATGATCAATTTGGATATGAAACCCAAACAATTAATGTGAAAGATCAAGATGATTGGATGACCACAATGAAAGAGCGGATCGAATCTATCGCGATCATAAATAGCTCTCCTATAACTGGAATGTCTCTGGTGGATTCAGAGATTCATACCGGATCGAAGGGAAGTTTTAACATATTGGGATCAACATTAAAAAAACGATTGGTTCAGATTCGGCGAATACCTGGTTTATTTCGAAATAAAAGTGTACAATTAATCCGAAAAAGGTTCTATTCAATTAAATTTTTTATCAAAAGAATGGACCGAAGAATGGACCGAGATCTCTTACCAAGTTTTATTAATTTCATTGCGTCAAATATCAAATTTTGGATTCAATCCGCTTGGATTCGATCCACGAGGAATATAACAACAATTTACGGACGAATATTCATTATCAATAAAGATATTTCAAGAATCAATAGAGGTAAAATTACCAACTACTATTCAATCAACGAAAAAAATACAAGATTTTGAAATTCGTCCTGATCGAAACATGTTCTCAATGTCCCAAGCATATATATTTCACAAGATATGGCAGATAAGGGCATTAGATATACAAAGAATATTGGATCACGAAAAACCACAAGATCTGAAAGAGAATGACTGGAAACAATGGTTGAGATGTTTTGACCGGTACAATTTATCCCCACAGATATGGTCTAGGATAAACCCAAATAAATGTAGAAATATAGTAAATAAGCAATGTACGTGTTATGAAGAACGATTCGTTCCTTATGAACAACAAGAAGATTCTATATTTGTGACTGTGATGGAATCTTTTTTGGGACTACTTCGGAAAATGAACAAACGTTACAGATACGATCTCTTATCATATAGTTATCTCAATTCTACAAAAGATTTGGATATAGGGTTAACTATTTGGACATATGCCCGTTCTTGATGGTCATGTTTCCAGCTTGACAGCTGATGTAGGCATCGACAGTAGCCAACCAGGGTCTTCCTAGGATGAGAGGATACCCAGTGAGCTTTTCCTTTGCCTAGAGAACTAAGAAATCAGTAGGCTACTCCCAAGAATCAATGGAGACCATCACATCTTCCACAATCCCTTCAGGGGTCACAGTGGAGCAGTCTGCTAGCTGCAGTACTGTCGTGGTCTTCCTCAAGGAGCCCTGGAGGTTAAGTTTGAGCATGGTGTCCTTTGTCATCACATTAATGGCAGCTCCCAGATCAATCAAGGTATGTGGGATCATGGTTCCATTGATGTGGACATCAACTACTAGGCTTCCAGGGTCTAGATATTTTGGACAGATTACCAGCCCCAACATTAGGTCAAACAGTTTTCCTATGACATTGATGGTTGGGGCATCTCTCTTGCGCCTACCTAGATGCCCAAAGCACTTCTCTCTGATCAACCTATTATATATAGGCACATATTCTGTGGCCTGGAGAAGTGGTATCTTCACAGATAACTTTTTCAATTCTCCCAGAAGTTCAGCTTCTTTTGGGGTGGGCTGTGTTGTCCTGGATAGTCTCTCACAAAAGGGTGGAATTGCTTTAAGTTCACTTTCCTATTTATCTTCCTCAACCTCCCTAGGTGGTGGCTGGATATCTGGGAGAACCTTCCCAGATCATAGGTTAATCTCCTGAATCTCCACAACATAAGTTGGGCATGATGGTTCCCCACTATATACTTGTTGAGCCTATGTGTTGTTTAGGTTTGGGTTTGGCTAGGCAGGCATTTGGGGATGTCTTGGTGGAGTAGGAGGCAATGATTGTGGTTGAGTAGGTGGTGGATGCAAAAGAGTGGGAGGAGAGTTGTACTGGGGCCTCCACCCCTGATGAAATGCATTCCACTGAGGTTGTGGCTGAGCATATGATTAAAATGAATGAGCAGCTGGTTGGGCATGATATTGAGATTGAAAGGACCAAGGAGGAGGTGTGGACCAGGAAGGATGAGTAGGAGGGCCCTAAGAAGGTATGGAAGTGACTCGGTTAGGGGTGTAGTATGCATGAGATGTCCCTTGCATCCCCTGCTGGTATGGTATAGGTCCATGCGGTCTCATTTGGTTCATGAAATAGAGTGGTTTAGTGGCTCCTTCGGCCCCGTGGTATACAACTTTAAGTCCGGGCAAGGAAGGGCACTTATCTGTAGAATGATCTTCTTCACAAACTGAAAAACCCTCTATAGAGTTTAATGGAAAATCATTCCTAGGATGCCTCCTGGTGCACCTAGGACAAAAAATGGCCAAAGCTCTCTCTGCTTCCTCTTGTTTTCTTTTGATATGCAAGGTATCCATTTTCATGCCAAGATTTTGCAGCATCTCACTCTTGAAGTCTTCTAGCTATTTCCAAGTTCACCTTTGATGGATGAATTGGATGAGTAGGTACTGGCTATGGGTTGACTCCCCCTACCTCCCTTTCTGGCTTCTCTAGAATGGTTTCTAAAAATAGTCTTTATGTCCTCATATGATAGTTGGTAGATGTCTCCCCCAGCAAGTAGGTGGAGGGTGTTTAGAAGGTCTTCCAGAATTCCCCTGAGCAGGACCAACTTCATAGATTCAGGGTCAAGTGTGCACCTAGCCCTTTTGTAACTGAGTTGGAACCTTTCTTCATAATCTTCCAAGGATTCATCACTTCCCATGGTCCTTCAAAGGATTTCTTCCTTGGTATCTTTTGACCTACAATAGTCTAGATATTTGTTATTAAAGGCCTGCTGCATCTGAGCCCAAGTTGTGATGCTATTGCCAGGTAACCCCATGAGCCAGCGCAATGTTGCGTCCTTGAGAGTAGAAGGGAATAGTTTCAAATTTTTCTCATCTCTTGCATAATCATAGGTTCGACAGATGACAACAAACTCAAATAAGAAGGTGTCTGGATCTTCTATTGTTAAACCATGGAAGTGAGGTAAGGCCGAGGGACTTATATTCTTTATTTTGGTGTCCCCATTGGTCTCCCTGATGGGAAAGGTACCCTCTATTCTTTCTCCATTCCCCCTAGCATTTTTGTTTTTAGTGATTGTCTCAGGAGGGATGTTTTCTTCTTCTTCTTCCCCTATAGGTTCTTCAAGTATCTCTAGTTGTTCACCTAAAGGTTCTTCTTCATCACTACCACCGAAGAAGAGAGAAGGTTGGCTATGTGATGTAGTGGGGGTGTTGGGAAAGAATTTTCCTGAATTATCTCTGTTCCTACGAGACATGAAAGGAAATATTTTTGGTTGGTTTTTATATTTTCAGTGATGGTACCTGCAAAATTAAAATTGATTGACCAAAAAAATTGCAACTAACTGAAATGAATTTGCTGAAATGAAAGTGCAGAACTGAAAAGGAAAGCAAATGAAATGCAGAACTGAAAGCAAGGAAATGAATAATCTACTTTTGCTGAAATGGAAATTGCAGAATTGAAGAGAAAAGCAAGGAAAGGCAAAAATTGAAAGAAACAACTATCCTACTTTTGCTAAAATGGAAATTGCAGAATTGAAAGGAAAGCAAGGAAATGCAGAAACTGAAAGAAACAACTACTCTACTTTTGCTGAAATAAAGTAAGTGGAATGTCGCAAGAGAAAATAGAAGAAAGTAGTGATCACAAAATACTCTAACGCTTCCTCGGAAATGGCACCAAAAAGTGGTGAGCACCAGTATTGTAGCAATAATCTTGTAACTCCTGGGCTGCCTACTTTACTCTTATCAACCGGGTAGTTCGTAACAATCTTGGAAGCAACGGTGCTATATGCACAAGCACTACTTCTTACTGCAGGCTATCACTTGGTCAGCTAGCGCAAGATCACTAGGAGCTTAAGCCAACTTCTAGAAGAAGCTCTATATGTGATGAAAGAAAGTAAAGCTTTATTCTACAGAGGCTACTCTACTTGCAGAAAAGGAAAAAGGCTTAAATGTAAAGTAAACCTAGCAAACCCTACTTAACCAACTAATCCTAATTTTGCAGAAAGAAACATGAAAACCATGAAATGAATGCCATTACCTTTTCAAGGAAGTAAAGTACATCTACTCAAGCTATTTCTAGAAGGAAATGAGAAAAAAAACATCTTTTTGGATTTTTATGTATTTTTATATGAAATTGTCATGTATCTAATTTATTTGTTTGTGAATGTGGCAGTGATTAGGTGGTGATGAAGGGCAGTTTCGTGAATTGAGAGGGTGTAGGATGGTGTGGATGGGTCCTAGGAGGTCTCAGGTGGCCTTCTAGAGGCTTTTTCCGCAATCAGACTTCAAAAGGAAGCCTAGAGGAAAATCTACAGGAGGTTGCAGGGGATCTATAGGAGGTCTACAGGAGGTGTACATGAGGATGCCGAGAGTAGTTTTGAAGGTTTTGAAGGTGTGAGAGTGGGTGGAAAGGGTAGATGAAGGCTGGGATGATGTGTTAGGATGCCTAGGGTTCACCAAGGATTGCTAGGAGAGGAAAAGATGCTCATGAGAGAGGAAGAAATCCTATGAAAGAAACGTAGAAAAATAAGGCAAATTTGAGGTGAACTTTTGGTGACCTGTAGGGCATGGATCAGGGAGAGAATGTGATGGCTGATAGGCTGACCTGCTATGAGAAGATATTTTTTGCAAAAAATTGAAAGTCAAATAATGAGATCAAGCAAGCAAGGAAACTAAGTACATAATAAAAAAAAATAGAAATTTGCATCAAGCTAATCTAAATTATGAGCTATGGAAAGAAATGTTGAAAAATGATACAAGGAAAGAAAGCATGGAAAAATAATTATTGCAAAGATAGAAATGAGCATGGTGAAAGAGATCTAAAGCAAACCATTAACCTTTTAACAAACTACACCACTTGAAATCCTATGGAGAAGGAAAATCTATGTTTTTGTGGCAACAATAGGGTCTTGGCCTTAGTTCATGGTCCCAAGGGGAGGAAAGGAGGCCAAGGCTCTGTTGATGGCCTTTTGTATCTTCTTCCTATCACCGTTCAACCTACTACAAAAACCTCAAATGGAAACAACCTTCCAAATCACCAAAAGCAACCTATTCTTAACCAAGAAATAAATTTATCTAACAACAACTAAACCATAATCTGAAACAAAGCATATAAATACAAACAAGAGGAGATTGGCTACTTGGATTGGGCCCTAACCCAAGAGCTTCAGCCCTCTGAGGTAACTCAGTGATATCTCAAAACATATCTCATCTTTATTATCAAAATAATAATAGGATTACATGAAATTTTCAACAAAAGTAAGCTCGAAGTTCAGCAGAGCAAAGCTACAACAAAAATTCAACAAAAATTCGGCTCTAGTGAGGCCCTAGGCCTCTCTACTTATACAATTGAAGCTCCTAACAACTTCCTTAAAATCAGGCAGGCTTGGCTCCCAAAACTCGAGATAAACATAAGTTATCCTCCACTTGCTCAGCTACCTCCTAGTGCATTGATTTGGTTATTTGTGCTCTAAGCTACATGAAGGAGAATTTGAAGTGGGGAGTAATAAATGAGGGGGATTCCCTACTATAAATCCTCTCCCTTTTCCACTTCAAATTATTGCTACCAATTGTCATTGAATCTTTGACTTTGTCTTCAAAATTCAACAAAAATCTGCATTAAACACATATTAGACTCCATGGCATCATAACTAACCCAACTCACTCCATAAGCATAAATATAATCAAAAAACATGCAATAAGCTAAGATAATGGTTGATTAAACTGTTTTAGGGGGGAAAATGAGCCCATGTAATTACCCATTTATGGGCCTCATCAAGGAGCTGCTAGATAAAGGATATATTAGGCCTATTATGTCGCCATGGTGAGCACCTGTACTTTTCAGTAAGAAGAAAGATGCAAAATTTAGAATGTGCATTGATTATCTCCATCTAAACAATCTTACTATAAAAAATAGGTATTGCATACCTCAAATTGATGATTTATTTGGTCAAGTAAGGAGAGGCACAATATTTTTCAAAATAGATATAGGAATAGGATATCATAAGTAGAAAATTAAAGATAAAGATATCTATACAGGCAATACGAGTTTGTAGTGTTATAGTTTGGCCTTACGAATGCCCCGACAAATTTCATTTGTTTAATGAACAACACACTCAGTAAATATCTAGATAAATGTGCACTAGTATTTATTGATGATATTCTGGTATATTATAGAAATGAAGAGGAACATAAATAACACCTAAGGCTGGTGCTACAAACCTTAAGGGAAAACGAATTGTATGCCAAGTTTTACAAGTGTGAGTTTTATAAAACTAGAATACAATATCTAGGGCATGTCATCACGAATGAAGGGTTAGTTGTTGATCCTGATAAGGTGAAGGCCATGGTAAACTAGCCTATACCCAAAGATGTAGTTGTTGTTCGGTCATATATGGGACTTTTGTGGGATATCACCATAGATTTATTGAAGGATTTTCCAAGATAACATATCCCATTATCTCTCTACAGGAAAAAGAGGTCAAATTTGACTGGACTACCAGATGCCAGAATAACTTTGATAAAATAAAGCATTTCTTCACCATTGCTCCTATATTAAAACTTGAAAATCCAAACAAGGAATTTGCATTATGTACGGATGCATGTATGGGAGGGTTTGGAAGAGTTTTCTTGCAGGATAATTCTGTAATAGCATATGAATCAAGGATGTTGTGGAATAATGAAAGAAATTATTCGATATAAGATTTGGGATTATTTGTTATTATACATGCCTTGAAAATGTGGACACACTATTTATTAGGCAAGAAATTCTCCTTAATAACAAATCGTTTCAACTTAAAGTATCTATGTAGTCAACCATACCATGATGCAAGATAGGCTAGGTGGATGGCATTTCTCACTCAATTTGAGCTTGATTTTAAGCACATAAAAGGGAAAGAAAACAAAATAGATGATGCTTTGATCAAGAATGCTTACAATTTAATGGAAGTAACCATTAGTAGTATTAAAACAGAATTCTTGGAACAAATATAAAGTTCTATACATAAGGATCCAAAATACTTGGATATGCAACAAAATTTGCAGCAAAATCATGTTATGGGGTACGAAGAAACTGCTAAAAAACTATTGATTTATAAAGGAAAATTATATGTACCTAATGTACCAATGTTGAAAGAGATGATACTTGATTAACATAATATGAAGCCATTTGAAGGATATCATGGATACCATAGGATGATCACGGCCTTAAGGAAAAATATCTTTTGTTTGGGTATGGAAAAAGAGGTGGCAAAATATTTATCGAAATGCATAGAGTGTCAACAGGTTAAGGTCAATCATCAAAACCCTACTGGGCTACTACACCCACTACCGATTCCTGAATGGATGTGGGAAATAATATCCTTAGATTTCATGACAGGGTTAATGTGAACAAAAAGACAGTAAGACTCCATTATGGTAGTACTAGACAGACTAAATAAAGCAACCCATTTTATATATACTAGTACAATATACCTATGGCACAACAAAAATTTCTAATATATTTATGCAAGAATTCTTTCAATTGCATGGAGTTCCTAAAATGATAGTATCGAACGAAGATGCCAAATCCACCTCAACCATTTTGAGGTCATTATTTGGAAACATGGGTACTAAGTTAAGTTTCAGCACGACATACCATCCTTAAAGAACGGACAAACTGAAAGGGTCAACGAAATTCTGGAGGATATACTTAGAATGTATGTGATGGATAGACCTGCCAAGTGGGAAGGCTTCCTACATTTAGCTGAATTTGCATATAATAGAAATTATCAAACATATATTAAAATAAGCCCCTTCAAGGATTTGTATGGTAGGAAATACCATACACCCATCAGTTGGAGTCAACTAGTGGACTGATTAATTTTGGGGCAAGAGATATTGCGGGAAATGGAACAGACTGTGTCGAAAATTTAGCAGAATATTAAAGCAGTGCAAGACCAACAAAAGAGTTATGCTGACAAGAAAAGAACACACAAGGAATTTAAAGTTGAGGATCATGTTTATATGAGGGTGAAACCTAGGAAGAACACTCAACATACACGAACTTGTTCAAAATTATCCCCACGGTTTTGTGGACCATTTGAAATTTTGGATTGAGATGGACCTATTGCCTACTAATTAGCTTTTCCCAACCACATTAAATTTCATAATGTCTTTCATGTATCTTTACTAAAAAAAATATGTGCATGCTAGTACTCATATTATTGATTGGAAAGTACTACATGTAGAACCCGAAGGAAACTTCCTAGTAGAACCACTTTGTATTCTAGACACGAAAGATATTTGGCTCCCTAGTCGAGTCATTGCTCACGTTAAGGTGAAGTGGAGGAATTTTACTCTTAGGAAACCATGTGGGAAATTGAAGAAGAAATGCAGATAAAGTATCTAACACTATTTTAGTAGACATAAATTGAAGTATAAACACTGAGAATGGTGTAAATAAAACGGAGGGAGAATGTAATAATCCTCCTCTACTAGAGATATTAGTATTTTTTATTGGTTGGTAAAACCGAAATATGATGACTGAAAAGTCATCAAAAATGATGACATAATTATGTATATAAATTTTTTTATTGATAAATAAGTAATAAATTGGAAGCACTTGCAAATTGAACAGTTTCAAATGAGATTCTATATATGATAACCTTCCATGATAGGAATTCTCGAGAGAATTTTGGATAAACTTAATGGATGGGATATAAATATCATTTAAGTTCTTAGCTTGAGATAAATTCTAAGATGGGATTGCCATAAAGAATCATTGAGGATGAAAGAAAGCTTTTGGTTAAAAAAAAAAAAAAAAACCACAAAAGTGGGATGCCACTTCAGGAAAAATACCACATGAAAGAAAGGAATAAAATACCTATTGCAAGGATCAACAAGGTTGTTGATATCCTGGAAAATTAATCTTTTCTCGGGAGTGAACTGAGGAGCAACAATTCTATGGTTGGGAGGAAAAAAATGTTCTATTTTCAAGTGTATCCTATTTGCATATTATTGGTTAGATTGTGATTGCTTTTCTTTAACATTCAAATTTGGTACAAGCTGCTTTCTTTTCTGTGTCTGAAGAATTTAGTATGGTATGCAAGGTTTGATGTTGTAATGAGAATTTGTATTTTATTCTTGTTCGTGTTGGGAAAAAGGGTTTATTATTAGTCTGCAATTCTAGATAGACTAGAAAAATACCTTTGTAAATTCACTAATATAATAATTTCTTAATATTACGAATACTCTCGAATTCTGGAACAAAACATTGTTGTATTTCCATTGTTATTTTCTTTTCCATATAATAATTAATCGTTATCTTATATTAAATCTTTTGTATTATGATAATGGTAAAGAGTATTGTTATTAATACAGATTACAGAATTGTTGGTAACATGGGAACTATACGTATGCAAAAAAATTGATCTACACTATACCAGGGAAGAAAATATTTGCATATAAGAATGAGTTCAACTCTAGGTCTATAAAAAATAGAATTTCCTCTTTCTTTTAGGACTAAGAATTAATTATGAATACATTTTTGTAAGGAAAATAAGAACATTTGTACAACAAGCACATGCAAAATGTAGTAAATATATCTATGGCATAGTGGCTTGTAAGTCGTAACTACTAGAGCGTAGTGTCTTGTGGAAAAACACATATAGAATAAGACTAATAGTTTGAGTGAGCTTCCCTACTAATGGTAGCAAACTAATACAATATTTTTGGAATTATCTTTAAGGGAGAAACGAAACAAGAGAAAATTTAATACGTCCATGGGTTGCTAAAATGAAGATGTTGAGGCAACTCGTGATTTCCCATAGCTAACCAAACCAAAAAAACTTGGGAGATAAGAAATCAATATAGGAATCCAAATAAATTTACTAATCAATGAGTAAATTAAAAATTGTATCAATAGATAAACATCACAAATTAATAATTAATGAACATTGGTTAATCATTGTGAATTAGATAGTTTGATAGGGCTATAGAGGGTTTTTTTTCCATTACGAATGGCAATCCAGTAATTAATTTCTTTTTCATATGTGGTAATGGGAGTGCTAGATGCTACTAGTAATTTAGAATTACATGTCAAGTAAATCCTTCAAGAAATTACTAGAAAAACTACGAGAATAACACAAATGTAACCTAGTACGATGAAACTAGAGATAGAGCATGAGAGAAAAGCTAGCACATCAATGCTATTATCATTTAACTAATAGGCACATATGAAAAATAGGCAATTGTGTATATGATGTTTGTAAAGTAAATAGAGAACCAAAAGAAAACTCTTACTTCTCCTCTTGAGAAATTTGTTTTTACAAAATCAAATAAATTATAGAGTAGATCATAGAGTATAAAACTTACAGTGCTCAGCTACTATAAAAGGTTGGTGATAAACCACCATTTAGATGGAAAAATAAAACATATATTGAGGTAACTTCCACCATGTAGGACGTAGGCTACACCTGTTCATAAGGGCTATCAACAATAGAGTTGAACATAACTATAGGCAACTAACAAAAAAAGAATATACTTCATAGTTGTCTTCAACATCCATATTCCACTGGAATGAAGTTTCAACCAATCTTTAGAACAACAAAACATTGGAATGAGTTAAAGGAAAAAATGAATCCGGTGAACAATAAGCTCGAATCATAGGCTAGTGCAAATTGGGGTACCTATGGCAGGTAACAAAAGGGAAAAAAGAGAGGTAAGAATAGAGAACCATAAATTATAAAGGATAATGTCTACTAGGCGAACAATCAATGAAATAATTAAGTAGAGAATATTAATATAGTACCTTTTGGAAAAATAAGGAAAAATGGAGGTAACGATGGATCTGTTTTCAGGCATGAACCGAGCAAGGACGCAACAGGGTCAGCATAAAAACCCTGGTATGAGGAAATCAAATACATTACTGAAACCCCAAAGATTAAAAGACAAAAACTAACATGTCAAGACGCTTGGCTCCGAACTCATGTCCCAATGAAGAAATCGAGTGAAGGGAACAAGCAGTGTGCTGTCATGAGTCATCAAACCTGGAAAAACACATAAATTATTTGAATTACATCCGTCTATATAGATAAAGAAAAATGTGAACAAAATAGGAGCCACCCATCTAAAATCTACATAGAATCAACACATAGCAAGGAAATCCCTTTACGTGTAATAGCTCAGCATTCCCAACCTTATGCTACCATAGAGGAAAACCATCCCAGGAAATGTCCCTTTGCATATTGGGTACTCAAATTGAGAGAGTTTTAACTTGAAAGGAATAACACATGAGTTCACAAACAACCTCGTGGACTGCACATACATGTATAAAGAAAACTAGTGAACAAGGAGGGAGGTTCCTGGGAGAGTTAGGGCATGCAAGAGGGGGTTTTGGCTATGTGCATAGGAAGCACATGGAAAGCGAGAAAGGATTAATTTATAGGATTTCCAAAACTGTTTCATCATCACTATTGAACAAAAAATGAGACAGGTATGAATGTGTCACATTCACTCTCTCACTCATCACATGAAGATAGTGAGGTGGCAGGGTGGGAGTCGTGTGTACAACACCTCCAATTCGAATAGGTAAAAGCGATGACTTGGGTTAATCCTTGCCAATATGAAATACATTAATGTATATAAAACAAAATCAAAAAACTCCATCTCCTTTTGATTTATAGGAAGTAAACCTGAACAAGTAATAATTAAAGGGGTACCAGCTTAAATTTCCTAGATATAAGGGGGTATTAAAGTTCTATTTGAATATGAAAATAAAGTAAGTTATGTGTAATTGGTGCATATAGGTTAGCATGCCTTCATTGGAAATATGAAAAGCACCTAATGATAATCCTCAACACTCCAAATAACATATAAGGGATTAGGTAAGAGAATGTATATCATAATGATAGAAGTATAATTGCGATGAAGCTGAATTTTTTAGATTATTATTAAAAGGAGTAATTAAAGTTTTGTTATTGTAAAGAAAAAATGTGTGCTTATGGTATTGAAATGATGGGAGATATTACAAGAAGAATTGTATAAGGGTTTAGGTGGCATACAAAGGAAAATATTATCCCTGTGAAACTGGAAGAAAAGATATTAAATTGTGGTGGTAATCACAGGAAACACCTTACTAGATTAATGAGTATGGATCTAAACCCATCGGTTGCACAAAAACTCCTCTAGGGATCCAATGTTTGAAATGGTTTGAGGCAACCCCCAAGGGAGAGAGGAATTTACCGCTATAATTCCTCCTCCCGTCAGAACCATCCATTATCAACTCTAGCAATTCATCCGTTCGATTTTTCCACATGTGGATCAAGGAAAATATCGCCTTTAACCTAACTATATAAAGTTAAACAAAAATAATACAATGAACCATGTTGCATCTTTTAACAAGTGTTTAACCCCAAAGATTTTCCTAATCAAACCATATATTAGCATGAACTATGAGTGAGTCGCTAGTCCTTAATTCGTGAGTGAGTCACGAGTATTTAATTCCTTCGTTAAATCATTCCATACTTTCCATTATTCGGACTCCTTACTAGAAAAGGAGAACAAAGAATTTACTCCCTCCTTAGTTAAAAATTAAGTTGAGATCAAAAAATTATGGTTTTAACTTTGAGTATTATATTATTAAGCGCAAAAAATTAATTTAATTATGTTGTTAATTAGGATGAAATAGGGGGACATTACAAATGGTATCAGAGCTGAGGGATTCAATAATATGTCTTGTGTAAGGGAAAAAGAAGGGAAAATCTTTTCAAGAATACATTAAAGTAATTCCAATACATGAATACCAAGATATTAATTGACTTATTACACAAGTCACCTTTGGGAACTTTTATCCACTGTTAGAGGAGACCCCATAAGACTAAGAAAAAGACTCTTAGCTGAGTCAAACAAATACGTTGTTACAATGTGTATATTTGCAATAATTAATCTTTTGTATTTTCTTTTTATGTGCTTATTATCTCATTGTTTTATTTATGGAGATATATTGGATCTACAAGTTCGGAAGCTTCTAGCTGTCAAGAGATAACTATTGTATGGTTTTCATTATTCTGGTTTTCTACTTAAGGGAAAATAAACAACTTATTCTGAAAGGTAGGCGAGTTTAATTGTGGAAAGGGAACATTAGTTGAAATCATGACATATAAATTTCAATTTGTTCACTAAAAATTTTGAATCTGTGTCATTTTGAGTTATACTCCCAAATTTGTTAACACATTTTTGTGCAAATCAACCTTGAAGACTATTGTAAATTATCTAAGAAAGTACCTTACAATGAAACCTCCCATGGACACACGACTTGTATTATGATGTGTGGAAATGGATATTTGTAAATGAAGTCCTATGAAATTCAATGGTTTTACCTAGGAACAAGTTTCTGATTATGAAGATGTACCCTTACATGTTTGTCTTGTCATGAATATTGCATCTATCATAATATTTCCATATCCATAACCCAACTTCTATATAAGGGGAGAATGGTTTTTGGTTACAAGGAGAAGGGACTAGAATCAAAATTCTCTTCTTAGAGGAATTGCAAACAAAGCATAGATAGCTGAAAATTGATGGATTTTTACAAGAGATGAAAAAAAATGAAGTATTGATTAAGGAAATTGGTACAACTCACATGTGATATAAATCACATCAACAAGGGAGCACATGGGACATATTTGACTTAAATAAGAACAATGAACAATAAATGTAAAATTCTGATCGGATACCATGTAGAAATTGGTTTATACCGTTCATAGTTTGGTAGTTTTGCTACAGGGAAACTAATGGTTCAACAAAACTGACATATCCCATGATGTGCTCTACTTATAATAACTAAATATGAGGATCTTCAATAGTTTTCTATGTTTTTATAATGCTGTCTGTTGTACTCATGTAAAAAAAGAAAAAAGGAAAACATGGCACCTTGATTTAATGATTTTTGAATGTTGCCTACTGGTGGCCGAAAATAGCATAGTGAGGAGAAGTCAATAGTGCCTCACTAAAATTTGTCACTATATTATCTCAATATAGAAAATCCTAAACTGGAGGTGACCACACTAATGTTTCTTAATGATAGTCATAATCTTCTTTATCTACCCCATAGTCGATCATTTTCTTGGACATTTTATTTTTCATTTTTTACTAAACAATAAGCACTCTAATCTAAAGGCCATTAAAGAAAACCACTATAAAGTGAATTATCTTTGTGATGTATTGGAAATGTTGTAGATACGAGGAAGTCTCACATAATAGTTTACAAGGGGGTTAATAGGGTTCAGCATAGGTGCTTATGCCTAACTATAAATATCATTAATTAATCTCTGATGTGGCATATCATTTTTTATTTGTCTTTTGTTGTTTATCTATGGAAAGAGGGATTTACATCTAGTGAAATAGCTCCCTATCCTTCTTTAGCCTACTTTTTAAGCGGTTTAGGAGATTCTCTAGGAAATTGTTGTCATCACATGTTGAATTTCTTGGTATTATTGATTTATTTTGGTCACTCGTAGACATTATTATAAGTTCCTTCCATATATATTAACAAGAAATAGAATGTTAGGCCCCTATACTACTAGTGTAACCCCTTATTGTTATTAGTATAACCCACTTATTATATTGATGTACCCATGTAGTGCCCATATTGTTACTATTGTGCCCCATAGAAGCCCACTATTGTTATTATTGTGCCCTTACATTATTATTGTTATGTCAGCTCTGATTATGTTATGACCCCTTAGACTCCTATATATAGAAAGGAGGTCTTTTCATTTGTATCATCGAAGAATTGTTCATTTATGTAATGTAAAGGAGGTTACCCCCTCGAAGAGGCTAAATTATAAGGCATTGATCTATCTTTTCTATCTTTTCTTGAGCTGGCTTCATAACATTTGGTATCAGAGCTTTGGATTCTAGGGTTTCGCTGCTCCAAACAGGTCATCGTGGAATTTTCGCTATAATTTTTTTTCTGCGATGTTTCAGAAGTTGAAAAAACATCCCATTTGAGAACAAATCGTTCTGAACCTCAGGTCCAAATTTCAAAGCTTTTCGTGCTATATTTGCGGAGATATGATTTGAGGAAGTTGGGCTTTTTGCAGAATCCTTAATTACATTCCAAACAGGTGAGCTGGGGAAAATCGTCATAACTTTCTCTCTGGGATCTGATTGAAATTTCATAAGAAGGTAAAGAAATAGGATAGACTGTAGTTTATTGTATGCATTTTTTAGATCCAAAGGTCAAAATAGTGACACGTGGCACTTCATACAATTTCGCTCTTCTGGAAGATCTATAATCATGTCATCTTGGGAGATTGTGCATAACTCTTTCTTAGAGAATCCAATTTGGATCAGACTGGTGGAATTCGAAAGAGGACATAGAGGGCTACTATAGATCACAATTTTAGAACTTAAAGATCCGAAAGTACAGAGTTACAGTCGTTTCAAGGTCGAGCTCCTAAAATCAAGAAAAAGCAAGATGAGGAAGTTTGATGGCAAGGATCCGGTAAATTGGATACTTCAAATGGAGAAATATTTTGATCTACATGGTGTACAACTGTTACAAAAGGTATGTATTGCATCTTCATATTTAGAACCAGATCAATTTTTATGGTACGAAGGGCTTTGTTCTCATAAACAACTTGTTACGTGGTCAATTTTCATGGAGGAAATGATAGCACATTATGAGGATACAAAGAGCAACACCTTCTTTAGAGCAACACCGCAACAATTGGAAAGAGTAAAAGGGATTTGTGACATAGTGGAAAGCAAAATTATGGAAACCAAGAAGCGTACCCCTCACAACTATAAAGATGGAAGTGTTGTTTCTCCTAGCCTTCCACAACCTACAATGGTTACACCACAACAATTGGAAGAAAAAAGAGAAAAAGGGCTTTGTTACAATTGTGATAGCAAATGCACTAAAGGTCATAAGTGTGCTGATAAGAAATTATTTTACATAGAATATGAAGAGGAGGAGGAAAAGGATCAAGAAACATCAAAAGAAGAAGATATATGCCAGGACCCCACCCCATAGAAAGAAGAAATGAATCCAACCATATCTTGTAATTCATTGTTCGAAATTGCCACTCCTCAAACTATCAAGATAGAAGGACGTATCAAGAAGAAAAATGTTCAAGAAGTGAAAGATCACATCGAGCATCAAGAAATGAATCCGACCATATCTTGTAAATGATTGGAATAAATTACCACTCCTCAAACTCTAGAGATAGAAGGACATATTAAGAAGAAAAAGGTTCAAGCAGTGAAATATCACATCGAGCATCAACAACAAGTTCTCCAACCTTTAAAGGATAACGCCACTTCAGTGCAAAATCAAACGAAACAATAGGTAGATCAACACCGTAGTGAAAAATGTTTTGATGTAGGTGACTGGGTATTTTTACTGCTACATCTCAAGCAAGCTATTTATGAGAAGGAAATGTTGGCCATACTACATGCACTTAAAAAATGGCGACCTTACCGAATGGGAGGACTCTTCAAGGATGAGGATGTGGAAGCACTGTTTTGTGCTATTTATATTATCCAACCAGATTGGGTAAACGAAGCAAGGGATGAATGGAAGAAGGACGAAGAAGTATCGCCGCTTATTCAAAAGTTGCAAAAGGTCCCAATTCAAACAATATTGCCAGAAATTGAAGAGGAAGGAAAAATCATATTTGAACCTGGAGTAGTCACAGAAACAAGAACTCGACAGCTATGAAATCGATCAATTTCAGAGTATCTCATCAAGTGGAAGAACTTACCCGCTGAATATTCCACATGGGAGGACAAGAATTTTATATAGAAGCATCAAGAACTACTCAAGCGTTGAGGACAACACTTTTTGAAGGAGAGGGGCATGTTAGGCCCCTATACTACTAGTGTAACCCCTTATTGTTATTAGTATAACCCACTTATTATATTGATGTACCCATGTAGTTCCCATATTGTTACTATTGTGCCCCATAGAAGCCCGCTATTGTTATTATTGTGCCCTTACATTATTATTGTTATGTCGGCTCTGATTATGTTATGACCCCTTAGACTCCTATATATAGAAAGGAGGTCTTTTCATTTGTATCATCGAAGAATTGTTCATTTATTATAATGTAAAGGAGGTTGCCCCCTTGAAGAGGCTGAATTCTAAGGCATTGATCTATCTTTTCTATCTTTTCTTGAGCTTGTTTCATAACATAGAATCAAACTCTAGTCCCATTATTGATTAAGTGAAAAAAAATAAGATATATCTCCATTTCAATAGAACTTGGAAATCCCTATGTCCCGAGGCATTAATACAAATATTTCTCCCCAAAGACTGAATGCGTAATATACGATATATATTCTTTGTTAACTTCCACATTCAAATGCCAAGGGATAAATGTGGGGCTCATGTTTAACTTCAGTCACAATTACTGAGGATAAACTTTGATCTCTCTAATAGGATACCCAATGCCCGTTCACATGATACTATGGTTATCTAAGGATTATGTGCCTTGAGTGGGGTGCTAAATCCTATGTTTAGCTTAATGAATCTATCCAAGTATTCATGAGATGTTCTCTATATATCTCATCCATGAAAACTTGAATAATTTCTTTGGATGAAAATGAAAGGTTTCAACTTTCAAGGATAAAATGTTAAGCAATACTATATCCATAGAAATGTCATTCTACACATGAATCTAACACGGAAGACAAATATTATGGGTTCTGATAGGTTTAATATCTTAGAATAAGAAAACCCCTATATATGGTAATGTCACTTGCGAGACATATATATTTCCCATGCATTTATTGATGTGTAGATGCACAGTGATTAGAATACTAATGTTGAATAGGCTCCTAACTACGCCTCAACAGAATTTTGGATTTTGTTTATTTTCATTGGAAATTATACCCTATTTTACTAAATCTCCTCATGAACCTTATAGCCATCTACATAAGTTTTTATCTCCTAATTAACCTCTTACCCGATGTCATCGAAGGTGTAATCATGTCCTATGTGACTTTTGGGGGAGTCAAGGGGAAGTGTGGAAGAATCTGTGAATGATTCCTAAAATGCGAGGGAAATATGTAATATTTGACATTTGGATGGATTTTTTTTTATTAGTCACCAATGTCAGCATTCCAATTGTATGGCCACACAGGTATAAGGTGACAACAATCTTGTGGAAATTCACTATGAAAGGCTATATCTGATGTGAATGGCTAAGTTTTATGTTTATAAAAGTTCTATAATAGGATATAGATAAGTTAATTGCTGTAGTAGCATGAAACATTATGGGAAGGGAAATGTAATAATCGAGAATCAACATTTATTTTATTGTCACACTGATATACTTAGACCTTATAATAAGATGAAATGGAGGAAATGTTGATGCATGTTAAAATATGGGGAGATTAGTTGCAAGACATTATAGGGACAAAGTAAGGAAAATCTTCCTTAATCTTTATAAACAAAATAAGATAATAGTGATCATAATAAATGTGATTATTGTAGGGGTGGTCTAAAAAGAAATTTAGACAATTCCCCTATTGGGGAAAAACCTATGCTTATTAGCACATCGCCTAATCTTACATGCCAAAATATATGAAAATAATATGTTGATGAATGAAGAGAATAAGATGTGGTGATCCATCATATCAGAAAAGAGCTATATTAGGGTAATCGTTGGAGTGTAAAATAGTTAATGCTAAAGAGAGAGATTCAATGACTATACATAGAAGAAAAATTTGGTAAAACTTTCACGAACCAGCTGAAATGGAGGATGGTGGTATAAAAGAGGGAAGGGGGATTGAAGAAATGTTGCAAAGTGGACTCTTGGTTCAAGTTCAAAGGGAAATAACAAAGAAATCCAAGATGGGCATAACTAAGTTGGCTTGGTAGACAACAATATAGTTGCCTTAATCACATAAGGGAGAGACGGTTATCGTAAACCTCCATTTATATATAACTAATGCAAATGTAACATTTGGAATTAAACTAAAGCATAGTGATGCTACCCAGTATGACAATACACTATCATAAAAGGAAAAGAATAACAAATGGTTTTTGAAAAGTGAAAATCAAAATTGGTATTTTTGTGATATGAAATTATAGTGGAGCACATGATGGATTCCATAGAAATTGACATAGCCATTGGTTAAAAATATATATATATATATTAATTACTATTTTTGATGAGATATAATGATGCTTCTACCTCTTATTGAGTGTAGGTTGTTTATCATTGTTGGGTTGTGATGAATTTTAATGACCCTTGCTCGGTACATATAAAAAAACAAAATTCATTAATGGTGTTTATGAAAAAATTTGAAACAATTATACATATATATGTTTTTAAGTAATTTCTAGAAGAAAGTACTAACAACTAGATGGTTGTGAATCAAGGTCGAACAAATCAAAGAAATCTTGGTCGAACCTTTGTGAATTCTCTATCATAGAGAGAAATCATACTGCAGAGGTGATCTATTACCTAGGTTAAAGTATATTAAAGGCACTTTAACTAGAACAAACAACATGGGAAGACGAAAATTGAATGCAAGAATCATAGTCAAGCGTATTTTGAAGTAAACACTAAGGATGGTGTTCCCCTCGAGAGGGGAATATGTAATACCCCTTAGTAAAAAGTAAAGTAAATTTATTTTTACTACAATGGTTTCACACATTATGGGCTAGGTGGAAGGCCTATTGAAAAATTTTAATGTTTAAATTTATTTTAAAATTTTATTGATAAGTTGGCTAAGGTAGCCAAGGAATTACGAGGGAAAGACACTAAGTGAAAATTTCATTTACCTAAAATTACTCCCATGCCCAGAGATAAATCATCTCAATTGGGGAAATAAGCCATAGGGGTATGAGAGGAAAATACCTTAGGAAATTATGAAGGGACAAAGAAGAATTAATCCATGTAATAGGAAGTTTCTAAGGGAACACTGCTAATTAGGATATTCTTGTGCTTGTTGGAACCCCTAAGCCAAATTTTTTGAGTTTGTGAGTTCCTAGACTAGGCTTGTATAGTCTTGATGACCTTGGAAAGACCTTTCTAAGTCACTAGTCAAGAAATTATTCTAGAAATGGAATATTGGCTCGGAGGGAGAACTGGGGTTTGTAGTTCTTATTGGTAGAGAAGAGTGGTCTTCTCCTCTGTAAATTTCCTTATAGCCCACACCTAAAATAGATAACTATTTTGTACTGTGAATTTTATAGAACAAAAAATGTTTATTGTTATGACAGTGTGTACATTATGTTTTTCAAAACATAAACTCTCTTATAAGTTACAATAATATTTTTTCATAAAGGAATGATAATTACTTTTATAAAATAATATGTATTATGATGGAGTGGCTTTGGAAGGACTAAATATGCAAGAAGGAGTATACTATTACGCTATAAAGAAAAATGCATATGTTTCTTTGGAATTCAGACATTATAATTAATGTGAATTGCTATCTGATGCAAGAGCATCCAGCTAATGGAGGTCATGGCTAGAGTATTTGTCTTTGCAGACCAGAAGGAGTTTCAGTTAGTTTCTTTCTTTAAGTTACATTTCAATTTATAGTTAACAACACTTAGGACTTTACACTAAGTTTAAGGCTATCCCAACCCACTGTTTATTTTTATTTACCGTTCTTTTTATTTTTAATTTATTGTTTCAAATTAACTTAGAATGCAAACAAGGATGAACAGTTATCAATGAATAACTAAAATGTAACTACTGACAGTTAAAATAACTATACAATGATCTTTAAGAAGGAAGGAAAAAGCCACTGCAATCATCCATCATAGTATTGAATAAAAAGAAGCACGCAATCATTTTGAGAAGCAAGAAAATCTGAGTCAATATATTGCAGCCTAAAGTTATTTCTTTTTTTTCTAAAACTTAATTAATTAAGTTCATCTACCCATTTCTTAACAGTGATAGAGAGCGAGAAATTATCACATAGGCGAGAAGAAAACACAGTCGAGTTCCATAAATAAATAGAGAGGGTTTGCAGAAGAGACGAGTACAACAAGCATCTACAAGTAGCAACAAACTTGTATCATTCACATTTACTATTTTCTTTTCAAAATCTCTGTATACATATAAATTTATAGTCCAAGATAAAAACATAAATTCACAAACAAGCTACAGGCCAAACAATGAAACAAAGGTCATCCATAACAGTGCCAACATAATTACAATTTTATAGGTTAATAGCCCGGAGGCATAAATACACAGAACCATGAAAGAGTGAGGCCGAAGCCACAACCCTCGAAAATAGACCAAGTAAAGACTGCAACTAGCAAACACTTCGAAATAGAAGGAAAGAGAATTGACGAGGCATGACCCTACCCGATACAAGAGCATAGGTGTCAGGGCAAGAGACCAGCGGCTGGCGAGCCCAGTTATTCACCTGCAGTGGCCACCAAACAAGGCCGTAAGAAGCCAGGAAATAGAACCATAAAGAGAAATCAAAAACAGGGATGAGGGTTAAGGAGAGCTCACTTACCAGAGGATTCGAACCCTTACAAACGGAGGAAGGAAGCCGCGGACCAAGGTCACAGTCGCCAGAGCGCCCATTGCTCACAAGGAGCGTGAAGAATTAGTAACAATAGCAAACAAAGCAGAACCATAAAGCACGGAAAGAGATCTTACCTCTGTTTGAATGCCAGATGAGAGCTATGATTCAAGCCACCCCACGACCATGACCTGTAACAAAACATCAAGATTATAGTGAAATAGTGAAGAAAAATCCTTGAGGACAAATGTATAAATCAAAGCCACATAATGACAACAAATTTACAGAGCCGAGGCAACCCAGGAGTATAGCCGAAGTAGCACCCGCAGAGCCACAAGATAAGTTGCCGACTGTAGGAACCACAATCATAACAAGGGCCGAACAAACAGAAACCCAAAGACAGAGAGCGGGGGTCCCAGACCTGAAACTGCAGAACCGTCCTCAAAACAGGAAACATTACCAGAGATTGCAAACAGAAACCCTCACGGAGAACCATCCCCAGAATAGGACACTCGAAACCCTCATGGAGCAGTAGTCAAAACCCAGTAGCAGAGACCTCACCTTGACGGAGTAGCAGAGTACTGGAACAACAACAAAATGACAAAGGTCAGGGTTTCTTTGGCATAGTGAAGAGGTGAGAGAAGCGAAGCCCATGGACAGGACAGTTGTCCTCACAACATTAACTCATCATTACCACACCATAAAACTAATCAACCATAAAAATCATCCACACAATCACACATTAATTATATGCCATAAGTGATCAGGGTTGGTCCCATCAATTTTGGTATCAGAGCAGGTTAGGGTTAATTTTTTTTACAAAATGGAAGTCGGAAGAAGAGGTCGTGGTAGAGTTATTCGAAGAGTAGTAGATGAAGGATTGAGAGAAGAGATTAGGATCCTGTGTGCCCATTTGGTAGCAGTAGAAGCAGGAAGGAGAAGGGATCCGAAAGGAGGGGATGATAGTGAGGAAGAAGTTGCAGTTACGACAGATGGATCAGATGAGGAAGGACCTGAAATCAAATTGTTAAGGTCGATTTCATTGGCTAGTAGTAAGCCAAAGCCTTAGATTTCAAACTATGATGGTAGTTTGTCCACAGAAGTGTTTTTGGATTGGATCAGTGAGTTAGACAAATGCTTTGAATGTGAGGAGATCAGTGAAGATAGAAAAGTTAAATTCGGTGCCACCCAGTTGAAAGGACAAGTGGCCTTATGGTGGGACAGTGTCCAAGCAGAGAGGAGAAGATCAAATAAGCCACGCATTAAAAAGTGGACTAGAATAGTCGCGAAAATGAAGGATAAGTTTTTTCCCAAATATTACCAGATTGCTATGTATCGTCAGGTGCAAAATTTGAAATAGAGAGGAATGACTGTGAAAGAATATACCGAAGAATTTTATCAGGTAAATCTAAGAACAAGTTACATTGAAGACACTCTAGAAAAGGCAACAAGGTTTGTAAATGGCCTAAGGCTATATATATTGGAAGCGATAAGTATTCTTTCTCCAAAAACCATAGAGGAAGCATACTAGAGTGCCTTGAAGGCAGAAGAAAAAATCACTAGGAAGTAGAATGCCAGAAGAGGACGTGGATTAGGCAGAGTGAAAGGACAACCCTTTGGCAGAGGTAGGACTGCCAACAACAGTGAAGAAACCAGCAGTTCAAAGACCTCATGGACAGCAAAAGAGGAAGGTAGCACTAGGGGATGAAGGCAATACCATCAAGGAAGGGGTAATGGCAGAGGTAGAGGAGCTACCAACTAGTGTTACAAGTGCCACAAGTGGGAGCACAAGTCCTTTGAGTGTCCTAAAGGTGAATAGGTTGGACAAAGAGGAGCATATGTTGCTCAAATAGAGGAAGCAGAGGCACCACCCCAAGAGGTAGAGAATGTAGCAAAGACAGGAGAGACCTTAGTCTTAAATAAGGTACTACTGAAACCGACAAAGGAGACAGCTGACCAAACCTAGAGGGAGGCATTATTCCGAACTGTGTGTAAGTCACATGGAAAATGCAGCAAACTAATTATAGATAGCGGAAGCACTGATAATTTGGTTGCTACAAAGATGGTGGAGAAATTGGCTTTGAAAAGGTTAAAGCACCCAACTCCCTATAAGGTGTCTTGGTTATAGAAAGGACATCAACTACTAGTTGACGAGCAGTGTGAGGTGGAGTTCCATATTGGAAAGTATAGGGACAAGGTGACTTGTGATATCATGCCCATGGACGTGTGTCATATTATGCTAGGTAGACCATGGCAGTATGACTGAAAATATTTTCATGACAGAAAAACAAACTGCTACATGTTTAGGTTGGGATTAAGCATACACTAGTATCCATGAAGGAAGAAGAAATAACAGAGACTAGTGGGACAAAAGTGCTGCTGATGGGGGGGAAAGAATTTTTAAAACAGATTGAAGATAATGAGATAAAGTATGACATTGTAACGAGACCAAGAGCAGTGTTGTTGCATACTGAAATTTCTGACTTACCTGAAGAAATCCAATATTTGTTATAGGAATTCAGCGACATTGTGGTGGATGATTTACCAGATAAGTTACCACCAAAGCGAAGTATCAGTCATCACATAGATTTCATCCCTAAAGCAAGTTTACCAAATGAAGCCACTTACTGGATGAGTCCTAAGGACAATGAAGAGAACATGAAGCAGGTACAGGAATTGTTGGACAAAGGGTTGACACCGGAAAGTTGAAGTCCCTGTGCAGTTCTGACAGTTTTAGCTCCCAATAAAGAAGGGGAGTGGCAGATATGTATTGATTCAAGAGTAATAAATAAAATTACTATCATGTATAGGTTTCCATTGCCACGAATGGATGACATGATGTACTGCTTTAGTGGAGCAACATATTTTTCGAAAATAGATCTAAAGAGTGGATACCACCAGATTAGAATAAGAGAAGGGGACAAATCGAAAGCAACTTTCAAAACCAATGAAGGTCTCTATGAATGGCTGGTGATGCCATTTGGGTTGAGTAACTCCCCTAGCACTTTCATGCGCCTAATGAATGAGATGTTGAAGGAGTTCATTGGAAAATTTGTGAAAATAAGTTGTTTATGAACTTAAAAAGAATGTTCTTTCATTCAGAAGGAAATAGTCTATTTGGATTTTGTGATTGCAGAAAATGCACTGAAAATGGACCCGGAAAAAGTTGCAGCTATCTTCGAAGCTCGAAGTTTTCACAGGTTGGAAAGTTTCTATCACAATTTTTAAAAGAATTTTAGTGGAATCTGTGCACCCACGTTGGATACCATAAAAAATGCAAGTCAGCCCTTCCATTAGACTGAATCTGCAGGGAAAAGTTTCCAGATATTGAAGAAGAAGATTACTGAAAGGCGAATTTTGAGTTTGCCTGATTTTAACAAACTTTTCCAAGTTCGTTGTGATGCCATTGGAGCTGTACTCAGCTAGGAAAACAAAACAGTAGCTTACTTCAGTGAAAAATTAAATGAAAGTAGGCAAAAATACACATCTTACAACAAGGAGTTTTATTCTGTCGTCCAAGCACTAAAGCATTGGATACACTATTTGTTGGGTAATGAGTTTGTCTTGTTTTCTGATAATTCTGCACTACAATATGTTATGTAGCACCATAAGCTGAATCATAAACATGCAAAATGGGTTTAGTACTTCCATAGTTTTACGTTCATATTGAATCATATCAGTGGTCAAGCCAACAAGGTAGCAGATGCACTAAGCATAAGAGTTTTACTCTTACAGGAGAACACGATACAAGTGTTAGGTTTTGAACACCTGAAGGACTTGTATCAAACCGATGCAGATTTCAAGGAGGCTTATGAAGCCTGTCAAAATCCCTTGTTGGGAAATAATAGTCCATGGCTAGACTATAACTTACAAGAGGAGTTGTTGTTCAAGGGATGACATTTGTGTATTCTTGAATGTTCGATGAGGGAGAACATCACCCCGAAAAAACATAGTGGAGGACGAGCTAGACATTTTGTCATTGATAAGACCTTGGATCAGCTCAGTCATTTTTACTACTCACCGAAGATGCAAAGAGACGTGCAACGATATGTAACCAGGTGTAAAGTGTGTCAGTTGGCGAAAGGGCACAGTCAGAACAAGGGGTTCTATACACCCTTGCCTATTCCAAACAGACCGTGGGACTCAGTCAGTCTAGACTTTGTCTTGGGTCTACCAGAAACTCAGCGGGGTTTTGACTCCATCGTGGTGGTGGTGAACCATTTCTCGAAGATGGCACATTTCATCCCTTGCAGGAAAACCAGTGATGCCACCCATGTAGCACACTTGTTTTTCACTGAAATTTTCAGACTGCACGGCTTACCCAAGTCCATCGTTTCCGATAGAGATATGAAATTCAAGGGACATTTCTAGCACACCTTAAGGAAAAAGCTAGACACAAAGTTAAACTTTAGCTCCGCTTATCACCCATAGACCGATGGGCAGACGGAGGTGGTGAACAGGAGTTTAGGAAACCTACTACAGAGTCTAGTTGGGGAAAATTCATGGATGTGGGATCGTGTTCTTTCCGAAGCAGAATTTTCTTACATCAATTCACCAAATCGAAGCACGGGAAGTAGTCAATTCCAAATATTGTATGGAATGCTTCCTCGAGGAGTGCATGAGTTATGAGATTTGGGACAGTTAGAAAGAAGGAGTGTTGACGGGGAAGATTTTGCAAGAGCAATTAACAACCTACATGAGCAGGTGAAGTCAAAATTATAGGACAACAGTCAAAGGTACAAACAGAAAGCAGATCTGAAAGGATGGGAGGTATAATTTAACATAAGGGATCAAGTCCTAGCGCATTTGTGCAAAGAAAGATTTCCTAAGGGTGAATACAATAAGTTAAAGTTTAAGAAAATTGGACCTTGCAAAATCTTGCGTAAATTTTATGCAAATGCCTATGAGCTGCAATTGCCTCTAGGTATAGGAATATCGCCCATATTTAATGTGGCAGATTTATTCCCATACACTGCTAGTCCTGAAGGGGACAGTTTGGCGCAGCAAAATCAGGATACCCAGGAAGAGAGTAGTTTGTGGATGAGACAAATGCCTTCAACTCAGCCACTTGAGATCGAAGGAATCGTCGATACACAGGTGGCTAGGCGGAGTCGAAGAAAGGAGTACCTACAGTACCTCATTAAGTGGAAGAACTATCCCATTGAGGACAGTTCGTGGCTTGACGTAGGTCAAATACAACGTGTAGGGTATTCTATCGAGGAGCTCATGGACCGGAGCCATGAATTTTCATCTACCTCGGGAGCCTGATGCAGGAGCATTGAGCTAAGGGAGGTCATGGATGGAGTATTTGTCTTTTCAAACCAGAAGGAGTTTCAGTAAGTTTCCTTTTTAAGTTACATTTAGATTTCTAGTTAACAACACTTAGGACTTTACACTAAGTTTAAGGATGTTCCAACCCACTGTTTATTTTTATTTACCGTTCTTTTTATTTTTAATTTGTTGTTTCAAATTAACTTTAGAATATAGTAAAGGATGAACAATTATCAATGAATAACTAAAATGTAACTACTAACAGTTTAAATAACTATACAGTGATCTTTAAGAAGGAAGGAAAAAGCCACTGTAGTCATCCATCATAGTATTGAATAAAAAGAAGCACACAATCATTTTGAGAAGCAAGAAAATCTGAGTCCATATATTGCAGCCTAAAGTTATTTTTATTTTCAAACTTAATTAATTAAGTTCATCTACACATTTCGTAACAGTGACAGAGAGCGTGAAATTATCACAGAGGCAAGAACAAAATGTGGTCGACTTCCATAAATCAACAGAGAGGGTTTGCATAAGAGATGAGTACAACAAGCATCTACAGGTACCAACAAACTTATATCATTCACAATTACTATTTTCTTTTCAAAATCTTTGTATAGATATAAATTTACAGTCCAAGATACAAATATAAAGTCATAGACAAGCTATAGGCTGAACAATGAAACAAAGGTCATCCATAATAGTGCCGACATAATTACAATTTCATAAGTTAACAACCCAAAGGCATAAATACACAAAACCATGAATCAGTGAGGCCGAAGCCACAACCTTCAACAATAGACCAAGTAAAGACTACAACCAACAAACACTTTGAAATAGATAGACAGAGAAATGACGAGGCACGACCCTACCCGATACAAGAGTGTAGGTGTCAGGGCAAGAGACCAGCGGCCGAAGAGCCCAGTTATTCACCTACAGTGGCGACCAAACAAGGCCATAAGAACCGAGGGAATAAAAGCATAAAGAGAAATCAAAAACAGGGATGAGGGTTAAGGAGAGCTCACTTACCAGAGGAGCCAAACCCTTGCAAATGGAGGAAGGAAGCTGAAAACCAAGGTCACATTCAGCAGAGCACCCACTGCTTATAAGGAGTGATAATTATTAGTAACAATAGCAAACAAAGAAGAACCATAAAGCATGGGAAGAGAGCTTACCTCTGTTCGAATCCCAGATGAGAGCTAAGAGTCGAGCCACCCCACGACCATGACATACAACAAAATGTCAAGCTTACAGTCAAATAGCGAAGTGAAAGCATTGAGGACAAAAGTATAAATCGAAGCCACACAACAAAAAACAAATTTATAGAGCCAAGGCAACCCAGGAGTATAACCGAAGTAGCACCCGCAGAGCCACAAGATAGGTGGCCGACTATAGGAACTACAATCATAACCAGGGCCAAACAGACAGAAACCCAAAGACGAAGACCAGGGGTCCCAGACCCAAAACTGTAGAACCATCCTCAAAATAGGAAACATTACTAGAGCTTGCAAATAGAAATCCTCACGGAGAACCATCCCTAGAATAGGACACTCGAAACCCTTGCGGAGCAGCAGCCAGAACCCAGTAGGAGAGACCTCACCTCGACGGAGAACCAGAGCACCAGATCAGTAACAGAATGGAAAAGGTTAGGATTTCTTTGGCATAGTGAAGAGGCCAGAGAAACGAAGCTCGTGGACACGACAGTTGTCCTCACAACATTAACTCATCAGTACCGTGCCATAAAACCAATCAACCCTAAAAATCATCCACGAAATCACACATTAATTATATGCTGTAAGTGATCAAGGTTGGTCCCATCATTATCTTTGAAAGCCATTAGATTTACAGACAAGATAAGAGTATTGTCTATCAAAGAAACAATGTTTTTCTCTATATGTATGTTTATAATAACTAAGCATTCGAGGAAGGATAAATTCATAGAGAACGACTATGACCCACTTCTCAGCTAGAATGTTGGTAATCAAATAATAATAGAAATAAAAAAATACTGAACTGAAACTTGTGAAACTAATGTGCGAAAAAAATGGGAATAACAGTTTCCTATTAAATCATACATATTTATATATTTAAAAACATAAAATAATCTATAAAATATGTGATCCATGATTTGAGGTTTAATTACCCTATGTAAATCACCTCCAATTCATAATACTTTAAAACAACTAAATTCATATAATGACTGAGTTCAAGCTTATACAACAAAGAGTCCCATAAAAACCAGGGAATTGGTTTCAAGAAATTTCATTAGGACAATTACCTATAAAGTAAAACAACTTGAAGTTAATAAAATTTATATTCAAAAGCTGACATAGCTTGCACAAGTTGTAACTGAGCTCTAGCTAGTTATATCTATATTAAAACGATTAGAGCAACAATAATTACTTCTGGTCGGAAAAAGGATAGGGTTGTAAATTGAGAAATCGAAACATAGAATCAAAGGTTGCTAACGATAATCAACATAATAGATTAATATTTAAGAGTAATGAAATTTTGTTTTCAGTTATAACTATTAATACAATTCCAAATATAACCCTCTGGGTGAGGGAGTTAGGAAAATCTTGCAGGTAAATACTAATTTCTTTCATTTCTAGAAATTTAATTTCCAAACAATTCAATTGTAATTATTTGTACAATTTCCTTGCTTCTAATTATTTGTACAATTCTAATTACCAATGTAACCCCTCCCCCCATCCGAACCGTCCATTCCCAACCCTAAGAATTCATCCGTTCAATTTTTCCACATGTGGAAAAAGGGAAATATCACATTTAACCTAGTTGTATAGAGTTAAAAAAATAATAATGAAATGAACCATGATGTGTATCTTGAAAAGTATAATCCCAAAGATTATCCCAACCTAACCATATAGTAGCATGAACCAAGAGTAAGTAGCTAGTCCTTAACTCGTGAGTGAGTTGCTACTCCTTAACTCAGTTAAATTATTTGATACTTTCCATTGTTCTTGTTAGGGTCCTATATTTCATAGAATGAGTTTTTTTTACCTCATGATTTATATTCAAAAAATGTAAATAATGTCTCATTTTTGAAATCTCTCTCTCTCTCTCTCTCTCTCTCGCTCTCTCTCTCTCTCTCTATATATATATATATATATATATATATATATATATATATATATATATATATATATATATATATATATATATATATATAAAGAAAAGAAAAATAAATTGTAGGGGAGAGAAAAAATAGAATAAAGAAAGAAATGAAAGAAAAGAAAAGAAAAACAAAAGACAGGAAAAAATATATGAAAATGATCCCCTCGATGAGCAAGGCTAAATGCCACCAAGAAAAATCAAAATTGCATGAAAATATACTTCACGAATTTTTGTAAATAAAGTGTGCAACTTGTTTAAATGCCACATTGTAAATAAGGGAGCTAGATTAGTGTAGTTAATCACACCATTTAATTGCGGTTAACTGGCAAAGAAAAAATAATCAAAAACCTTAGAAAAAATAGAAGGGGTTTGCAAAATAAAATGCACCCTAGATTTGATTAATTTGGTTTAAATTAGTTGATTTTATTTGAAATAAATATATCATGTGGTTAAACATGATTAATTATTTGTAATAACATATAATTATTCATAAACATTTCAAAGATTCTAATAAGGTTGGAATTTGACAAAAAAGTTATGTTGACATGTGAATATCAACAATGCAAGACTGAATGGTTGAGATGTCCCTTGCCCGTATCAATGGAAAGGGAGTACTTTTAGACCCCCCCTGATCTCCATCGCACTTAACCCATGGGGGGTTTCCGAAAGGCTCTGCCATGTGTCAACCTCACCATGCTTCGCACCTCACCTTTCCTTTTCACTCATCGTGCTCCCCCCTCCCCCTCCGAAAATTCATCCGACATTGACCATTTGCTCTCACTCCAACAATCACTCGCCACCTCAACTAACCTTCCCTCCAGTCATCGTTTGCCAACTCACCACCGCAGACGCCAATCCCCAAAACTTTCATCCGTCAAACTTTTCCAAATATACTCTACCACTCCCAATCAAACCCTGCAATCTGGCACTCCCTCATGCACATCAACAAACCATTACAACAATTGTATCTCTCCTACTCCCTTTATAACCAGAGGCAAATCCCATGTTACCCCTCCTATTGACCTGGATCATCTGCCCTTAGTCAATCTACATATAAAATCATTGAGACAAACTATGAAATCGACTTGTTCGAACTTCACAGTTGGTTGAAGCATAAATTCTTGGACCATAGGGATGAATTTAATCTATGGGAGTCTACCCTCCCTCAATTCATGTTCCCACAAACCCCTCATTTCCCTAATCTAGTCTCCTCGTGTCAATTGAGCTATGTACCCTCCCAAAGAGCAATTATGAGTCGAAATAGTGAAATTTTGATCACCATCACAGTCAAAGCCATATCTCAAATTATCCAATTAATATTTCAAGAGTCTTCGAAGCCACTATTAGTAGAATCTCTCATAGAGGTCTATAAGAATTTAACCTTCCCAAAAAGAGCTAAGATATTCGAAATATTTCTTCTCGAAGATGCTCAATTACATGAAACAAGCCCTCCATATTCATCTTCTATGTTCCCTAAGGTAACCAAGAAAATAATCAACAGTATATCGTACCTACTTGGTTATCCCTCTAATCAGTGGATTGATGACGCCATTGTTGGCTTCTTGTCAATTTTTACCACTGTTGAGAAACGAGTTATTTTTAATTACAGTGAATATATTGTAGATGGAATGCATGATCAATTCATGAAGTTTCCTACAGAGGGATATTTCAAATATTTTGTTCTCTTAGTTTACATGTTTATTTATCATCAAAGAGACATGTTTCCCTTTACTTTTCAGAAAATTGATGAGCAGGGTAATGCTCAATGAGTCATACAATTGACCTCTCTGGTTAGGTAAAACTCCATAGAGTTTACCTTCATAGACTATGTTGATCAATTCTTGTGCACAATTATTTGTCTTCTACATAGTGATTTGGAGCCTAGGATAGGAGCATATATTCAAAAGGTTTTGTATCTTAGTGACTAGGTGATGACAGGTGACTGGTATTTATACCATAACTACACCAAGATCAAAGTCTATGGGTGTGAATTGCCACCCTAGAAGCTGCCAAAATTTGTTCCCATGAGACTATTCTCATTAGAGTACATTAGGAAAATGATACAAATGGATGACTTACATTTTTTGGCAGCTAAGAAGAACGCACAGTTTAAAATCAAAGCACATGTTGGACCTTTTGTGTGTAATACTAGAATAACTGGTAAAGAAGTCGATTCATTGTTGAATCAATTAAATTTCAAGTTGATTTTTACTTGGTATTTTGACCCTTTTGGTCTAATTTCAAAGATGAGGGTGGATCAAAAGACTACTCCCTACACACGTACTCCTTGCTCAGAGATCGAACAATACATGAATGAAGACCAATGGGAGGAGAACACATTGCAGGAAGTTGAGGAGCCGGTTTTTTTCGACAACCACCTCACAGACACTAGTCCCTCAGGAGAAGCATGATAAAAGACCCAAAGAAGAAGAGTCTTCTCCAGTGATAGAAATTGAAGCTAAGTAATTCTTAATCTATACAAAGAATCCTAAAAAGAATCCACCACCAGTTTTTATGCAGGAATATGAAGACGGACAAACTACTATAGTCATGACTCATAAACATGTTTCAACAACCTCAGAAGACATTTTTGCAGGTACAAGACACACGGACATTTTTGTAGGATCTCCATCTTCCCCTGGTTCACAAGATCCTCCAATAGCACCACAAACATTTGACTTGGCTCAACACTGTGTTGAGCCTAATGTCTTTTTCCAAATATAGGGCAATCAAAAAGAGGAATGAGATGTTGAAAGCCACAACTTACACATAATTGTGGAAGTAGACAACTACATCACAGCACATGCTCCTTTCAACATTCAACACAATGAAGGGAAAAATGCAAATTGCATTCCTTGAAGCTAAGTTGCCAGCCCCAAGGACACGAGAATATTATAAATAATTTGTGTTTAGTTTTGATAAACAATAAATTCATCGATAAGATCAAATGGATATGCACAAATAAACCAGTGAAATGATGTAATCTACACTAACTAATGCTTCCATGTACACTTCTAGATTGCAGGTATCATTAAACAACACACAGTCACAACAAAAGTTGGAAAGGATTTCATCCTTAACCAAGGTGACCAGGATCAATTCACTGGAAGACTTGGTGATCAAACTAGGATACAATCCCAAAGATGTAAAGGCATTAGAAGAGCTTGTGAAAATAAAGGATGTTAATATTGCAGCATTGACGAAGCAACTAAAATTGCCTACCATAGAAGATCCATAGGCTAAGGAAGTCGGAGAGATGGAAAAGTAGAAAGAGGATATATTCTAAATAGTGATTGAACAAAATAGCTAGATCCAGGACATGGAAGTAGAACTAGAGAAACAGCTTAAAGAAAAAGAGAAGGAATGAAAATTGGCCATAGTTCCACGTACAAGAGTCCCAATTTCAGTCACCACAACCTCAGGAGAATCTACATCAACTTTAGCACCAGCACAGGCATCAGATTTTCCAAGTGAATCTGTTAAAGCCATGGATGATTTGTCCATTCATGAACAAGAAATTGTTAAGTTAAAATTTGATTTCAAGACACTAAGAACAAAAATTAAAAATTGATAAATTTATGTAGCAAAGTTGCAGAAAACCCATCATCTTAATCTAAAAATTGAATAGTTGCAGTGAATTATTTATTGCTCAAACTCTCACCCGAGCTAGAGAAAAGATACGGACATAAATTAGTGAAGCCATCACAGAAATATGGCCTTCCATACAGATTATTTTCGAACAACAAGAATTGATACAAATATCCAAAGAGGTAATAAGGAAAATCAAAATAGAATTAGGACAGAAACCTCAAGAAGCAACATCAATTATCAAATTCTTAAATTCCAAGAATAGAGGTGAATTCGAGCAGCAAGAAATTCAAGATAGGAAAGAGACTATTCTAGAAGTGAAGAGGATGCACACAAAACAAAACTTTATGCTACAACTGGACAATATAAGTCAAAATTTAGAAACAAACATACAAATATTTCATAAGAAGATGCAGGTACTGAACAAGGAAGGTCTATGAGCACTGATTGGTGTGGAAGATAAACTCCTGAGCTTGACAATGTACTAGGAGAAACTATGCACTATTGCCCAAGACAAGTCAAGATTTGTAGGTATAAAGGGGCATATAATAGGGAAAGCATTGCGGGAGACCTTATATCTCAACTTGTTCATGAGTTATGAGCTCACACATTTGTTCATCATCAAACAAACTTTCCAGAAGTACAAAGATGTGGATGAGACCTATAGAAATTAGTTATATTTTCTATTCCAAATGAAGATTTATGGGACAAGATGTCTGAATTACTTGAGTAATTTTTATCTTTGACACTAAGCAAAACATCACAGCAAATGTGGATGCTCATTCATAAACAATCATCCCCAATAATAGGGCGAGAAGTTCAAAAATTCATAAATTCTTGTACTACTTTTGTAATCAATTTTTAGATATTATTAGGATCGTATCTTGATCTTTAGAATCAATATATTTTGTAATATTTTCTATAAGTAATTCATAATTCGAAGTATGAAGGGTTGGGACTTGTTTGAAGAAAATGATTTGTATTGTAAACAAACTCAAAGAGTCACCATTAATGAATTTTCAGTGATATAGTGAAATGATTACAGCATTCTTGTGTCATTTTTCTATGGGGAAGTGCATCTCTCTTTGTCAAATTGTTTTCTTTTTTTCTCATATGTGATTCTACAATCTGAATTACTTTAAGAATATAAAGAACATAATTTGTTTGAATGTACACTATGTCCCTCACTTAAGAATAATTTTTATGTTTTCCACTAAAGATTAAAATATGAGTATTTAACGGCTTTGTTTTGAATTGGATTTCTAAATCTTTTCCTCTCCTTCACACCATAAGTTTTAAATGATCCAGTGAATTTGCCTAACTTTCCCTGTAAGGTTAGCCTGTAAACTCTGTATTTGATGATACCAAATTTGTGACTCCATTTGCCCAATGGCATTTTTTCCAAGTTTCAACACAACACAAAAAACCTAAACTTGAACTTAATAGCTAGCCTAATACAAATAAAGCTAAACCATAAAGAGAGATTTGGAAGGGCTACATTCTCAGTTTCCAAAATGGTTTTGTGGTTACCTCTGTGATTTTTTCTGTGAAAAATTAAAAAGTAATAACACTTTTGAACCCTTGGTTGGAAAAGGAGAATTAAGAATTTAAAGCATGCTCAGTTAAAGATAAGTTGATATCAAATAATGATGGTATTAGCTTTCAATACAATAATATAAATGCATAAAAAAAAACTAATTTAATTATGTTGTTAATTATGTTGAAATTAGAGGATGTTACACCAAAATAATTATTTTATCAGTTATGAATTCCTTTATCACGATTAGCATTATTAATTTTATAGAAAATTTACATAAGGAAGCATTAGAATTAGCACATTGATCAATGCACGCCATGGTAGCCCAACTGATTACTACGCACTGAATCGAAAAACATTCATGAGGAATAGTGTGGGCCTTTGTGCCAGAGGTGGTTTCTTAAAGATATTCGACTAATTCTCTACACACCGCTAATATCATGTAAAATATTCGAATAATTAGCTTTTAACTTATTCGTATTTAGTGATGACAGGTAGAACCACGATCTTCATAAATTATCATTTGTTTGTGAAATTTAGACGAATGTTTAATAAAATGAACAAGATAATCGAAGAAAAAACCAATATACACCGCCACAAAAAGTATGGGGATTCCATGAATAATGTCCCCGCAACGTAACCAAGAATGTCAACCGAAAATTCAAAAAAGTGAAGTGAAAAGTAACCATATTTATCTATATTTCTTTACTTTGTGTTTGTCTAGTCTTTATGAGGGGAGTGCAATTTTGGATGGCAAGCAATATTTATTAATCTATTTAATGACGGTATATGTTTACAGTTTAAATTTGATGGGTGGCATATACTATATATCTTATAAACTGATAAATAACCTTTGCTTTTTTTTGGATATGGTAGTTTGTTTAGATTCGTCATATTTATACTTTTAAATTTAATGTTGGGCATATAATATATATCTTATAAACTGGTAAATAAGCTTTGCTGCTTTTTTGGATATGGTCGTTGGTTTAGATTCGTCGTCAAATATCGAAATCAGACATCCTCACAAATTCCCTTTATCCTGGATTTATGAAGCATAGTGGAAATTGTAGAAGAACAGTGGTAATTTATTTGGTGCCAAACTCTTTAGTTCGTGATTTTATGTTAAAACAATCTTGGACTATTGTCAGGTGAAAGCAATCCGGTAACCGCGTTACAGTTTGCTTCATTACTTCGATCAGAGTCTGTATGATCCTTTCATTCGCTGTTTCCATGAACACGTGAAGCTATTGCTTGCTAGGGTTGATAAATAATTGTACATCACGAGGAATATATGGACACCTCCCGAATGTTTACATTGAATATCAAAGTATTCAGATGGATGTGGACATGCAGCACGAATGATTAAATAATGTTATCATTAACCACAATGCTAGAGTTGATAAATACTTGCTAGGGTTGATAAATTAACGGCTTGCTAGGGTTTATAAATACTTGTACATCATGAGGAATATATGGAAACCAGCCAAATCTTTACATTGCAATATCGAAGTATTCAGTTGGATATGGACATACATCACTAATGATTAAATAACGTTGTATTCATTAATGTTGCGATGTTATTGATCTAGGTGGATGTTCGTGGCTACCCACCTATCCCATCTAGACCCCTACGACTGTTTCTTTTAGTTTTTCAGTTTCTGTAATTGTAGCACAATTTATTATTTTTAGCAGTTTTTGGGGTTCTGAACTTCCGGAACCGTTTTCAGGCCTTAAACGACGTTTTTTGGGAAATCTGGGAGCAACATGGGTCCATGGACCAATGTTGCTATTCCCAAAGTTATAGTTATTGGATAGATCTTTCTAACGAGCCCTTCACAAACGAGGTATTGTGTGATGTTACACCTCTGTATGTTTGTGATGTATTATTAGGCTAGCCATACTTGTGGAGGCGACATGTTGTGTATGAGTTAAGGCCTCGCGCTGTCATTATTTCTTTGGATAATTCATTATACAGGATACGAGAGGTAGCACCACCTACTCCCACCTCTTTCATCTCTACTAAGAAAGGCATCAAGCTCATCTCCCAGACTAGGAAATTCATTTTGTGTCTGGTTCACTCCCAAAGTAAGGGGAAGATCATCACCACATCCAAGACCTCTGCGAAGGGTTCCTCCACGCAGTAGCAGCAACAGAGGGATACGGTCATGAAAAAACATAGGAACAACTTCTCCTCACACACAGGGGTACTACACAAGTTTCAGGTGGGCAACAAAGTTTAGTTGCATCGACAGAAGAAACGCCTTACCAGAACTCATCAGAAGCTCAGACCACTCCGACATGGTCCTTACATCATTACCAAGGCTATGGGAAACAATGCTTTGGTTCCTCCATTCCTTCACCTGCACCAAGTGTTCAATGTGTACCACCTTCGACCATGCTTCCCACCATTATTGGACACATCCCAGAACGCAGAACACCTCACCAGGGACAAAGTTTGGAGGAACTCAACCCAATGGGGACCATTGCTTCCTAAGGGGGGAGGAATGATCTAGGTGAATGTTTGTGGCCACCCACCTATCCCATTTGGGCCCCCATGACTATCTCTTTCAGTTTTTCAGTTTTCGTAATTGTAGCAAAATTGACTATTTTTAGCAGTTTTTCGGGCCCTGAACTTTTGGAACCATTTTCAGGCCCTAAACGACGCTTTTTGGGAAATTTAGGAGCAACATGGGACCATGAACCGATGTCTCTCTTCCCAAAGTTATAGTTCTCAGATAGATCTTTATAACAAGCTATTTTACGCGTCAAACAGAGATCAGGTGCCAAAGTTACGACCCGGGAAATTGATGTACCAATTTACCCAAACGGGGCCCACAATTTGGCATTTCATCTTCTAGGGTTAGATTTTGGGATGTTAAGGGTTTTTCATTGTTTCTCAACATTAAATATGCTTTCGAGCCTCATTGAAATAGAGTTCATAAGCACGTAGCCACCACATCTCTTCTCAGAGATAAACTACCATCGCCCTAGCTGGTTATTTCCAATTTTGTTTGTAAGCATATTTCAGTATTTTACATTAATGAAATGAAGTATTATTTTCACTGCATCCCTGTGTTTATGGTTATCTCTATAATTTGTTGCATCCCTATTTAAATCCGGATTAGTTGTCATTATGCAGAGAATCGTCAACAAGAAGATAGTGGAAAAATAAAGTTGAGTGTTGTTCTTCTCCTTGATATAGAACTTTAGAAACATATATTCTTATGGTCACGGTTTCTATTTGCCTTCAGACACGCTACTGTAATTCCTACTTTGTATCTATGGTTATCTTTATAATTTGTTGCATCCCTGTTTAAATCCGGATCAGTTGTTATTATGCAGAGAATCGTCAACGAGAAGATAGTGGAAAATTAAAGTTGAGTGTTGTTCTTCTCCTTGATATAGAACTTTAGAAACATATTTTCCTATGGTCACGGTCTCTATTTGCCTTCAGACACTCTACTCTAATTCCTACTTTATATCTATGGTTATCTCTATAATTTGTTGCATCCCTGTTTAAATCCGGATCAGCTGTCATTATGCAGAGAATCGTCAACGATAAGATAGTGGAAAATTAAAGTTGAGTGTTGTTCTTCTCCTTCATATAGAACTTTAGAAACATATATTCTTATGGTCACGGTCTCTATTTGCCTTCAGACACGCTACTGTAATTCCTACTTTGTATCTTAGAAGTTTATCTGTTCTTTGTGCATGTCCAGTTGAAGAATAATTTATCCCTTGTTGTCATCATATAGGAATCGAGAAAATCAGGAATAATTTGTAATCAGAGAATCTTCTTCTCATTTATTCGGCCTGTCCATTGGAATGAAATATATAGGAGATGGGAGTGTATTAACCCTGATATGGAGTCGGGTCGTTCATCGTTGTGATATTGATTGCATGCTCTGCATTAATGGCCGCCTGGTATAGATGGGAGGTCTTGCACGAAGATGTAAAGTGGGTTACTCAGCCAAGAATGAATTGCCTACCTAACGTGACCTACTGATTATTAGAATGGCAATTATTTGACCAATATGCTATTTGCCAGTCAGTTGAGTACGTCTGTGGGCAAGTCATCTTTGGCGCAGCGTCCCGCTCTGCATGCAACCGTGACGAAGGAACAACAAGAAGCTGAAAGCAACATAGCTGGCAAAGTTTTATATTTTGAATTACAGAGGTACGGACTCCTCTTCTACATTACTGAAAATGGACTGAAGTTTCAGTTTTCGTCTTTTTTTACCAAATCTCAGTTTTCCCCTCTTCTTTTCGTGTCTTTCAGGGTTCTAGTTTGGAGGCAAGATGATTCAATAATTTGTTTTCTCTTTAATTGTGTTGTATACGTAAGAAAATAACAGCGATATTGAGAGAAAGTGTATTTTCCTACTCTTGGCCGAAAGTGTACTTCTCTACTGTTATCCGTGTCCTTCAAGGCTCTAGTTTGGAGGCAAGATGATTGAATACTTTCTTTTGTCTCTTTAATTCTGCGTTGTGTAGGTAACAAGATAACAACGATATTGGGAGAAGGTGTATTTTCCTACTCTTCGGAGTAATAACAAGATGTATTAGAACTTAAGTTGACTACGTACGCATGAGTATAAGAATTCCTATTGCAAATTGAGTTTAACATTGTATTTTTGGTGTAATTTTAATATATATATATATATATATATATATATTCAATGTTTTTGAAAATGGTTTCTACGAAAATATTTGATGATTATTTTTACTTAAATTTATATAAATGTTTAATGTTGTATATTTTATATTTTATATTTTATAGATAAATTATTTATTTTTATAAATATAATAATTTTTAATAATTATTACTATATTAATTTAAACTATAAAATTATTTATTAATATTTTATATTATATAATTTTATTACAAATTTTAGTATTTATTTATTATATTTTTGAAATTTGTAATTATTATTACTATTGATTTAAAAGTCCTTTAAATTTATTTATTATACTTCGAAAACAACTATTAATTATCATCGTCCATTCGATCATCTCGTGAGATGGATGTATGAAAATACTATTATACTCTCTGAAGGTTTCATCTGTAGGGGTTGTGTTCACAATTGAAGTATCTATATGGAGATATTAAGGATTCGAAGTATGGAGTAACTAGATCATAATTAAATACACGCTATGTATGGCTATGTCTGATATTTACTCGCAGTGGAGTATTCATAATCTATGAAGTTTTCCTTCTTAAGTTTTCTGTAGTGTACCCCTATCGTATTTTTTATTATTGTGAATTGACAATCAACTATTTATCTTATAATATTAAATTATAAGATATGAATTAAAAAGTAATTAATAAATTATTGATACAACATCTTGGAGGGATCATTGTATTATTCCTTCATATAGAATTCGTTGAGAGAAGATTTTTTTTTTACTGAGAGACACCTTCTTATCCAAAAATAAAATTAATGATAAGTGATCAATAATTTGTAATCAATTTTTATTATGTAATTTCTCATATTAATATACAATGATCCCTTTATATATAATTCCTTGAAAAGAGATTTTTTTTAATGGGGAGTCACTTTGTTATCCAAAAATCAAATTAATGATAGGTGATCAATAATTTGTAGTCAATTTATGTTAGGTAATTTTTGATATTAATATGTAATTTACCTTTTTGCTTTTTCTATTCTTTTCAATCGTAAAATCTAATAAATTTAATTGAATAAAAATAATTATATAATTATATTGAATACTTGATAGATAAGGATACATATTGAAATTTGAGATTCGAGATCTTGAATATATAACATGGAACATAAAATTATAAAATTAAAACTAAATTGTTTTTTATTTATTTTTATAAATGGATTTCAGTTACTTTAAAATATCATATTATTGTTAATATTTTATTTAGTGATAAGTATATTATTTAACTATATATTCACTATATGTTTGGTATTTCTACTTAGTTTATACATTACGTTTTTCCTAGGTAATAAAAGACAAAAATATTGATGGATCTCTCTAAAGATCTTTTTACCTTTTTCCTTGAGGAGTCTATCTAAGGCGAGGTTCAAATCGATATGGTACAATAATTCTCTTTTCTTGAGTTAAATCCAATTGTAGGGGTGGTTTGTATTTGTATCTACTTCTTTATCTCTATCTCATTGATCTCATAGGTGGGAAGGTTTCTTTGTACTTATTACCAAAGCTAAAACAATAGTTGTGTCTCCTATTGCTTCATTACAGCCTTGGAACCCAACATTCTAGGGTCATTAGATCAATGGGGTTTATTTATGGGGTGTAACGGAGTAGAACACCATTGAAAAAAAAGGGAAGACATTCTCGGGATAATGTAGTTGTTGACAAAGTCTACAATGGAATCGGGTATTTTCATAATCCAACTGTTGTGTACAAGGAAAGTCATTCAAGTGGAGATGTATTTTATCTTGTAGCACACTACTAAGATCTTTATGCAATGATAAAAGATAGATCAACTACTTAGAAAACATCCTCTTCGAGGGGGAACCGCCTTTACATTACATAACTCAACAATTCTTGTATGATACAAATGATAAGGCCTACTTTTTTTATATATAAGTCTAAGGTATCACAGTATAATGAGAGCCTACATAACAATAATAATTTAAGGGAAAAACAATAACAATAGTGAGATTCTATGGGGAGCAAAAATGGCAATATGGGGGATAAATGGGCACAACAATAACAATAGGGGGCTACATAAGGGAGATACACTAGTATTATAGGGGCTAACATGAGATGTACTTAAACACATAAGTGGGTGAAAGTAACAATACCATTTTCTAGCATGTCACTGTTTACTTTAATGAAATAGCCAATAGAATTACCCACTTTAGCTAAAATATTTTTGTGAATTATCTGATGGGGCATATTTGGGAGCCCAAGCCGATCAAACCTCGACATAGATGGAATAGAAAGAGGGCTAAAATAATAAAAATATGGTTTCATAGAAAGGGCAGAACGACCATAAAACCAGGTTCCTTCATCAAAAGCCCTATCAAGGTCATAATAATTCTTTAATTTCGCCACAAAGAATCCTTTCGGGTGGATGAATAGATTTTATGTCCATGTCTTATGTAATCAATTTCAAAGCATACTTGTCAGTGGACAAAATCCATTTAATTAGCAAGTAACAATGTGCAACCCAAAATCCTTGCAAGGTGCCTAGGAGATATGTCTTTTGAGATGAATATGGGGGATAACATCTACCTAGTTTACAATGAAAGTAGGCCCTAGAATTTCTTTATGTGTGAGAGGACTGGATCATGGAGGTAGAAGCCTTGGTTTTAAAACATTTTTTAAGGAATTAGGTTGAGATGAGGAGGATGCACCCAAGCCTTTGGCACCACCTCTTACTCTTGATACCATATAGATCTTGGCATCCTTAGCTATGCCATACTCACTAAGGGAGTTTTGGTCTTGAAACTGTTAACCTCCATAAAGGAGTTGAAAATTTCCATATGGGGTGTGCTCCTGATACTGTATCCTAGCTGTGTGACTCAGGAGACTAGATTTGAGGCTTTGACTTGAAAACAAATGGATTCCCCAAAGATTGCTTTTACAAAAGTTGTGAAATTATCTAAACAAGGGTTAGGGTTTCTAGGCACAACATATTTATTTCTATAAGGCTTGTCCGTAGATCTAAAAGATGAAACTTCAAGAAATTTGGTGCAAAAGTCATCATTCCTTCCATGGCAGGTGAGAACACTCAAAATAAATCACACAAGAATACCCCATAACATTTCCATGGCTAACCAAGAGACTATCCACGGTCCATCCTATGGCTTCACATTACATTGGAGAGAGTATTCCTTGAGCAGATTCTCCCTCACAAATAAACGAGAGATTCCTATTTCTCCCACACCTATATTCATCATCGTTGTGGCTAATATTCTATTCTAAAATTAGACCCATCATGCAATACCCTCCCTTATCTCGTTGTTTCAAATGTCTTAGCAAACTTTTTTGCCTCACCTTAAACCAAATTCATGACCAAATCAATTTCTCTTGTCTACTCTGTATCTGAATACACCTTCCATTTCCACCATCTTGATAATTATGAAAACCCTATAAGCCCACTAAATTTAACTTTCTTATGATTTACTACTTTGTATATTGAATTATATATTTTTATTTGTTTAAATATTTCATTTTAAAGAAAAAGTAAGAAATATTCTTCTGAAAATATATTTGTATCTTTAGTTTTTTCCTCATCCATGACTATAGCAGTCACCTCCAGTGAAAGTGCATTGAATTCCAATTATTTTACTGATTTTTTGCAATTTTAACCAAAGTTTCGAGAAGATGCTAATTATTCCTATATTCCCTTAAATTCAAAGGTGATTTTTTATTTTTTTGGAAATCTTATTCCTAATTTGGATGGGCTAAGTGAGGTGTAATGGTACACAAATCCCATAGTGGAGGAAATTTTATTTTCTATATTTTCCAGTGTGTGACAAATAATTTTAAAATAAAAAAGTCAAATTTTTACAATGGTCATTCCATCGCTAAGTCCTTTGACACTAAATCTCATACTCACACTGTTATGTTATAGCTCTTACTAATTATGCTGGAATTGACACAGTTGTAGGTCCCTTAAAGAGCTGAAGGGGGCATGGGGATAAACAATATCCATAAATTTGATACATTGTGTGGAATGAAAAGGAAGAAATGAGCGGGTAGGTGGGCTGAACAAATCATCCTGCACACATGTGCATCATGTACAATGTATTAACTTGAAAGATTGACCATAATAGATTTGAATTATATCCTATCTTTTTCTCAACACACTAAAAAATTGTTAGCTAATTACAGGATTTAAAGTATTCATTATCTACAGAATCAAAATTGTGAAAGTTTCAGCGCGAAACCCATATTCGATATCTACATAATCAAAATTTCTAATGAGATCCTTGTGGCATAGGACTATTAAAATAGCGGAAATAACAAAGATACTTAAATCTCCAACTGTTCCCAACTGAAAACCCTTGCTCTGTGTCATTTTTCTTTGTATTATCACTTTTCTCATTCATAGTATCCAATTGCATTTTGACCCTATCAAAATATGATAGAAGTATCCAACATAATTATCCTTGAAGTACAACGAAATTAATAGAATTCCGAGATACATGATACAAATTAGTAACTAGATCTCCCACAGATAGAAAATATCAAAGATAAAAATATATAATGGAATAACATCATAAAGGGTTTCATAGTTGTGACCTTTTAATGCAATACACAATCAATGTAACAACCCCATGTTGAAAGTTAATTTAATTAAAGTTAATAAAGGAAAAATAATAGGACTAAGGTCATGGAACACATATTCCAAGTTGAATGTTGAGAAAAAAAATCCTAGTGGGTGAAACTTTTAGTTTATTATGGCTAAGAAAATTGGAAAAGGAAGGAGGTATTAATTGGCATTTATTTATGAAAAATAAAGGAAACTAGGAGAAAAGAGAGATGAAAGGTCAAAAATTAGCATGAGGAGGAAAATTAAAGGAAAATAAAGGAAAATGAATAAAATAGAGGCCTCAATAATAAAAAGGCTTGTGAGGATCAGTTCACAACTTTTTTCAGTTGATATTTTTGTCAGTTTGGATTTTGAATTAGTTTCGTAGAGAGAAGAGCACCAAGAGGAGAAAGGAAGCAAGGAAGGACAATGAAAGCAAAGGACAAGCTAGGAAGCTTGGATCAACAACTTCAGTAGGAAGATTCTGCAGGTCATGAGTTTCATGTGTGATTTTCTAGCTAAGATGTGAATATATGGTTCATGAATTTGCGTATTTGGTTCATTTTTTGTCATTAGCATGGATTTTTTCAGGTTTAATAGTGGTTTCAACCTTTCCTTACCATTTCCTCGACAGCCATGGCATGATGGGATTATTTTCTTGGTTGAGCTTTTGATTGTTGAAAGGTTTTGGAACTAGGTGAGGTGTTCTCAGTGAAACTCCAAGGACTTTGGGGTGGAGGTGGTTTAATCTCTAAGAAACCCTTGATAGGTGTTTGAGATGGCAAAATTCCTTAAGATAAAGTTGAAGAAACTCTAAGGAATCCCAACTTGTTTTGGGCTTTGTGATCACTTGACTCATTTTTGTGAGATTGCAGTAGACTAAGGGTGGAGGTGGTTTAATCTCAGGGAGTCCTTGGTTGTGTATTTCTTGAGATCCCACATTAATTCATGGAATATATCAGGGGAATGATTATCTTAAAGAAATATTTGGTTAAGCCTAATCTACGGTCAGGTAGTACATGGAATTCCGTGACATCTTTGGATTTTGCATTAGTTAATAAAAGTTATTTCCCTATTGTATTCTATAAGAACTTGCAATTGTTATTATGGTTTTTTGATGGATATTATATCATGGTTTATAATATAGTTATATGCTCATTATAAGCACGGATGTGTAATGTGCTCTGGCTATGACTTGTTCAGGATTTGATAAATATTTGATCATTAATGAATGTATTGGGCTAACAAGTATTATTGAAGATATTATAGAGGGCGTTAGACATTCTTGTTTCTTTTGAGATAGGATTCAAACTCCTTTTATTAGATATGCATTCATTACATGTAGCTAACATGTTCACAATTAGTTTAATCAAATGATTGTGATGGTTAGGCCTAGTCAGGTAAAGTTCTTGAATTTTTTTTGTATGAATAATATTTTTATTATGTCATTTGTCATTATGAGAAGTTACAAGAAGTTTTGGTGAGTGCTCTACAGTTTGGCGTGGAAAAGTTGCTGAGATCTCGAGATTGCACCCTCTGAACTAACAATTTTGTGTTATAACCGTGGGAGCTAGGCTTATGCATGTTGCTGAAATGCTTACAATCACACTCTTGCAGGCCTGTGCATGTAGTTCTGAGACCAGTTTAGTGAAATAGATACTCAGCTTAGGATTTGGTCACCTAGGGTGGTTATCTATCTCTTGAGGTGTCTTGTAAGCCTTGAGGGATGTCTATAGCTTTTGGTTGACGGTCCCACTTACTCAACAACATATAGGAGGTCGGGTCACATCATAGTAACTCTTCATCCATCTCTACCCTAGCAGCCCAATGAAATTGGGTAAATGTCGGAGGGGGTGATTATAGGTTGGTATCAGAGCGGGTTTTGATTCTCTTTGGTTGACATCTGATACCATAGGTTGGTATCAGAGCATGGTTCACATACTTGGACTAGGTGGGAGAGATGCATGTTGTTATGCATGCATTGTCATGGTTATTGTTGTCATGCATGAGGTCATTGTATAACTTAGTCTTATCATGCATGATGACGACATATTGTTATGATTATGTATATATGTGTATTGTGAAAATTTGGATTGATTTTGCAGATGAGATATCCACCCTTGAAGTTCACTAAGGTATGGTGATATTTTTTGTATATGATTATCTAACCTAGTGTGTTTGCAGGAACACAAATGATGAGCGAAAACTAGCAGAATGGTGGATTATAGTTCATGGGACTCTACCTATAGATAATATGAGCATCTAAGAGATGAGTACTCTCGAGACATAACACATACCTTGAGAAGTATAAAGGCAAAAATCAAAAGTTGCAAGGTGGATGGTGACATAATCATTCAGTCACAAGAAAGACTTACCAAGGCAAAGGAGAAGGAAGAAGAAGGCAATGGAGTTATCCTTCAGAGTTTATTATATTTGCAGAGACAAGGATAGCCCAACTTTAGTTATGGATAAGAGCACATGACTAATGGGGCATATGGTAGTAGGTCTCATGGAGGGAACAAGTGAGAGAGGGATAACACAGTCAAAGATGTTAGGTTCTTGTATAACCCTCATAGGAGAGGAAATGGTTATGAGTTATATTCCAGTTATGATTCATATAAGAATCATGATCATCATCACTATCATCCTCACATGAGTAGTGAGAGGGGATACTTGTGAGATGAGTTCAAGAAATCCAAGCCTCCGACATTTGTTGGAGAGTTGAATAAACCGTAAGATGGAGAACCATGATAGCTTGGGATATAGAAGTTCCTCCAACCACATGACTGTCACATACCTAGTTTACCATCCATCACACACGTAAGGGTATATATATGAATTTTCTTTCCAAAATGTATTTTCTTCTTAGCATAATGTTACCCTACTAATTTGTCTACCCCTTACGATGCATGAGGGTGATGACCTCAAAACCCATGGTCGTTTATAATATTAATGTGCATATATGAATTCTTTTAATTTAAATGCATAACCCATAGTATAATAACTTCACGCTTAGGAATTTCAAGACCTAATGACAATAATAACATGGCTATGGTAATTAATTGGTAGGTTAATTTTTTTTATTTTTTTACATATTGTTTAAATACATGGAATATGAAATTTCAAAAATCGAGACATTAGGTGGTTCTTGAAAACTGGTTATCAAGCTAGTGGCTGTCATGGCAACATCATTCAACTGGCTTCACATGATTGCCAATACAACCCATGTGGATGATCAAGATTTTTCCCAAAATATAGTGGTTTGGATTGCTTATTTCAAACCCTAACTCTATGCAACAGATTCTGTTCCCATTCATTTTTTTTTTGTCGATTGAGTGGTTCGACCAACCTGGCACCACCATGAATAAGGTTGGAACTCTTGGCAACTATGGTTCCTAATAGAGTTCATGGCGACAAATTTTGCATCCTAACTTGATACAATGCTCTTCTTAGATTGTCGGTAATGTTTTAAGTGTCATCTATCGTTTTAGTCTTTCTCATATCTATATTTCCTTCATTTTTTCTTTGGTTTATTTTGGGTCAGTACGATTAATATTTTTGTCTTTTGTTCACTATCACTCTAGGTGGTCACAGTCATATGGAACTAGGGAAGTTTCGATACTGTTAGAATTAATGGAGATTAGGTGATTATTGTCACGTAGTTATGATTGTGCTTTTCTTGGATATTGAGTTCCTATTATTTAGGGATTTTTTTTACTATCCCTAACAAAATGTATCTATCTATTTTTTGAGTTTGATGTGAAGCCCAAGCGGGTGCATTTGCTTGTAGGATCTCCCCGTGATCCGCACCTGTGAGCTTCTCCTATGTTGTTTGCCAATTCATGTCTTCCATGTGCAATTGTTGATATGGTATCAGAGCTGCAGGAAGGAGAGGTCTGTACACTGAGTTAAGGAACACAAAATTGTCGTGGGAAGCTGAAGAGTAATTGCGACGTCGTCACAGGGAGTTGGAGAATAGTCGTGACGACTCTCTTCGAGACTTCGCAAATTTTTTCCTCTTACATTGTCGTAAGTTTCTGGTATACACCTACGATTAGTTGCGAAAGGGAGGTGAACAGTCACAACGATTGTGTTCTAAGCTTGGAAAAGCAATGGTTGTGGTGGTTAAAGATTGCGTTTGTTTGTTGTGTTAAATTTGAGGAGAGGAGATTAAATTTGTGGCTGCATTTGAAGGAGATTAATGGTGGTTGTCTTTTCACAACACATTTCCACACGTGAAGTTTTTCTTACTGTAAAGTATTTATGCATTCTTTTTTCCTAAAGCCACTCTTTACTTTAAAGCTTCACGTGGATTTTTTTTTACCCACCCTTTTTTACATTAAAGCTTCGCGTGGATTTCTGAATTTGGGAAGATTTTTTAATTAAAAATTTTAATTCTTTAATTAAAAACAAAAAGGAATTTCATTATTTTTTGAAGGAACCCTTATTTATTAAAAAAGGGTGTGTAGTTTTTGAGTGATCCTTTTTTTTAAATAAAAAGAGGATCTGGAATTATTTTAAGTGAAATTCGAGGAGGGAAATCTTTTTGTGAAGGAAATTTGCAGTGAACAGGGTATTTTATTTTTAACATTTCAGGTTTGCACAAATTGTTGAAGATTTTTATTCATTCAAGATGAATAATCAAAGTGCCGAAGCTTATCTCAATGAGAGTAATAAGCTTGATGGGTCCAATTACACAAATTGGAAATTTAAGCTCCAGACTCTGCTTGAGGGACAGAATGATTATAGCATTGCCACCAGTGATGAAGTCAAGCCAACTACTGCAACTGGTGGATTGAATACAACAATACAAGACTAGGAGAAAAGGGAGATGAAGGAAAAGGTGTTACTCAGGTTATCGGTTAAAGATTGCATCATCCCTCACATTCAAGATTGCAAGATAGTAAATGACATCTGGACAATTCTCAGAGATATGTAAGAGATCAAGAAAACCAGTCGAACTCTGTATCTCAGGAAGAAGCTTCTCTCAATCAATATGGAGGAGAATGAGTCTGTTTCTTCATTCATATCCCGGATAAAGGAGGTTAAAGATAAACTAACTGATATCAGTCAAACCATGGAAAATGATGATCTGGTGACAATCACCATGAATGGCATGATGGATGATTATCAGATGTTTATAACCAGATTGAATGCAAGAGAAAACCCTCCAGGCTCTGAATAGCTCACTGGGATTTTGCTTCAGGAAGAGGAAAGTAGGTTGTCTCTCGAACCCCAAAATCTAGATCTTGCATTGATGACCAAGTTCAAGCCGAAAGGGAAAGCGGTGGCTGATCACAGGAGAGGTAGCACATCAAGAAAAAGGACACCACAAGGTATGACCTCGCATAAACATGACTCTACTCTTAAATGTTTTTATTGTGGTAAGATAGGCCATATTACTAATTTTTGCCATAAGAAAAAGGCAGATGAGGAGAGGTACAAGCGGAGAAGACATGCAAGTCATTTGGTCGATGCAGATACAGATCAGAATTAGGATGTCAGATTGTTTATGGCTGAGGCTAAGACTACTCTAGCTACTAAGGAGGATGAATCAGATATTTGGTTCGTAGATTTTGGAGCCTCCTCACACATGACAGGTAAAAAGCAATGGTACAAAAATTTTAGAGAATCCAACACTGGAGTAAAAGTATGCCTTGGAGATAATAGCGGATACGAGATCAAGGGACATGGAGATGTTCTTATTACTCTGCCTGATGGAAAGATCAGGAATATATCTGATGTGTGGTGTGATCCTGGTATTAAAAAGAATCTGATTTCTGTGTCAAAGATTATAGATCAAGATCTCAAGGTAGAATTCTTTAAATCATATTGTATTATTAAATATTTGTTGGATCAGATAAAGCATATTGCTACAGGTATTCGTATAGGAGGACTCTACAAACTTGATGTGAAGAGTATGCCACCACAAGCCTTGATGTCATCAGATAAGTTTGCTGAAAATTTGTGGCATCAACAACTTGGGCATATCAATTTCAGTGACCTTCTTCTGTTGTAGCATAAAGGTTTGGTAGATGGTATTCCTTTTTTAAAGAAGTTTCATATTAATTATGAAGCATGTGCATTCGACAAGCAGCATAGAGATGAGTTTCCTGCCATCAAAGATAGAAAATGGAGGGACATACTCAAACTTGTACACACTGACTTATGTGGCTAGATGTAGACGAGACCATTAGGAGGGGCCTATTATTTTTTATTTTTTTTGATGACTATACAAGATTCACATGGGTATATTTTCTTAAACAAAAAAGTCATGCTTTTGAATATTTCAAGGAATTCAGAAACATGATTGAGAAGCAGACAGGGAAGTTCATCAGAATTCTTCGATCAGATCAAGGCGGATAATTCAAGAAAGGGATTTTCATCAAATACTACAACGAGCATGGAATACAATAGCAATTTACAACACCTTACACTCCTCAGCAAAATGGAGTAGTTGAGAGAAAAAATAGAACACTGGTGGAGTGTGCTCGCAGTATGTTGAAAGGTAAGAATATAACCAATGGTTTTGGGAAGAAGCTATTAATACTGCAATATATTTAAAGAATAGGAGTCCTATTAAAAGTCTTGAGTATAAAACTCGGCTTGAAGCTTTGTTTGGCTTCAAGCCTGCAGTAAGTCACCTTAGAATTTTGGGTTGTAAAGCTTTCGCTCATATTCCCAAAGAGAACACGAAGAAGTTAGATTCTAAGGCCATTAAATGTACCTTCATTGGATACTGCAGTGAGTATAAGGCTTATAAATTTTTTGACCCTTCTACTCACAAGGTGTTTTCCAGTAGAGATGTGATATCCCATGAACAGGTTGATGATGGAAATTCTATTCAAAACAATGAAGAATATCATGTACCCTTATTTCCAGAAGAGGACAGTGAAACATAAATCAGTCAGCAGTAGCAATAGAAGCAGGAAAAAAAGTAGGAATAGTAGCAGGAACAGCAGCAGGAACAACGACAACATGATAGTGTGGAAGGAATCTAATTCAGTTCACAAAGAGAAGAAAGAAGCAGAATAATTGAACCCCCACCGCTCAGGAGATCGAGCAGACCAAAATAGTTACCAGCTCGATATAGGGATTGTACGCTCATGATTGCTATGTTAAACATTGCTAAACCTTCTAGTTTTTATGAAGCTAGTAAAAGTTTTGAATGGAAGGAAGCAATGAAGGAGGAATATGAATCAATCATTAAGAATAATACTTGGGATCTAGTAAAACTTCCTAATGATAAACAACCCATAGGTTGCAGATGGTTATTTAAGTTGAAATTTAAAGCAGATGGGTCTATTGATAAGCATAAAGCAAGGTTGGTGGCAAAGGGGTATTCCCAGAAAGAAGGTATTGATTTTGAGGAAACATTTGCCCCTGTTGCAAAATTAAATACTATCAGAATGATTATTGCTTTAGCCACTAAGCATCATTGGAAAATACATCAATTAGATGTTAAATATGCTTTCTTAAATGGTGACTTAAAAGAAGAAGTATATTTAGTGCAGCTTGAGGGGTTTGTCAAGAAGGGAGAAGAGCATTTAGCATGTAGATTAAAGAAAGCTTTATATGGTTTAAAGCAAGCTCCTAGATCCCGGTACGAAAAAATTAACTCATTTTTCCTCATGCATGGTTATAAACAGAGCAAAAATGATCCCAATTTGTATGCTATGTTTAATGACGAGGGACATATAGTGTTGATTTCTTTATATGTAGATGATCTGATCATGACAGGGAGTGCAGATAATCTCATTGAAGAAATCAAGCAGCAATTATCACAGAAATTTGAGATGAAGGACCTTGGAGAAATGCATTACTATTTGGGTCTAGAAGTTTGGAGAGATTCAAGCCAAACTTTCTTGTCCCAGGGTAAGTATGCAAAGAGTCTGTTGTCTAGGTTCAAAATGGATGAGTGTAAGGCTGCATTTGTGCCTTTACAGCAGAATAGCAAACTTCAGGTGAATGATGGTTCGAGATATGTAGATGCAACACTGTACAGACAATTGGTTGGTAGTCTTATTTATTTGACTACACCAAGAGCAGATTTAGCTTATGCGTTAGTGTTTCGAGTCAGTTCATGACTCAACCTCATGACAACCATTGACTTGCAGCAAAAGGAGTATTAAGGTATTTGCAAGAAACACGAGACTTTGGTATTTTGTATTCTAACTCATTTGATGTTAGTTTGACAAGTTATATAGACTCTGATTGGGCGGGAAATTTAGATGATATAAGATCAATTATAGGTTACACCTTCAGCATTGGTTCTGGGGTCATCTCTTGGTGCAGCAAGAAGCAGCATACTATTGCCTTATCCTCAGCATAAGCAGAATATCAAGGTATGTGTGCAGCAACATGTGAGGCAGTTTGGTTGCGTAGACTTCTTCAAGATGTAGGAGAAGAACAGACAGAAGCTACGATTATCAATTGCAATAATCAAAGTTCCATCAAACTGGCTTACAATCCCATGTTTCATAAAAACACCAAGCACATAGACACTCAATTTCATTTTGTGAAGGAGAAGGTGCAGTCCAAAGAGATTTGTGTAGAGTATTGTAATTCTTGTGATAATATGGCTGATATATTCACTAAGCCTCTAGGAAGACTGAAGTTTGATTTGTTTAGGGATACATTAGGTGTGTTTAATAAACCCTTTCTCCATTAAGGGGGAGTGTTAGAATTAATGGAGATTATGTGATTATTGTTACGTAGTTATGATTTATCTTTTCTTGGATATTCAGTTCCTATTATTTAGGGATTTGTTTTACTATCCCTAACAAAATGTATCTAAATATTGTTTGAGTTTAATGTGAAACCCAAGTGGGTGCATTTGCTTGTAGGAGCTCATGGTGATCCGCACCTGTGAGCTCCTCTTGTGTTGTTTGTCAATTCATGTCTTCCATGTTCAATGGTTGACAAATACTATCTCAAGGTACATTGGATATTTGTTGCTTTACAGTTTCCCCATTTGCTTCACAGGTACCCTCTTCTTTCTCCTTGATTGTGTAACCTCTCTGTTATGTTCACTGTCTAGCTTCAGATTTGCTACCACCTGTATTGGTTGTCCTGGTTTCGTAAGAAATTATCACAACTAATATGATGTGAATTTCATGTGTAGGGGGAGCAAGTTTCCCTTACCCTTGCTTCTATTCAGCGAAAACAAGGTCAATTTTATTTTTATATATCTATATTTTTTTCCTCGGTTCTCTGTGTGAGGGTTTTCTCCCCTTTACTCGAGAGCTTGATGAAATTTGGGAAAATTCTATCACTCGCTATTATTCTCGAGTCATAGAAATTCCGCTCTTTTGGGGTCGGGGTTCTACTGTAGGGTATGTATAGTTACTGTTTGTTTGTCCTAGCCTCCTTCCCGTGCTGTCAAAACCCCTTTTGATAATTTGCAGAAGAATGTCTCGAGTTTTCTAGTTAAAGGTGTGCATTCCTCACTTTTAATTTGGTTTTTTTTTTTTTTTTACATTGTCTTCTTAACAGAGCTTACATTGCATTGGTGTATACTTACAACTCAGTTATGCATTCTCTATTATAGGTACGCAAGATATTAGGAAGGTTTTCAAACATTTTAAGTAAGAAGATCTTATCTTCGACCTCTAAATCTCGCTGCATTGTACAGGTTGGTTTTCACCCATCCTTCCCTGACATGCTAATAGCATTCTCTGAGGCGCAATGACTTTAATTTTTTTGTCGTCGTTTTGTTCTCTCATCTTAGAGAGTGAATTGTGTCGGCCTTCCCATAGGAAGGCGATAGAAGGTAAGAATTGTTCCTCTAGGCTTATGTTGTAAAAATTAGGCTTATGTTGTAAAAATTACACAGGTAGCCTACGGTCCTTTCTGTGTTGGGTTATCTATAAGGAAATTATTTTTATTTCCTTCTGGAAAATCTATTATATGAATATTTTCATGCCCTAACGCCTGCAATCTCCCTACTCGAAGCGTAATATATGCTATTGTGACACATGGACATTTGTATCAGTTTATCTTCATAATTTTGCGAGAAGGAATTATCGTCGTTGTTGAAACTATTATTATTCAATTATTGAAATTTAAATGGAATTCTTGAGAAGTTTTTTTGTTTTATTTCGGCTACCAAGTTGCCTATAGCGTTAGTTTATAGTATTTTTTATTTTTTAACGAAATTCATGAGTGAGGTTACTAATTATTTTGTTTTTTCTCGAACGAAGTTGGGAAATGGGCTTTGTTTGTAACCCCATTCTGTACTCCTTTGTTTATCTTATTATCTACTTTGTTTTCCTTACTCATTTCGAACTATTGTCCCTTAATTTGGAATTCATGTATTCTTTTTGAATGGTCTATTTTCATGGAATTATTTTAATAATGAATCTATTAATACCGTTGAGTTGCATAATTTATTTACATGTTTTGGTAAAGTCTTTCGTTTTTAAATTTTCCTTTTCTATACTACGCAGAATCCTTCTTATAGGTAGTATAACTAAATAGGGTTTGTATACCTTATACCCATAAACACGATCCCTACTCTTGCATACTCTCAGTTCATGAATCACATCCTTAACTGTGTTCGGTGCATATATGTATTAAGGTCTCTTTCGCTCATCCTAATTGAAGTGTTACTAGTGGAAATATAATATCATCACTATTGACCTTAGCACTTGCTGATTATTTTCATTTTTGTCTTCTCTAGAGTCAGTGCTTTTGAGCATACATGAGCATCTCTCCAGAGTCAGCCCTTTTGAGCATACATGAGCATCTCTGTTCTATTGTAGCAACTAGAGAATTAGTTTCTAATATTTAATAATTTTTTTCTTCTTGGCTTGAAACATGTTCTTGCTCATGCCTATAGAAATTCCTCCTACGGTGTATTTAGTATGGTCTCTAGGCGGGTAGTGAATGAAAATTACCCCATCGATCTTCATGTCCTATACATTCCTCTTCATAATTTACGAAAGGTTGACACCCACTGATGTAAATTAAAATTTTCTATTGAGGACTATTTCAATTTCTTAATATAACTTCTCGATGCAAATATAAGTGTAATATTCCCCTCCTCACTACCTTTAACCTTTCTTTCAATAATTTACTAAATTTTTCATATGATCACCCTATCTACATCTTCCTTATATAAAAATTATTCAACACATTCACACTTGATCGAATTTATATGAAAACAGCCTCGGCCTCATCATCACATGCAAACATGCGACACATGCTCAGGTTACATCTATACCTTGCAAAAAATGATCTTACTTATTTTTATACACTATGAAACAATAAACTATTCTAATGAACGAATCATGTTATTTTTCACCATCCAATATAGAATTTGTTGAGATTAATGTAGAAACAGTTCAAACCAAATCCTAGAATTTGTTGAGATTAGGATGGATTTTGTTCCATTTGCCTAAATGTGTGCTTGTTATATATATTCCTTATGTAATGAATGAAATGCAAGGCATATACTGCAGAGGCAATCTTACAAGTGATGTTTCACATTTATAATCTATTCAATTGATTAGTAAAATTGATTTGTCATATTTCTTGACATGGTATCAAAGCTACAGGGCTGAGGACGCTTGTACCCTGAATGGAGAGACAGCCTGACGCGTTTGAGGCGAGATCAGCTCAGAATTTAACAAAAAAATCGCGTCGATTTCACTTATGCCCTTACGCGCATTTTTATCCGAAAAACGGCGCGAGTACGCATTAGAAAATCGCGCTGACCTTGAAAGTTGGAAAGAGTGCTGTTTTCTTTTGTCTTTGCATGCCGTGGAGCTGCACAGCGCAAGCGTGGTTGGCATCTGCTTCTGCTTGGCGGTGGGCATCAAACAACTGATCTATCGATTGGGATGTGGTATCTAATAGATATGCATCTAATGAGGAGGCAGGGACTGCCGTGGAGGCGTGCAGCCGTCAGATCGCCGAGGAGGAATCAGTGGTGCGTGGAAGCTATCTGCGAAGAGAATGCCAGATCGCAGCTGCTGCGTGGTAAGAACGAGGAGAAGCCCACACGAGGCGTGCAGGAGGCAGCCATCCTCGGCGTAGCACGAGAGCCTCTTCCATCTACGTGAAAGCTTGAGGTTGAGCAAAGATCGGAGGCCGTTGAGGCCGTAAGATCGGACGGCGTGGAGGGCTGGGGTCATTGAATGCGTGGTAAGATGCTAAGATCCGTGCAGAGATCGGAAGCCCCACACACACTACGTATTTCCTACTTTGTATCTTAAAAGTTCATCTGTTTTTTGTGCATGTCGAAGGGTTACCCGTTGAAGAATAATTTATCCCTTGTAGTCATCATATAGGAATCGAGAAAATAAGGAATAATTTGTAATCAGAGAATCGCCTTCTCATTTATTCCTCCTGTCCATTCGAACGAACTTTATAGGAGATGGGAGTGTATTAACCTCGATATGGAGTCGGATCGTTCATCGTTGTGATATTGATTACATGCTCTGCATTAATGGCGGCCTGGTAAAGATGGTAGGTCTTGCACGAAGATGTAAAGCGGGTTACTCAGCCAAGAATGAATTGCCTACCTGACGTGACCTACTGATTATTAGAATGGCAATTAATTGACCAATATGCTGTTTGCCAGTCAGTTGAGTTCGTCTGTGGGCAAGTCATTTTTGGCGTAGCGTCTTGCTCTGCATGCATCCGTGACGAAGGAACAACAAGAAGCTGAAAGCAACATAGCTGGCAAAGTTTTATATTTTGAATTACAGAGGTACGGATTCCTCTTCTACATTACTGAAAATGGACTGAAGTTTCAGTTTTTGTCTTTTGTACTGGATTGGATCCAAATCTCAGTTTTCCCCTATTATTTTCGTGTCTTTCAGGGTTTTAGTTTGGAGGCAAGATGATTGAATAATTTGTTTCTCTTTAATTGTGTGTTGTATAGGTAACAAAATAACAGCGATATTGGGAGAAAGTGTATTTTCCTACTGTTGGCAGAAAGGTTATTTCTCTACTGTTTGCAGTAAGAATAAGATGTATTCGTGTCTTTCAAGGCTCTAGTTTGGAGGCAAGATGATTAAATACTTTCTTTTCTCTTTAATTCTGCGTTGTATAGGTAACAAGATAACAAAGATATTGGGAGAATGTGTATTTTCCTACTCTTTGGAGTAATAACAAGATGTATTAGATGTATGATTCTTATGTTTTTGGTCGTTTTAAACTACACGCATGAGTATAAGAATTCCTATTGCAAATTGAGTTTAACATGGTATTTTTGGTGTAGTTTATATATATATAGATATTATATGCTATGTTTTTGAAAATGCTTTCTACGAAAATAATTTAGGATTATTTTTACTTAAATTTATATAAATGTTTAATGTTTTTTATTCTATCTTTTATAAATAAATTATTTATTTTTATAAATATAATAATTTTTAATAATTATTATTATATTAATTTAAACCATAAAATTATGTATTAATATTTTATATTATATAATTTTATAATAAATTTTAGTATTTATTTATTATATTTTTTAAATCTGTAATTATTATTACTATTGATATAAAAGTCCTTTAAATTTATTTATTATACTTCAAAAACAACTATTACTTATCATCGTGGATTCGATCATCTCGTGAGATGGATGTATGAAAATACTGTTATACTCTGTGAAGGTTTCATCTGGAGGGGTTGTGTTCACATTTGAAGTATCTATATGGAGATATGAAGGATTGGAAGTATGGAGTAATTAGATCATAATTAAATATACACTATGTATGGCTATGTCCGATATTTACTTGCAGAGGAGTATTGATAATCTCAATGAGATGAAGTTTTTTCTTTTTAAGTTTTCAATGAGATGAAGTTTTTCTTCTTAAGTTTTCTGTAATTTGTCCTTATCATATTTTTTTATTATTGTGAATTAACAATCAACTATTCCAATTCTTTTTCCAATTTCCCTTAGCCATAATAAACCAAATGAATGCCTATTAGGATGTTTTTCCCAACATTCAACTTGGAATACATGTCCCATGACCTTAGTCTTATTTTTCCGTTATCAACTTCATTACATAGACTTTTAACTACGGATGTTAAAATATTTTACCCATACCAGTGGGAGAGAAAGATGGGTAAACCCAGTAAAAGCTTTGCAATATGCTCCATTGGAAAAGGAGGAAAACCTTGGAAATTCCTCTTGTTTTACATGATAGTTAGAGCAAGAGATTGGGGGTAACTACTGATAGAGGAAAGTTCAAGGTTGGGAGGAAATTTGTAGCCTTTGGCATTATTCAAAAGGAATCAATATATAATTAGTGCTTCTTAGAGGTAAGAGTATCTCTGTGAATATTTCATTCTTATGATAGCCAGATTTACATGAATGTTGTGGCATTGATTTGATTTTAGGTTGACATGAGACAATACAAGTAAGAGGAAAGTTTACTGTGAACTTGTATTTAAAAATTAGAATTGTTATTAAGTTCATATCAATGAAAATTTTCCTGTGGGAAATAGAAAAATGATAGTAAAGGATTTAAACTTGTAGAAATATGTGTTACAGATCAGTTCAATACAGTTATGGGAATAAGTTGTTGAGTTTTGAGTTATTATTTGGTAGAGACTCGAAAAGAGAGAATATAGTTGTATATAGTCTCATATGTTAAAGAGTAAGCATAATGAACAATAAATAATACAAGAAGGAATTTTGGTTGAAACAGGGGATGAAACCCTTGAGAGACCTTGATGGGATAATTCTCAAGGTCTCTCTTATAGGTTTGGTCATGTGTTGAGAGTATTAGGACAAGGACTAACAATAAATCCATGTTACAAGTACCACTAATGAATTGAAATATATATATATATATATATAGATATATATAGATAGATAGATATAGATATAACATTCTGTAAAAATGTATAATTGACAAAATTTTATATAGTGTAATGTATTAAATTTATTTTCTAGAGCAAAAAGAAGTATTGTTTAAAATACACATACACTATAGATAGAGCAAAAAGAAAATAGTTTAATATCCTGTAATGCAAGAAGTCTCTAAAATTACTACAAGAAAATGAAGTAATTAAATATATATATATAAGAAATACATGAGAAAAAATTATGGAACATTATAGATTACTGTACTAAACAATGTTACAATGCAAAAAGAGTTCATTTATAAAAGGAACAAAGTGAAACCCTCAAAGTTATCAGTGTAGTTCCATTACGCATATAAGTTGAATGCACGCATATTATATTATATATATATATATATAAAAGGAAGAAAACGTCGAAAGTTTAATTCAAGAAAATAAAACATTGGTTCCATGTATCAAATAACCAAATGACCCTTTAGGGTTACATTCAATTATAATTATTTTCAAATCTTTTAATAATTATAGCTTTAAAAGTTAAACTACACCCTCATCCCTTGAAGGGCCTTGACATTCTAAATCGGAGGTTGAAGATAAATAGTAACCATAATCTCCAATTTTAAATAGATAATAATATTGAAAGCTACCGCCCATAAATACCCTAATGCATCTCGAAATAAGCCCTTAGTTTCATGATTGGTAAGCATGAAAACAAACAAATTGAATAAATTCAGAGCTTACTCTTTTCCAGTATCTGAGGAAGAATGTGTGGCAAATTTTGAAACCCTCATAGACCTTGCAAAAGCCATGCTCCAGTGTACCTGGTTCGAAATAGAAACCAAGGGTCTCATTAGTAAACCCTTATTAGAATGTTTTGCAAAGAAATAAAATAACACCAAAGGGTCATAATGCTTTTACGTATAAGAGATGATGATAACAGGCCCTCTCCTCACAATTCCCGACATGGGGACACAAAGAGTTTCAACGTAGGACATTGTCACTAGTTTAAAAAAAAAAAAGCCATTACAATATGAGAAGGAAGAACCTTAGCTCACCTTAAGGAATTGAGAATGGGACAATTAAAATTTCGACGACAATCGCAGAGGTTGGTTAAGGGTATATCCAACAAAACTAAATTCCCGCTTGAAATTCTCAATATCAGAATGTTCCCTGTCAAAACACAATCACTATGTTCGATGGTGCTAGAATTAATAATAGTTAAACAAGAAGGAAATATTGTAATAACAATTACCCAATCGAATTCATGACTTTGAAACTAGGTACTTACCTCTGCAATAATGTTTCCTGGAAGGTGAGGCCAGTTGATTGAGACACTAGTATGGGTTATAACTATTGAAATGGAAAGAAAAACCTCCCATATCATTTCAGTTAGCCATAGTCATTTATGTGTTTGGCACTCTGCAAATGAGCTCATAACATTGGGGTTAGGGTAGATAGCTACCCTAACCTCGGACCAATAAATACCCTTCATTATATTGGTTTAGAAATCAACAATGATGACAGTTCTGACAAATATAATCCATGTAGGTGGAGGGAACACCATAAAGGAATATCTTGGTGGCTAATAGCTGAATCGAAAGATCAAGCACCATGAAAATTGTAACGGTGTTAATGTAGAAGCATAATACAATAATTTTCATGTGCCTAGCCAATATGAATATAATACTACATGCATAACTCCACTAGTTTTGCAGTGGAATAATAGTGTTGAGGAGGTATGGAAACAACATGTCAAAAAACCCAATCTTAGGATGGTTATAATGTGAGGTGGTCTTGAAAAAGAAGAGAAACATTAAGGATCATATATAGGGATTGAAATATGGGAAAGACCCTTTCTCTAGAAGTTGATAAAGATTATGGAAATAAATGTTTAGATGGGAATGAATAATTATATATATACAATATTTGATGAAAGGTATATTAAATATTGAATAAGGTTCCATTCTTTTATATGATACGAAAAAGAAGAGAAACATTAAGGATTATATATAGGGATTGAAATATGTAAAAGAGCCTTTCTCTAGAAGTTCATAAAGATTATGGAAATAAATGTTTACATGGGAATGAATATATCTATCTATCTATATATAATAGAGAAATATGTTATGATGATAGATAATTTGTAGATAAAAAAGAAAAATATTGGCATTGCTTTCCGATAAATAGAGGGAGAAGTGATGCTTTTGGTTTCTAACAATTGTATTATATTGGGCTCCTTCAACATTATTCTAAAAATTGGAAGGTTGATATAGATATCTGAAATGGAAAACTAGGATGGGGATCTAACTAACAAAAATACTTTGTTCACTGCAACTAATTATGCGCTGCAGTTTTTGTATAACTATCAAAATTTAGATGTATCCATTAGAAAATAAGACAAAATTGAGTTTTATCACAATGCGAAAGCAAAGAATGCAATCCTAAGTAGATTGGTTGAATCTAAATTTTTATATTCATGCACTACAACACATCCAAGGAAATGTGGAACAAATTGATAACTATGAATGCAACAATGAGGTAAAGAAAGAAGAGCATAAAGTATTGAAAATGAAATTTTACTCATTGAATGTTAATGAGGATGACGATATAACAATTTTTTTCCTTTGTGTGAATTAAACAGTGAAACCATGTGAGATCTTGATGAAACTATTAAGGAGTCCATAATAGTTAATAATGCTCAACAATGATTAACATTGTAAAACATGATCAACCATATTTTACATGTGAATCATAGTCATCCGTCGTTAACCCTAGCCATCAATAGGAAAATGCTCACAACCATGGTATACCATGTCCACCCATATCGAACCATACATTTACCATGATTTTCCATGGTCAAAACAAGCTCAAGAGTGGTCAAACATCTTGAAACAAATGCAATGATGGTCATACATTACCAAACATGATAAGAAAATTTAGCCATTGATAATATCATTCAACCTTTGTTTCACATGTTAAACCATAGTCAGCAACAGTCAACAATAAATTGTAATGTCAAGCATGGTTGAACATAGTCAAACATTGTCATCCATGGTTGAAAATGGAAAAACACTAGTAACCATGGTCAACCATAGTCAAGATGGACTATTGTGGTCACTAGTACATGACTAAAGTAAAATATGTTGAACACAAGGTCAATCACACTCAACATGGCTAGCCATCATAACACAAGGTCAATAGTGGTTAACCATGACCAACAAGGTCAACCAAAACATCTTAGTCCACTTAACAAATATAGATAGAAAATGGTGTCACAATCCGATGAACAAATATGGACATAATAATGTGACAAAAATATCATTGTTAACCATTTTCAACATGGTAAAAAAATGTCAACCATAATTAACATGGAAGCTATGGTTAGAATTGGTTGACCATAACCCTAGTGGTCCATGTTCACCTATATTCTAATATATGTTGAACATAGTAAATCATTATGATGCAGGAGCACCCGAATGAAGAGGCAACAACTGGGAGTTGGTTCGTTTTCCCGTTCTATTTTGGCAAATAGAGAAGGAAACATCTCAGATTTCTAGTTTATTTAGTTTCATTTTGCGTTATTGTAAATAAAGGCTAAATCAGCCATTGTTAGCTTTGATTTAGACAAGATAGGCTTAGATGAGGATTAGTTGAGAAAACTATCTCAAAAACTAGAAAAACAGTTCCTCGAACTGCAAGAGGAACTGCCGCTGATGTATTAAAAAGGACACAATAATGTAGAGTAAGGGGTTACTCAAATGGGGAAAAGTTGTAGGCCTACAGGCAGACTGTAAGGAGGGCCACTAGTGTGAGGCTAGCAGGCCACAAAGAGAGTCCAAGTCTAAAAAAAATACTTGACGTGTTCCTTTTTCTCTTTATGCGCAAGTCCAATTCAAAAATTATGTATCTGTGACTTCCAATTGTTGAAAGACTGAAATTAATATGAATTATAGCTTCTTTGTATGCATATATTCTTGCAGGTGAATTCAGCATGACCAAAGAGGTGGAAAGCTTCCATAAAAGAAACTGTTCGCAACACAGCGGAAGTGAGGAAAAGGCTTGTAGATAGAGGAACACAAGGCTATAGAAGTGAGACTTAGGGGCCGTTGGATCTAAGAGATCGACGGTGGAGATTAGTTCGACAGAGTTTTTATGTAACTTGGGCCGCGGGCGGAAAAACCCAAATTACACTGAAAATCGGCGCAAAACGAAGTCAGGATAGACCCGAACCTGAAATCTTATGAAGCGGATCTAATACCATATCGGGCCCAGGTGCGTTATCCCATTGGAGCTTTATATCGTATCGGAGTTTCACTAAGTCAGGGCTATAGGCCTTAGGATATGCCGACTTGCGATATCGCAACATAGCAATACCGATAGCCGACAATCAGTGATCACATATCGAGGGGATCGGAGAGTGAAGGTCAGCGTAGCGGACCCGACGTTACACATAATCGTGGCTTATAAAATTTGAAGTCCGGATTTGTATTCTAGCAGGGTTTCCCCCTGTTTGGGGTATGTTCCCTTTGTAAACATGATAGGGAGGATTTAAGCACCAATAGTTTATTTTGGAAGCGATAGTCGCATATCAAGGGGACAAAGATATATGTGTGTGTGACCCGTGAAGGCAGCGACGCCGATTAGTGATAAAGCTAACCTCAGTAAGTGTGCAGAGGCCGTATCAAAGGCCAAAAGGAGAATTTTCGTATGTGTTTCCTTATAAATGTTTTAATAAGGGAAAATACCACCGATACGTGGTTTCCATGTGTTCAGACGCGTTAACCAAAGGTTAAGAGGATTGTTATATATATATGTGGCTTAAGGGGTATGTAAGGGTCTCTCAAGGGACTGAAGAATCCCGATAAAGAAAAGAAGAATCACTACAAGGGTTGAACTCCTGTGCCAAAGAAAACCAGTGCCTGCTATTAATCAGTAGCATCAATTTTGGTATCAGAGTAGGTTTTTCCTTCCTCTCAGTAAAGATGGAGGTAGGAAGAAGGGGTCGAGGAAGAGCCGTCAGGAGAGTAGCAGATGGGGGATTAAGAGAAGAGCTCAGAAACTTGACTGCACGTTTGGCAGTATTGGAAGCAGGGACGCATAGAGAGCCGAAAGATGGAGATGATAGTGAAGAGGAAAATGTGGTTGTGACAGATGGGTTAGATGATAAAGGGCCGAAAATTAAGTTCTTAAAGTCAGTTTTATTGGCTAGTAGCAAGCCAAAGCTAGAGCTCTCTGATTATGATGGCAGTTTGTCCATAGAGGCACTGTTGGACTGGATAAATGAATTGGATAAATATTTTGAGTATGAAGAAATCGGTGAAGACAAAAGGGTCAGGTTTGCTATCACCAAATTGAAGGGAAATGCAGCATTATGATGGGATAATGTACAGGCAGAAAGGAGGAGATTAAACAAACCCTTGATTAGGAGGTGGGACAGGATGGTTGCGAAGAAGAAGAGCAAGTTTCTGCCTAGAGACTATCAGATTGCCCTTTATAGATAGGTGCAGAACCTGAAACAGAGGATGATGACTGTGAAGGAATATATACAAGAATTTTATAAAATTAACCTGAGAGTTGGTTATGTTGAAGATACTCCTGAAAAGATAGTGAGGTTCGTAAATGGCCCGCAGATGGAGATCTTAGATCAAATTAGCATTCTTTCCCCTAAAACCATAGATGAAGCTTATCAGAGTGCTCTAAAGGTAGAAGAAAATATTGCGAGGAAATAGAATGCTAGGAGAGGATGTGGTTCTGGTAGAGTCGAGGATAGACCTTTGGCAGAGGTAAGACTACCAGCAGTAATGTAGAGGGTAGCAGTTTGAAGACTTTAGGACAGAGTGAAGGGGAAGGTAACACCAGAGGAGGAAGGCCATACCAGCGAGGAAGAGGTAGTGGCAGAGGCAGAGGAAATGCCTACCAGTGTTACAAGTGTCACAAGTGGGGACACAGGTCCTTTGAATGTCCTGAAAACGAACAAACTAGGCGAAGGGGAGCATATATTTCTCAGCCCAATGAAGCAGAGGCACCAGCACAGGAAGTGGAGAATTTGCTAGAAACTGGGGAAGCCTTAGTATTGAACAAGGTGTTATTAAATCTAGCCAAGGAAGTAGCTGATTAGACATAGAGGAAAGCATTATTTCGGACTATATGCGAGTCACATAGAAAATGTTGTAAATTGATTATTGACAACGGGAGTACCGACAATTTGGTAGCTATGGAGATGGTGGAGAAACTGGGTTTGAAGAGAATAAAACACTCGGCTCCATACACGGTGTCATGGTTGCAGAAGGGACACCAATTGTTAGTTAATGAATAATGCGAGGTAGATTTTCAGATAGGCAAGTACAAGGATAAAGTGACTTGCGACATAATGCTCATGGATGTGTGCCATATTCTGCTGGGTAGAACATGGCAATACGACAGAATGGTAGTCCATGATGGAGTGGAAAATTGTTACAGATTTGTCAAGGATGGGATAAAGCATACCTTGGTACCTATGAAAGAAGCTAAGGAAGGAGAGGAGACAGCAGAAACAAGCGGAACGAAAGCATTACTGCTGGGAGGAAAGGAGTTTCTGCAACAGATTGAAGAGAGTGAAATGGGTTATGAGGTTGTGAGAAGACCAAAAGCAATGTTAGTACATACCAACCTTACTGATTTACCAGAAGAGATACAAAACATGCTGCAAGAATTTAGTGATATTGTTGTAGATGATCTACCAGAAAAATTACCACTAAAGAGGAGCATCATTCACCATATTGATTTTATTCCGGGAGCCAGTTTGTGAAACAAGGCTGCCTACTGGATGAGTCCAAAGGATAATGAAGAAATCTGGAAGGAGGTACACGAGTTGTTGGATAAAGGACTGATTCGGGAGAGTTTAAGCCCTTGTGGAGTTCTGACCATTTTAGCTCCCAAGAAAGGAGGTGAGTGGAGAATGTGCATGGATTCTCGAGCCATTAATAAGATTAATATTAGGTACAGGTTCCCATTACCTCGAATGGATGATATGATGGATTGTATGAGTGGAGCAGCATACTTTTCAAAGATAGGCCTGAAAAGCGGCTACCACCAAATCAGAATTCGAGAAGGTGACGAGTGGAAGACAACTTTCAAGACAAATGAAGGCTTGTACAAATGGCTGGTTATGCTGTTTGGATTGAGAAATGCTCCTAGTACGTTCATGCGGTTGATGAATGAGATGCTCAAGGAATTCATTGGAAAATTTGTGATTGTGTATCTAGATGATATACTGATATTCAGCAATATGAAGGAGGAACATTTCCGACATCTGAGGTATGTATTAGAAAGATTGCAACAGAATAAATTGCTGATAAATTTGAAGAAATGTTCTTGTTTAAAGAAAGAGTTAATTTATTTAGGATTTGTGATTCCTGAGAATGAATTAAAAATGGATACGGAAAAGGTTGCAACTATAGTTAGCTAGCCATCCCCCAAAAGTTTATTTGAGGTACAGAGTTTTCATAGATTGGCAAGATTTTATCGGAAATTTATTAAAAATTTCAGTGGAATTTTTGCACCTATGCTGGACACCATTAAGAAAACAAATTAGGCTTTCCATTGGGCAGAAATGGCAGAAAAGAGCTTTCAGCTGCTCAAATTTTTTTTTATTGAAAGACCAATTTTAAGATTACCGGATTTTAACAAACTTATCCAAGTTCGTTGTGATGCCAGTGGGACAACCATTGGTGCAGTACTCAGCCAAGAGGACAAGTGGATAGCGTATTTCAGCAAGAAACTAAATGAAAGTAGGCAAAAATACACGTCCTATGACAAGGAATTTTATGCGGTGGTTCAGGCACTAAAACATTGGAGGCATTATCTGTTGGCAAATGAATTTGTCTTCTTTTCAGACAATTCAACATTGCAGTACATTATGCAGTAGCATAAGCTGAACCATAAACATGTGAAGTGGGTGGAGTACATGCAAATTTTTACATTTGTGTTGAAACATATCAGCGGTGAAGCCAACAAAGTGGCAGATGCATTAAGAAGGAGGAATTTGATCCTACAGGAAAGTACCATAGAAGTGTTAGGATTTTTACACCTTAAGGACTTGTATAGGGTAGATGCAGATTTTAAAGAAGCTTATGAAGCTTGCCGAAATCCGTTATTGACAGATAGCAGTTCGTGGTTGGACTATAACATGCAAGAAGGATTGTTGTTCAAAGGAGGGTAGTTATGTATTCCGTAATGTTCTATGAGAGAGACCTTAATCTAGGAAAATCATAGTGGAGGTTTAGCTGGGCATTTTGGCATAGAAATGACCTTGGATCGGTTAAGCCACTTTTACTATTGGCCAAATATGCGGAGAGATGTACAAATATTTGTAACTAGATGCAAAATGTGTCAGCTTGCCAAGGGACACAGATTAAGTAGAGGGTTGTATGCACCCTTACCCATTCCAATCAGACCATGGGACTCAGTCAGTTTAGACTTTGTCCTAGGCCTGCCAAAGACACAATGGGGATTTGATTTTGTCATGATGGCGGTGGATCATTTCACTAGAATGGCACATTTCATTCCATGCAGGAAAACCAATGATGCCACACATGTAGCGCATTTGTTATTTACCGAGATAGTCAGATTACATGGTTTGCCTAAGTTTATTGTTTCGAACAGCGATGTTAAATTTATAGGACATTTTTGGTGAAACTTATGGAAGAAGTTAGACACCAAAGTAAACTTCAGCTCAACTTATCATCCAAAGACCAATGGCAAAACCGAAGTGGTGAACCAGAGTCTAGGAAATTTGTTGAGGATTTTGGTTGGAGAACATTCTCGAGAGTGGGATCGTGTGCTTGCTCAAGCAGAATTTGCTTATAATGATTCACCCAACCCGAGTATATGAAGTAGTCCTTTCCAGATCCTATACGGAATGCACCCACGTGGAGTACATGAGTTATAGGATTTGGGACAGTTGGAGCGTAATAGTGTTGATGGTGAAGACTTCACAAACACAATCAATGATCTTCATGAACAGGTGAAAGTAAAATTAGATAACAACAGCCAAAAATACAAGCAGAAGGTAGATTTGAAGAGGCGGAAGGTGCAATTCAACATAGTAGACCTGGTATTAGCACACCTACGCAGGGAGAGGTTTCCTAAAGGTGAGTACAACAAGTTGAAATGGAAAAATATTGGGCCTTGCAAGATTCTTCAAAAATTTTCTGCAAATTCTTACGAATTGCAGTTACCCCCATGTATTGGAATTCCACCCATTTTCAATATATCGGACCTGTACCACTACATTGCAGCAGAGGATGAATACCGTTTGAAAGGACGAACGCGGGACACCCAGGAAGAGAGTGACACGTGGATTAAACAAATGCCCCCAGCAAAGCCTCTAGAGATCAAACAGATCCTAGATACCCAGGTGGCTAGGCAGACTCGACGGAAGGAATATCTACAATACCTAGTCAAATGGAAGGGTCATCCTATTGAAGATAGTTCTTGGTTAGATGTTGGACAGATTCACAATGTTGGGTACTCTATTGAAGAGCTCATGGACAGGAGCCATGAATTTCATTCACCTCAGGAGCCTCATGCAGGAGCACCTGAATGAAGAGGTGACAGCTAGGAGTTGGTTCTTGTTTGTTGTTTGTTTTCCTATTCTATTTTGACAAATAGAGAGGGAAACATATCAAATTTCTAGTTTATTTAGTTTCATTTTTTGTTATTGTAAATAAAGGCTAAATCAACCCTTTTTAGCTTTGATTTAGACAAGATAGGCTTAAATGAGGATTAGTTGAGAAAACTGTCTCAAAAATTGGAAAAAAATTTCCTCGAACTACAAGAGGAACTGGCACTGATGTATTAAAAAGGACACAATAATGTAGAGTAAGGGGTTAGATGAATGGGGAAAATTTGTAAGCCTATGGGCAGACTGTAAGGAGGGCCACTGCTGTGAGGCAAGTAGACCACAGAGAGAGTTTGAGTCTAAAAAAAATTACTTGCCGTGTTTCTTTTTCTCTTTACGTGCAAGTCCAATTTAGAAATTGTGTATCTGTGACCTCGAATGGTTGAAAGACTAAAATTAATATGAATTATAGCTTCTTTGTATGCATATATTCTTGCAGGTGAATTCGGTGTGACCAAAGAGGTGGAAAGCTTCAATAAAAGAAACTATTCGCAACACAGCGGAAGCAAGGAAAAGGATTGTAGACATAGGAACGCAAGGCTAAAGAAGTGAGACTCAGGGGTCGTCGGATCTAAGAGATCGATGATGGAGATTAGTTCGGCAGAGTTTTTATGTAACTTGGGCCACAGGCGGAAAAACCCAAATTACACTAAAAATCAGCGCAAAACAAAGTCAAGATAGACCCTGACCCAAAATCTTATGAATTGGATCTAATACCATATCGGGCCCGAGCGCAATATCACATCGGAACTTTATATCATATCAGAGTTTTACTAAGTCGGGGATATCGGCCTTAGGATATGCCAACTTGCGATATCGCGACGTAGCGATATCGATAGCCGAAAATCGGCAATCGCATATCGGAGGGATCGGAGAGTGGAGGTTGGCGTAGCGGACCCAACATTACACATAATCATGGCTTATAAAATTTGAAGTCCAGATTTGTATTCCAGCGGGGTTTGCCCATGTTTGGGGTATGTTCCCTTTGTAAACATGATAGGGAGGATTTAAGCGCTGATAGTGTATTTTGGAAGTGATAGTCGCATATTGGGGGGATGAAGATATATTTGTGTGTGACTCGTGAAGGGATCGACGCCAATTAGTGATAAAGCTATCCTCGGTAAGTGTGTAGAGGCCATATCAAAGGCCAAAAGGAGCATTTCCTATGTGTTTCCTTATAAATGTTTTAATAATGGAAAATACTGTCAATACGTGGTTTCCATGTGTTCAACCGCGTTAACCAAAGGTTAACAGGATTGTTATATATATACATGGCCTAAGGGGTATGTAAGGGTCTCTCAAGGGACTAAAGAATACCGATAAAGAAAAGAAGAATTGTTGCAAGGGTTGAAGTCCTGTGCCAAAGCAAACCAGTGCGTATTATTAATCGATGGCATCACATTACCAAAGAATTTCAACTATAGGAAACATTATCTAACAATGTTTATAACTATTCATCCATACTCAACCATAGTCAACCATATTCAATGATAGTCATCAAAAGATATCATTTTGAAACATATTTGAGGATGGCCAACCATGCTCGTCCATGGTCAACATCGACTACCATGGTCACTTATGGTCTAGCAAGTTCAAACATGGCCAACTTAATGTCAAACATGTTCTACGTGGTCGAAGATCATCAACCATGATCAGCAATGGTTAACCATATTCACCAAAATTCAACCATAATCAACCATAGTCAACTAAAGTTAAATAATTACAACCCTATCATGACTAAATTTAATGACAGTAAACCAAGGTGACCCATGGGAAGAATCATCAAACCATGCACAACCATTGTCAACATGATTAACAATGGTCAACATGTACAACTATAATTTATCATTAGCAACAATGGTCATAACACGTTCAACCATTTTCGCCAACATTCTACATAGTTCACCATTGTTGACCCCAATAAAGTAGAGGCAACATTGTCAACTATAGTCAATTATAATATGTCATAGACAACTATGGGTTAACATGGAAAACCATGGTAACCCATCATCAACCTTTTGTATAATATAATATGCTCTTCAAAATAATAACTTAACTACATTTAACTATAGTAATTGAGGTCAATAATAGTCAATCATGGCCTACTAACAATCCTCATTCATGTAAGCCATCGACTGGCATATACACATTAATAAAGTATTTGATATACACTAATCGACATCATTTTCTACCTCTCATATGCCAATTTAACCTAGTAATTTTACAATATGGAAATTAATATAGATATTAACCCATTTATCTTAATATGGATTATAATCATTCATATTTATTACACTAAGATGAACTCTATAGCATAGCGAGGGGTAATGTAAGGAATAATGTATGTCAATATTTCTTAAATTTCTAAGAAAAATATATGTAGAAAAAAATGTAAATGTCAAGTTCGTATGTTCTAATTAATATTCAAATTAAAACATATATAAATAAAAGATGTAATATACAATATAAAATGTAAAATGTAATGTAATGTAAAATGTAGTGCAAAATATAATATGTAACGTGAAAAATGTAAATTACAAAATAAATTGAATGTAAAATGTAAATTACAAAATATAATATGTAACGTGAAATGTAAGGCACTATCCTAGCTATTTGATCAGAAGAAATTGGTTATTCTATAATGTAAAGTTAACATATTATTTTTTATTTGACATGTTATTTCTTTATAATTTATTATTGGTATAATAATCAATAATATTGCTTATTATTATTCCCATACACTATGATAATAATCAACTCCATTATGATTTTTATTATATTAGACCTTATACATATTACTCATTACACATAGTTATGATCCTTGATTATATGGATGGAAGGGGAAGGGAGAAGGAAAAACAGAGACAAGGAGAGAGGGGGGAGTGACAATAGAGAGATGGAGAGAGAGTGAGAGAAAGAGGAGAGAACAAGGGGAGAGAGAAAAAAGGAGAGAAGAGCCATGGGGAGATAAGGCGAAGAGAGAAAGGGAGATGTAAATATGGAGGGGGAGAGATGGAGGGAGAGAGAAAGTGATAAAATTGGAGGGTTAAGAGAGAGAGAGAGAGAGAGAGAGAGAGAGAGAGAGAGAGAGAGAGAAATGGGGTGGAGACAGAGGGAGGTGGGAGATAAAGGGTGAGAGATAAAGGAATAGAGAGAGGAATTGAGAAAGAAAAGGAGAGAGGGAGGGAGAGATATATGGAGTTTGAGGTGGATTTATAGGGATGGAAGAAGAAATACATAGAGAGAGAAAGGTGTAGATAAAGAGGGAATGACAATGGAGAAATGGAGGAGTGAAGGAGAGAGGAGAACGGGAGGAAAGAGAGATAGGAGAGAGGGAGAGAAAGGTGAGAGAGAGAGAGTGGGAGAAGAGAGAAAGACAAAGATGAAGAGGGAGGGAGAGATTTATGGATAGATATGGAGAGAGACTGTCTATATTTTGGTGTGAGATAGATAGATAAAGAAGGAGACATGAAGAGACATAGAGATATAGATGGAGGGGGGAGAGACGGAAGAAGACAAAGGGAGAGAAGAAGGTAGGGATAAATAGATAGATATGGAAATGGAGAGCATATGTGATTGGTGTGATGAGGTAGAAAGACAATAGAGAGATGGAGGGAGATATAGATATGGATGGTGGGCAGAGAGAAAGGGAAAAAGAAAGGGACATAAAGAGGGAGGGAGATGCGGAGAAAGAGAGAGAGGGCAGAAGAAAGAGACATAGAGAGACAAATACATATATTATATATTATTATATATTTTTGAACATTATTAACCATACAGGAAGAGGAGGTAAGGATTTCACAAAAAAGTAAAAGAAGTTAAATTTAGAAAGCCATGAATATTTTGGTTTCTTAGTTAAATAGATGCATTGATTAAATTGTAGAATTTGATTCCTAATCCGATATGATTGATTGCACTGGATATATTGACTTTAGTGTAGTTGTTGATTTTTAATACTATTTTATTGTTTAGAGTGGATAGATTGATGTGAATGTAGAGTTTGATTTCTAATCCTATTTGATTGTTTTCACAAGATGCATTGATTTCAGTGTAGATGTTGATTTCTAATCCTATTTGATTGTTTGCACTAGCTGGAGTGATTTCATTAGATGTTCATTTCTGCTTTGATGTAACTAGATGTACAATGTACATTAATTCTAAAGTAACTAGATTAATAGTGCACATTCATTTCAGTGTAAGAACAAAAAAATTATTGAAAACATTCATTAATTTATAACTTACAGTAATTCAACCATAAATAAAATACTTGAGTTTTCATCCTAAATAAAATATTCACTTATATGAAATGTTTCCTTTTGAAACTATAAACCATTTGTAACTAATTACATTTTATTATTCTCATTTTCCATCATTCAACATTGTTAGCCACTTTGCATTCAAATAAGGTATTAGAAAACAACTACAATTGAGAATTACTTGGGGTTTAACAATCCATATGTCACAATGATTAACTTTGGAGAAAGATTCTATTAATATTGGAGAGAAAGAGAGAGAAGTTATGAAGTTTACTATAATAGCTCAAGTTAAAATATGGACAGTTATTGATTTCAATCGCCATGATCATATGACCGAGAGGAAAGGATGGTAAGACTAACATAGTTTGAGATTGATCACAATGAAGACTCTTTCTAATGAATTAAACTCTTATTGTTCATATTTCTTATCATTCAAAATTGTTACATTATCACTTTGCATTCAAAAAATTTATTCCATCACTTTTCATCCTTCAAGTTATTAAAAATATCTATCATCTCAACAAACTTATGTAACTAAGAAAATTTAAAATTAAAATGAATAGATTAATCTTAGACATGTTTAACATACTTAAAATCATGAATTAGATGTTCAACAAATTTTATGTGACCACTGTTGGGATCATGATTTCCATTACACTAAAACCTATAGGCGTTAGTAGACAGAAGCGTCACCATTAAAGGATCCTCAACAGGAGGTTAATCACATGTCCTAAAACACTTTCACTAGGAATGTTAGATTATCCAATGCCCAACAAAGCCCCCCAACCCCCACCCCAAACGTGACTAGGGTGTGTTTCGAACTCGAGGCCTTTGGCTTTGATACCACTTGTTGGCATCACAATTGTTGTTACACCAAAACCTACTAGTATTAGTAAACAAATGCCAGAGTTATCTAATTCTCAACGGCCATACACAACTAAAACTTAACCATACACCTATCAAGGTCAGAGAATGATTAGATCCCTTAGAGTCTAAATCCTTCCTCAAATCTTACACCTAAAAACAATTTTACACTTTGAAAATTCTGATCACATTTGATATTTGATAAATCTAAAATTAAAATAAATGTAAACTAATTATGAAAACATTTCAAACATTTATGAAGTTCAAATGAATATCATTACAATCCATTCAAATATTTGATCAATCCAAAATTAAAATAAATATAAACTAATTATGAAAAAATTTCAAACATTTATAAATTCAAATGAATATCATTACAATCCATTGAAACGCAATAAAATGGGAAATCCAAATAAGTGTCAATATAATCAATTGAAATGAAATAGAATGAGCACGATGACCATTCAAAACATAATAATACCAATGCAACGTAAAGAAGAATGAAGGCCAAATATTCAGAAGGCAGGAACGGAAACTAATAATATTTATGTATGTTCCTTTCCTTTATCGTTTCTTTATTTTATCTAGTGTTGTCTTTATAGGATAGTGTGTATATATAAACTTTATTAGACTAGTTTAAAAATTTATAAAACCATAAACTTTATTAGACTAGTTTAAAAATTTATAAAACCATTATAATTCCCCAATTCATATAAACCTTGGCTCATATTCACTCTCTCGCATGATTGTGTGAAATTTATAAGATAGTGTGTGTATATAAACTTTATTAGAATTTTAGGTTAAAAATTTATAAAATCAATATAATTCCCCAATTGATATAAACCTTGGCTCATATTCACTCTCTTGCATGACTGTGTGACATTTTTATGTAGATTATTTTCTTAAAAATAATTTTCGGGAGATTTATGAATTCTGTGTGAATTATTTTGCGATAGAGTTTTAGTTTTTATTTTAATTTAATTTATAAGTAACATAATTATATAAATTAAATATTTGCTAAATATGAATATAAATTAATTTATGATAAATATTTTTTCATTTTATGTTTAACAGTATTTTAATGTATATCTACATTCAATCTATATTATAGTGAAATTTTTTAGCTTGTAAATATCATTTTTTAGAATACTTTGAGCTAATATCATGACTTATCAATATTATATGAGAAATATGATATGTGTTGATATTGTATTTTGTTTATTTAATCAATTTGATATAAACTAATTAAAAAATATAAAATAAAATAAATTTTAATTTTTAATGTGTGAAAATGACTATAAATATTCCAACCTATTTTTTAAAAATTAAATTTATATGATTTATGTAATTATAATAGTTATTAATAATTAAATTAAAAACAGAAAGATATTTTGAAATAAAAGCATGCAACATAAATACTCTCACAAGTTATAGGCGAAAAGCAATCATCGGTTTTCTTTACTCTAGTTTCGGTCAAAGTCTTTCTTTGTCTGGCCTTCATTTTTGCCATCAATGTGTGAAGGAAACGCTTGCTACGCTCTATAAAACAATCGCACACCTTGAGGAATCTATGCCCGCCTGCCCAATCTTTACATTGCATTATTGAAGCAATAACATAGATACGGATGTCCAGAATGAACCATTAAATAATGCCGTCACGAAGGGCAACGATGTTATCATTATGAGGAGAATCGTAACAAGCGTGGTGGGGAAAGTAAGCTTAGAACTTTGGAACCATAGATTCCCCTCCGAATAGTGTTTACATAATGTTGACCTTCATACACCACTGGGGCTATTCCTACCACGCATGTCAAGAGATCATGCGAAGAGGCGAAGTCACCTATCCTTGTTCGTTCTGCAAGTGGGACGGTGTCCAATTGAAGAATAATATTTGATCCACATTCATCACAAAAGAATCGACAACATAAAGGATAATATATACTCACGAAATGGCTAAGCGATTTATTCCGATTCTTGATTCGAGCGACATATATAGGAGGTTGGAGTGTATTAACACTGATATGGGGTTGGGTCATTCCTCGCTGTGTGATCTTATTGCTCGAACAGCAGCCTGGTATATAGGCAGTAGCCATGGATACTTTTGTTGGTTGAAGTCATTGGCCCTTTGTTATGATGTTTTGGTTCAATTCTTTTTAGGTTGATGCTTCCAGTAATAGAGTCTACTGCAAAAGAAAGCAGCCTGCTATGGATGGGAGGGAAGTCTTGCGTGAATATGCAAAGCGGGTTACTCAGCCAAGGATGACTTGCCTACATGACGTGACGTACTGATTATTAAAATGGCAATTAATTGAGGGTTATGTTGTTTGCCAGTCAGTTCAGTTCGTCGTTGTCAGGCAAGCCATCCTTCGGTGAAGTATCCCGCTCTGCATGCATCCGATGACAAATACACCACGAACCTGACATAAATATAGGTAGGTATGTTTTATATTTTTTAATAACTTAGTTATGGGTTCCTTCTATTCAGTATTGGAAATGGACGTATGTTTCAGTTTTTCGTCCTCTGTAATGGATTAGATCCAAGTTTCAGGCTTCCCTTTTGCTTCTAGTGTCTTTCTACATTTCAGGGAAGATGTTTAAATACTTGAATAATATGTCCTTACCACTCTTTCTACTAGGAAGATCTATTCCAGATAGCAGTAGAGCGCACAATCGTATTTTTTGCGAGTTCCTCCCGAATCTTTTCAAAAATTCCAAAGATTTTGTTTTTTTTTTTTTTTCGAAGTAAAATTTTATTGATGTGTTACAGAATTAAATGTTTCAAAATTTTGAAAAAACTCAAAATGTTATTATATTTTGATCTTTTCTGTTAGGGCATTTTTATTTTGATCGTTGATTTATTGAAGATTTAGCAATTAGAAAAACATGCAGTTAATTAATTATTTAATGACCTCTATGTCCCTTCAATTAATTATTTAATGGCGTCTATGTCCCTTTAATTGTCTAATATTTAGCGAATAAACAATAAAGATAAACTCAGAAAAATTAATGGTCTCTATGTCCCTTCGATTTATTTAATGGCCTCTATGTCCCTTTTATTGTCTAATATTCAGCGAATCAACAATAAAGATAAACTCAGAAATCTAATAAAGATAAACTCAGAAATCTAACGAACATAATTAGCGAATTTACGTTCCAAAATCTAAAAGGAAACTGAATGATAATTGGGACTAGGAGGATTTCGAAGCCTCAATTTCTATGCGTTTTTTCGCTTTCTGAGAGGAGTTACTCGAGTAGGACGAGTGGCTGCGATAATTTTCAATCTGCTTCACTGACCTATTCAGTGATTAAGAAAATCTGCGCCTTGCCTTTAGCCCAGAAGATCTCGAATCGGTAATGTCTTTATGTTAAAAGTTCCACCATGTACATATATTGCATTTTATAATATCAGTGTCCACTGTCCATGAGGCAACCTCAACTAGTATATCTATATCTAAGAAGCATCCAACCTCCATGGTGTTGTCTATCTCTACGTTGTCAAGTTCTATATGTAAGAAGCACCCAACCTCCATGGTGTTGTCTATCTCTACGTTGTCAAGTTCGACTTGAATACTCTGTGATTATGCTCATGAAGTTGACATGTTAAGGACTCTCGACCCCTACTTCGATAATAACCCCCGACGACGTCGGGCACATTGTATTAGCATGGCAAAGTTCTCACTTACTTGGAACTGAGGCAGTGAAGAGACTACAACAGGTGGAATTTTATGTTTAACAGGTTTAAAGTGTACTTTACTAAAATTTAATAGATTCAGATGTATAAGATCTTTATAAATTTCATAAAGAATATTATGAATAAAGTTCTATATGAATATTACCAAAATATTATAATCCTTTACCTAAAATAATTATATAATATAATATTTTTCGTTATCATTTTAATATTCAAAAAATAATAATTAACATAATCCATCTTATAAAATATTCCTATGGTTTATTTTTTCCCTTTTTAAGAAGTATCGAACTCGAATTTCATTCGGAACGAAATGGATTATCAGAGTTATGAAATAGTAAGTTATAATGTTGCATATTATCTAATTTCAAAGTTATAAAACAATTGACGAGGTCTGACCCTCTCTGGTTTATTAGTCAAACCCGCGAGATTGTAAATTGCTACCGCTCGTGAATAGGTGAAAACATAGATGCAGCTATTTCTTATTCCATCTGTCACAAATACCAGTAGGTTATGACCACGCAGATATGCAGTTCAAAATATCATAATAATGTTAAAAGTATTTATATTTAAAAACAGTTAAATTGGTAGGCAAAAGAGTGTATATCTATTTTTATATATATAGTTCTAGAAGTAATTATTTCCTTATGTCTGAGTTGTCTATGAATTATAGATTCACTTTCTTGAGGTCTTATCATCTAGAAGTTTCAAATGTTCGATTATATATGTAATATGTTATGTGCTCAATAATACCATGATGTGATTCACTTTCTTGAGGTCTTATCATCTAGAAGTTTCAAATGTTCGATTATATATGTAATATGTTATGTGCTCAATAATACCATGATGTGATTTGTATTGTGTAAACAATATCTAGCTTTCTTCAAATTTCTAACATGGTATCGCACTCTGGCTTAATTCCCTTGGGGGAAGGCGAGGAAGACATAGAGAGCGTTGAGTTTATTAATCCTATTGAAATCGATTAGTTGAGTGTTGAATGTTTGATTTTAGTGTTTGTGTGGGTAGATTTATTCGAGTGTGTAGATCGATAGTCCAATCAAGACTTTTAGGCGTGAATTGGTTGGATGTGAATTGAGATGTGCGCGTCTCTAATCTCGAGTCAAAAAAAATCAGCAAACTCAGAGCACCAGGATCATGAGGCCAAGTCAGAAGTTTCTTGTGATTTCAAAAGTGGATTTACACGCTGTGCCAGTTATCTGAGGCCCCGTTACCACAACCACTGAACTGCAGCAAGAGCACATCGATCTCGTTGGCGTGGCTGCTGGGATTCGAGCCCTGTCGTCCACGAAGTCCTCCATCAGAGTTTATAGAACCTGCCGATGGTTTCATATCTCTCAAGCTATTTCCGCGGCTGGTGAACATACTGAAAAGAAGTTCGTTGGGTGCACAGCAGGCCATTGTGTCCACCATTTGCAGGATTTCGATGTTGACTGATATTCCTTTTGTAGCCACGATGATGTTGGTTTGTTTTATGATAATCAGTGTAATAATGCATGCCACCTTGGTCCGATATGCCTAAGGACACGCCATTCAGGGACAATGCAATCCCATGAAGGTCCAGTTGTTTTACAATTTCTTAGCTCAATGTCTTAGTGTCCTCACTCGACGAGATGGTGACTCTTAACATCAGGGTCAACCATGCCACGATCACAGCACGCTTCTGGACGATGCGTCGGGCTGGCTGACGATACTAACACTAGAAAGCCAATTACACTGCTCGAGTACAGAAACAACGCTACCTAGACCTAGGGACTATAAACCACACTCTGAGTCTCCATGTGCAGTTTGACTTCTTCGAAGAATTGAATCTGAAGGCACAAAATAATAACCTGTGTACGTTCGAAAACGTAACAAGTGTATTTGTTATCCAAAAAAGGAAATTTACGTAGAATTTGTCCACGGGGATTCTTGGGATGATCCGTAAACTAACATGGATATTTTATTGGACAACCAATGGACAACTCGTATGCTAATATTATATTTAAAATCTGAGATTCTACACTATTATAATTTTATTTAATTTCTAGATCCGTAAAATTAAGTCTAACTAGTCCATGCATGTAAAAGTAAATCAATCAGAAATCTAGAGAATGAAAATATAAGTTCACACAAACATAATACACAAGATATGCTATATGGGAAACGCTTTCCGAAGAAAGCTCAGCTCGAAGGTGAGGTCGCTTCGCTCTCTTTCTATGTTTGCAAATATGGTTGGAAATACAAATAAATAATGTTTGTGTCCGGTAGGCTGCGACAACACACAAATCCTATATGTGTGCTCTACCTCCTGATGAGCACCATTATTGCAGCAAGAATGTTGCAACTCCTGGGGCTACTAGATTTACTTTATCAACCCAGGGTTCGTACAAACTTGGAGGTGACAGTGTTGTATATAGAAGTAAAAGTAATGGTTCTGTCTTTTGTCACTGTTCAGCTCACAAGAGACCACTAAGGTTTTCAAGCCATACTTCTATGGATTCAGAAGAAGCTTGATTACTAATGAAAGAAAGAGAAATATACTCTAGGAGAAATCTTGTCTATTGCAATAAGGAAAATGACTGAAATCCAATGCTAAAAACACACAATTTCCTAACTAACTATTGAGAAACTATGCTTTACGATAATGCCAAGCTAACATGTATGAAATGCTATTGTCCTAAGTATGAAAGTTCAAAACATCAAACATCACTACTTTGCATGTAAAGGACTGAAATAAATCTTTCTTTTTATTTTTATTCTTTTTATGGAAAAACAAGTGTGAAAGCTAATCTCTTTTGGTGATGTGGTAGGTGGCTTAGGGATGTTGGTGGATGGTTGGAAGGTTTTGGAGACACTTAGATGACCTTGTGTGGCTTTCTGGAGGTTTTCCCCCAATTCGGCCTCAAAACAGGCCACTACAGGAAAACCTAAAATATGTCCTAAAACATACAAGATTCCCTGTATTTCAATAGGATATAGCCGAGAGCAAAACGATGGGTGTTCAAGGTGATGGAAGGCTTAGCGAAGGTGGTTGATGGATCACTCAGAACTGAAAACCAAGTTTGGGAGATGGTTGGATTTGCTCAAAATGCTTGTCGAAATTTCCATGTAAAATGATGAACTTGGTGAAGATTTTAGTGAAAGCAAGGAATGATTACGTATGGATGAAGTTGGAAGGATATTGCTTGCTATGAAATCTTTCTCTACTTCTGAAATAGCTGCACTGCATCAAACAATGATATTTGCCCAAAAATCATGTAAACAATAAGAATTTCAATGAGATAGAAAAACAAAGTTTAATGAGCTAGCTGTCTACTTCATGCATGAGGAAAATTTGCAGAATAAGATGAAGTCATTGATGAAATCTACTGTAAGGTTGAAAATGGAAGAAATGGTAGTTAAATCCTACACTTTAAAACTGATCAAATGCTTGTTCAAGTACAGTAAAACCTAAATTCTATGAGAAAGTAGAAATCTATCTTTTTGGGGCTGCATAGGGGTCATTTCCTCAAATCATGATCCCTAAAAGACGAAGTGAGGCCAAGACACATATTCACAACTTTTTGGTGTTCTTTTTGTCCATTCTAACCTATTTCTAAAGTAAAGCACAAATGGAAGAAAACTAATAAACAAACTAATCAAATCTACACTACTTGCAATGAAATGCTTCTAAGGACAATTGAACCATGAATCTATGAAACTAATCTAAACATACAAATACAAGAAGAGGAGCCTTTCCTGCTAGGGTTGAGCCGTAACCCAAGAGCTTGAGCTGTTTGAGTTAACTCAATACTGGATCATGAAAAAGCTCATTCTGATTATTAAAAAGGAAAATTACATAGAAATGTCTTCAACAAGTCTCGAGCTCCAAAATAACTAGTGTTTTTTTACAACAAAAATATGAATCCTAATGAGACTCTAGGCCTCTTTATTTATACAACTGAAGTCTCCAATGGCTTCCTTAAATCTAGGGAGGCTCGACTCCCAAACTTGAGATGAACTAACTCATTGACTATCACTTGCTCGATTGCCTTTCGATCTTCATGACTTCGTTGCTTGTACTCCGAGCTAGTGTGATTCATGGAGGAATATTCAAATGCGAGAGGAGAAAATGAAGAGGATTTACCTCCTACAATATCTCTTCCTTATTCCATTCGAGTTTCGGCATTTAATCTTGCCAAAATTCCTTGATTTTCTCTCATAAACCTGCATTTAATGCACATTAGTCCACTAAGCATAATATCTCACTTTGACTCATCTCATTAAACAAAATATAATCAAAACATGTAATAAGTTGTGAGAAGAGTTGATTTGACTAATATAGTAGGTGAATGAAGGCCAATATAGTTACCCAATGATGAGGCTCATCACCTCCTATGTCCCCTAGCTATCTTTGCTAAACTATGAAACAAAATGCTCTCGAAATAATGGAATGTCTCTTTCTCCTAGTGGCCCAGTTATAACACAACTGGATAACCTACTAGTGGTTAAGTTTGACTACATCATCTCTTAACTAGAGTTAAAGAATAGACTCTTCTAGAGCCTTTTAAATCACAAACAAGTGGTTAGACTGTTTTCCATTAATAATGTGGGCTAACACAACATCCTCCCAAACTATAGGTATGAAAACAGGAAGGTCAATTTTTGAGTGGCATAACTTTTGCATATTAATTTTGATTGACGTGATTCTTGTGTTGCTGGAAGGATTTATTTGTGTATAATAACATAAAAAGGTGCAGTGCTATAGTGGAAAATTTTTACCCACAAAAAATGTTGTTTGTGCCTAAAATCGCTCCCGAAAGGTTTTAGATGTTGTTTCGCCAATCTGTGTCACGCCAATAAAAACAGTCCCATGAGATGATTCCTCTATATTTTCCACTCCAAATGCATCAATATGGATGAAAAATAATATAATTATCCAATTCATATCACACCTACCCATTTTGAGATGCTTTTTGCCCCTAAAACCTTTTACTGAATGAGGTGAGGAAAATTTTCCTCCACCTTCTCTATAGTGTACCATTTAGCTTTTCCTGGAAGTTGTCCCTTCAACCCAATCTACCAAAGGTCTTTTTTCCCTTGTCTTATAGTTCTGGACCTCTACTACAAAATTGTATATTTTGTCAACTTTTCCTGAGCGTCTAATGCCAAATCCTCCAAAGAAGGTAGGACATGTTCCTATTTCTGATGTAGCATGGAAGGCTCATAAAGTTTCAAATTATCTACATTCACAACTGAGTAAATGGGCATATATGGTGTTAAACTAAGTCGATAGGAATTATCACCCAACTTTGCCATTATCTCAAAGGGACCATAACTCAGAGCCTTAATTTTCTTACCAGGCCACTCCAGCCATACTTTGTCTCCCACCTTGAATTATTTCTCTGTTTTGTGTTGATAAAGCCTAGCCTTATACTTCACCGATGACTTCTATAGTGTTTCCTGTAATTGTAGATGGATATGCCTGATCATCTCTATAAAATTTTCAGCCCTAGAAGCGTCTCCTGTAAGGTCTTCCTTCACTCCTCCTTATTGCCCATATGTAATATCCAAAGGGGAATGTGGAAAATATGCTAAAAAAGTTTCAAATGGGGACATTCTTGTAGAAATATTGACTGCTCTATTATAAGAATGTTGTATATACACCATATTTTCATCTGAGGTCTTCGGATGATTATGGTGTAACCCCTCAGAAGTTGCACCAAAGTCCTCTTGACTACTTTTGTCTGCCCATATGTCTGTGGATGGAATGATGTAGATCTCTTCAACTTCATGTCCATCTTCTTTGACAATGTATTCCAGGATGTAGTGAGAAATCTTGTATCCCTGTCTAGAATTATCTGCCTTGGTAGCCCAAAGTGTATCCAAACATATCCAAAGAACACATTTCATTATTATTGTCCATTGATGGTATTTTTACATGGCATGAGAACACACATCCTTCTGAACCTGTCAACCACTACGAACAGGTAGACATGTCCCTTCCTGGCTGTCGATAAACTTCCCACAAATTCCATGGAAAGGCTTCCCAAGGACGAGTAGGTATAGGTAAGGGATGATAAAAAACTTTTTTCCCATTGCTAGGATTGCTGGTAAAACAAATAATACATCCTCTTATGAGCTTAGCTACATGCTCTTGCATCTTGGACTAATACACATACCTCTGCAAGTTAGCCATGTTATTCCCTACACCAAAGTTCCCTGCAACATTGGAGGTGAGAACCTCTCTAATCAGCTGCAAATTCTCACCTTTAGGAACACATAGATTATCCAACCTATAGAGTAACCCATCCTAGAGGTGGTAATCAATGGTGTTGTCACCATCGTGCACATGAATCTGACTCTACAATTTCTAATGCACCCCCTTGAATTCATCATCTTCTCAATATGCCTCTATGTATGCATCATGAGTGAATGGATCCATGTGCATAAGAGTCACCAACGTTGTGATATTTGATGTGGGTGGTGTTGAAAGCATATCATCCAACTTGTTTTTGTTTCCCTTCTTATACTTTATCACCAAATGAAACTACTGTAAAAACCCCATCCACTTGTAGTGCGTGGTCTGTTGTAGCTTATTCTAGGCCTGCAAAATACTATAATGGCTCCTGATCTATGTGGATTATTTTCTCCTCTCCCATCAAATAGTGCTTCCACTTCTTCACAACTTGCACCATGGCATAGATCACCTTGTCATAGGTAGGCTATTTAAGAACTTCCCCATGAAATATGTTAGAATGGTAGAAAACAGACCTTCCTCCTTTCATCAAGGTAGCTCTCATATCATACCCACTCACATATGTCCTCAATTCAAAGGGTCATTGGAATTTTAGTAATGCCATAAATGGTGCTTAACTGATCTTCCTCTTTAACTCATCTAAATCATTTTGTTGCCCTTTCCCCACTCAAAACTCTTGCCACTTGTTATGGCGTGGAGAGGTGCTGCTACCGCTCAAAATGAGGCTATGAATTTCCTCAGGTACTGTGCTACTTCAATGAGACTCCTAACCTTGGTAACATTAGTAGGCACTGACCATCTCATCATGGCCTCCATCTTAGAAGGATATATCTTCAATTCTCCTCCACCAATCACATATCCCAAATACACCAAGGATTGTTGCGGAAACTCACACTTCTTGAGATTTGCTAGGACTTGGTTCTTCTTTAATGTTTCCAGCACCTACGTCACATGTGAAATATGCTCATCTCAGGTAGCACTATATACCAATATATCATCCAAATAGACAATAATAAATGAATTTATAAAAGGGTGCAATACATATTCATTAACCTCATAAATATAGTTGTTGCATTACATAGGCCAAATGGAATAATCAAACACTCATAGAAACCCTACCTAGTTTTGAAGGTGGTCTTCCATGTATCTTCTTCTTTGACTCAAACTTGGTGATATCTCGACATCAATTCCAGCTTGGTGAAATACTTTGCTTGTTGCAACTGATCTAGTAGATCACCTATCCTCATCAAGGGGTATCTATTCTTGAACGTTATTTTATTCAACGCCTTGTAATCTATACATATTCGCCAAGTCCCATCTTTCTTTGGCAGAATGATGATGGGTTACCCACATGGTGATGTACTCGGTTGAATGACACCCCGTTCCAACAATTGGTGCAATTTAGGGAAAATTTTAAGAACCCCCCCTAAATTTACATGTATAATAAATGGGCAAATCTCCATGGTATATAGGAAAAATGGAAGGTGATTTTATCAATAATATGATATGTATATATAATTTTTTGGTGAATCTCTCACCAGGCATGACGAATATTTTACTCAATTAAAAAATCTTGTGTTTATTGAATACACAAATGAAATGAAAATATCGTTTGAAATCAAAATTACCGAAATTACATATCGATAACCTAGTGGGTGTAGGATAAAATTCACCCGTTCCATTCATAGAAAGCATGAGAAAAAACCTAATACTATACATAAAACCAAGAAAAATTCAAATTCATCACTTCTAAGGGCCTCGTAACCACCCTGCCAATACACAAGTATGTTCGAGTTTGCAATTATAAAAATTACCCAAATTACAATATGTTTACTCCAGCATATGTCGGAAAGTTATAGAAGGATGACTAGTGCAATCAATCCATTCCTTTTAGCCCTGGATTTGTTTCAGTTTAAAATAGAAGTATACAAATATACTTGTCCAATGTCTATGCTTTAACCATTCACCTTAAGATGTTTTTACAATATAATTTCCTATGTCTATTTAATATCTTCATTATCATAAAAACCAACCTATATCCATCTTAACCCCACATCTACCACTCTTAGGGGGATGAAATCTATTTATCCCTCTGAGCACTTGGTAGACCCAGAATTAAGATGGATCTAAGATGATAGAATTTCCCCTTTAAATAGTCTATGCTCAAATGAATACCATGGTATTACCATGGGTCAATACCATGGGTTATCATAAACCTGGAGCTTAAAAATTACTATTAGTAATTTATAAAAATTAATAAAATTAATAGTTGATTTTTATTTTATTTATTATTTTACCCAAGCTAAAATGTTTAACATACATTAAATTATAACATCCATTTTTACTCTTGATCCAATCAAGTATTTCTTCACTCTATGCTAGTTTGCATATCACGATATTTGATACCTCTAGGGGGTTAGTAGATCCAGAGTAAAGATGGATCTATGCTGGTTTAATTCCCCATTTAAATAGGCTACATTCCAGGTGAATACCATGGGTCAATACCATGTGCCATTTTGGTGAATACCATGGGTCAATACCATGTGCCATTTTTATTTTTATTAATACTAATATTAGGGTTAATAATGTTTTTTTGCATGGTATTAATAACAATTAGTCCATGGTATTTGTCCCATAGTATTTTGCCTATAGGTTTCCCCTAAATATAGCACATTTTTTGAGTGTTTGTAAATATAAGGTGACTTATGGAGTAAATATAAAAAAATGTTTTATTTGTTTACCATACCTCTCGTTTATTTATATTTTTATTAATTTACCATACCTCTTTTACAAATATGGTATTTGGCCCATAGGATTCACTTAAATAAAATTTCTTTCTTGAGCCTTCATAAATAGAACGAGGGTTACGGACTAAATATAAAAAGAGGTTTTATTTATTTACCATACGTCTAGTTTATTTATATTTATATTTATTTACCATACCTTTTGAGTAAGTATAAAAAGACGTTTTATTTATTTACCATACCTCCACTTTACTTATATTTTTATTTGTTTACACCCTTGCGTGTATATAAGGTGACTTATGGAGTAAATATAAAAAATGTTTTATTTATTTACCATACCTCTCATTTATTTATATTTTTATTAATTTACCATACCTCGTTTATAAATGTGGTATTTGGGCCTTTGGCCCATAGGATTCACTTAAATAAAACCTATTCTTGAAAATGGACGAATGGATTCACTTAAATAAAACCTATTCTTGAAAATGGGCGAATGGAAGGTTGTAACTCCTAATTTCAAGGGCTAAATTTACCTTTTTTACCCTCTCCCTTAAAATAAGGTGGGCTATTTGAGGTGATTTGTAAAAATGTACTATGATACAAAATATTCGCCCATTAAAAATTTAAAACCCCTTAATTTCGCCAAAGGGCGAACATTCGCCCCTAAAATTTTCTATGGTGCAATTATTTCTTCGCCTCACTTTCTTTTATAACAGATTTCCTCTACAACCCAATATTTGGCAATGGGAAGTCCGACAATAGTTGGATCGTGTTGTACACTTCTCTCTTAGGGAGTAGCCATTTAGGCTTTTAGAACACATCCTTGTATGCCTTTAACAACTCCTCCAATTTTTGTTTTTGTTTCTTAGTACACCCCTCTAGGGATTTTTGGCCTCTTATTGACTCCTCTACAGACTGATTTTCTCTTAAAAAGAATAAAACATACTTCTTACTCGAGCTAATCAATTTATTGTTTTGGTTAGCACTTACGAGTGAAATTTTTGACTCGCCATTGTCCATGTTGATGATGAATGATTTTCCATCTCTGATGATCTGGTATTGGTTAGCTCTCCTCATGAATATTGCATCATGCATGTACATGTATGGATTCCCAAACATGACTCCGCATACATCAAGTGGAATCGCATCGATATATACTTCATCAATAAAATCAAGATTCATTACAAATCTAATTTTACATTTTTTTGTTACCTTCATCATTGCATTCTTATGTACCCATGCCAGTGGATATGGGTTTGGATGATCACGAACTTCCAACCCCAACTTCTTGACCAGATCTGCTGCAGCGAGATTTTATTGCAATCCTAAGTCGAACAAAGCATCAACCTTCATCTTCTTGAAATGTATCTTTACATGGAAGAGTTTGGACATTTCCTTCTCTTCTAGTTGCCGAGGGATACTCATATTCACCTCCTTCTGCACTAATGTAGACACGATCTTCTCATCCACACCCGACATTATTTCAACTTGGTTTCTCTAATCAGTGGCCATAAGATTCTTCTCCTTATTATATTTCTTCTTTTTCTTAAGGTTTAGCTCTAGATGAAACTTCCATTACTTCTCCTCTATATAGCCATCAATGTTGTAGTGTTTGCAATACTTGCTACGATCTTTGCACTAGTATGTTTGGCTATTGTCTTTTTATATTTTCCCCCTTTTTGCTTCTTCTTCCGCTCGTTAGAAGTATCTTATCGGTCATTTTGCTTCCATCCACTTGATTGCACTCTTTTCAGGCCTGTGCTTTCCAGGTATGGTGCATGTACACAAGCCTCGTCGACCGTTTTGGGCTTGAACAACTTCAGTTTCTTGTGAATGTTGTGGTGGAGACCCCCAAATACTTGAGGAATACATCTGGGTTCTTTGGAGAGATACCCAACATTATATCCATCTTTCAGAATATTGTGGTCTGCTACTGCACACTTTGGCCCAACATTTGCCTGAAGTAATGCCACCAGATCCATTGGTCTTCCACAGACCCAATGAGATAAAACTGTGACTTAATGAGGGTTTTGAAATCCTCCCACTTATTCATTCGAGGTTCTCCCTCCAACCTTAGGGTTTCTATGTGGCTCACCCACCAGGTCAGTGCATGGCCCTCCAATTTCAACTACGCAAATGATATCTTATGCCCTTCCTCGATTTGATGGACACTAAGATAAACTTTCAGTTCCTATAACTAGTGGTTGAACTTTAGAGTGCCGATCTTGTTGTGGTATGGCTTGATATCAACTTTTGCTTCCACTTTAAATAGGGATTGGTTCACGAAAATCGAACTGGGTTGACCTTTTTTGGGTTCTTTCTTTGGCTGGTTATCTGCATCTTCCCAATCTCCTGATCCCCTTTCTTATTTGTCCTATACATTCAAACCCCCTTCTTCTCGAAATATCCACAGCTTATTGCTTAGGGACATCATGGGAAGTCTAACACTGTGATTTATATCTGTGACTTGTTCTTTGAGCCCCGAAAATCTCACCTCCACAGGATCATGAGGTTCGTTTATAGATTTGTCATGCATGATTAGGGTTTTATGATTTTCAGCCTCATCAATCTAGATTGCTACAATCACCACAAAATACCCAAATAAACATGCTCTAATAAATTTCCATGGATATTCCACTAGACAGCTCGTCACAATAGATCTGATAATATTATATTTAAAATATGAGATTCTACACTATTACAATTTTATTTAATTTCTAGATTTGTAAAATTAACTGTAATTAGTGCATGCATGTAAAATTAAATCAAAAAGAAAAGTAGAGAATGAAAAATAAGCTGGCACACATGTAATACACAATATATGCCCTCTGGGAAACCCTTTCATGAGAAAACCCAACTGGAAGGTGAGGTTGCTTCTCTCTCTTACTCTGTTTGGAAATATGGCCACAGATACAAAGAAGTAATGTTTGTGGCTTGTGGGCTGCTACAGTGCATAAATCCTCTCCATGTGTTGTAACGCTTATCTCTCCTAGCTATATTTGATCAATTATGGAACAAAATTCTCTCGAAATAATGGAATGCCTCTTCCTCTCAGTGGCCTCATTATAACACATCTTGATAGTCTATTAGTGGTTAAGTTTGACTACATCAAATCTTAACTAGAGTTACAAAATAAACTATTCTAGAGTAATTTACATCACAAACAGGTGGCTAGCCTATTTTCCAAGAATAATGGGGGATGATGTAGCATCCTTCCAAACTATAGGTGTGAATGTAGGAAGGTTAACTTCCAAGTGGCATAACTTTTGCATACAAACTCGCATTGATGCAATTCTTAAGCCGTTGGAAATATTTGTATATGTAGAATAGAATGAAATGGTTTTTCACTAAACAGGGAAAGTTTTACATCAAAAAGACGTCGTTTTATCCCACAAAATGCTCCCAGAAGGTTTTAGACCCGATTTTGCCAAACTCGCTCCCACTGATAAAAATGGTCCCGTGAACTGATTCCTCCACTTTTTCCACTCCAAATGCATTGAGATGGATGAAAAACAATAGAGTGAAATAATTTGGATCATCGGATTAGAAGTTGGAGTGATAAACTTTGAAGTTGATTTAAAAGGAAAGTGAATCCCATCAATAAAGGATTGGATCATGTTCACTATTGTTATGAGCAGGGTAGCAATTTTTTTATGGAGAGAGTGTTAGTCATTGCTAGTTAAAGGCAAGAGTACACATGTATAATAAATTTAAATTAATGTATTTGTTATTTCATGGTGTGGGTTTGATATTTAGTTGTGTAAAAATCTAGTGTTAATTTATTATGTTGAAATGTGCATATCTAATGGTGTGAATTATAGTTGTAGTATACTATTATATTGTGCAAAAGCGAAATGATGGAGAACCACAAAGAACAGGAAAACTATTCAATGGACTACTGTCACCTATTGGGCTCTAGGACCCTTAGTCATAGGTAGTTCTTAATAAGGTCAATCTGATGTGACCCATCATGCTCCAAGAGCATCAGTATTGGTTATTTATACAAGGTCAAGTTCTAGAATTGTTTGTTGAAGACATTTTGTACCTAGAATGCTATCCTAGATAAATCGTGAATATAGTGGAATGCCATATATTCAACAAATGGTGGCCGTTACATAGGATGCTTCCGTATGGAGGCTGATCTGTTGCGCTCCAGGAGGTTGAGAAGCGCCAATTCTGCAAATAACATCAATGATGGTTTGAAGTGGTTACGTTTTAAATGGAGGTCAAGTGACAACTCAGAGATGTGGTGGTGAAAGAGCAACGTTTGCAAGATTCCAAAGTGGATGTGAGTGTTGATGAATACTAGTCAAACAGAGATTCATTCATTGTTGTAATATCTACATTTTGTATTTTTCATGTAAGCATTAAGGGAGGGTATTGGAAGTAATACTTCCATTACTTCCAAGTTATCGTCAGTTGTAATTGTGTGAGTCCCTAGGTGTCATTCTAGAAGTAGTTATTTCCCTATGTGTGTTAGTTGTCTATGAGTCATAGATCTATATTCGTCAGATCTTATCATCTAGAAGCTGGTAATCTATAGCTATATATGTAATATGCTATGTGCTCAATAATATCATGGTGTGATTTGTATTGTGTAAACAATCTCTATCTCTCTTCAGATTTCTAACAATTTTAAAATTATTTTAAAATCAAGTGATGAGGTCAAGCCCTCTCTGGTTTTTTAATCAGACCCACGAGATTGTAAACTACTACCACTCGTAAATAGGTGAAAATATAGATACAATTATTCCTTATTCCGTCAATCACAAATACCAGTAAGTTATGACCACACGAATGTGGTTTAAAATGTCATAACAGTATTAGAAATATTTGTATTTAAAAAAAAAAATTAATATATATATATATATACTCTTATTTTTTTCATGTTCAATTAAATAACTTAAATTAAGAAAGTGTAATATGTTACAATTATTTTGTGTAATGTTTTTACCACAAATTACTTTAACAAAACTTTATCACTATTTATTCCATGCTCAATGGGTATAATATGGTACAGCTATATGAATATTTATTTAATATTTAAATAACTAGGTATATATGTATTAAAATTTTTTCATAAAGCTTTTAAAATGACATAAAATTAAATTTTAAATTATAATATTAGAATTGCAATTATAAAACCTTACATAATTTAATTTAATATTTTGTTGTTTACTATTTTTTATATAAAAGTACATTATTATTATTGTGTCTCAATGCTTTCACTTAATTATTATTATTATTATTATTTAAAATATAATAATAGTAACATATAAAAATTATTATCATTTAAAATATATAAAAAGAAGATTTTTTTTAATAGAATTATCTTAATTAAAATTTAAAAATATTTATGTAATATTAAATTTTTATACATAGATAGTTTATTTAATTTATAAACTTTAGAAAAATCTCATGTAAAAACTTTGAAAATAAAAATAAAAATTTAAAAAAGATAAATTTATTTTCTAATATTGGTGGGCACCCATCTATTTCACCTGGACCATTACCATTGTTACTTTCATTTTTTCAATTTCCTTAATTGTAGCACATTTTACTATTTTTTGCAGTTTTACGGGTCGTGAACTTCTAGAGCCGTTTTCATGCACTTAAAGATTTTTTTTTTGGAGAATCACCGATGGAAAACATGAATTTTCATCTCAATATCTGTTGTTAGTAGTTGTATTCCTCATATAGCTCTTTCAAACGATGTATCATGTGCATCAAACAGAGATCGTATACCAAAGTTACGACCCTGGGAAGTTGATGTATCAATTTAGCCCAAGGGGGGTGATAGTTTGGCGTTTCATCTCCTAGGGTTAGGTTGTTTGGAGCTTTCCATTGTTTCCCAATAATAAATAGACCCTCAAGCCTCATTGTAATAAAGTTCAGAGGCATGTAGTCGTCACATCTCTTCTTAGAGATAAGATACCATCCTTGCAGTTAGTCTTATTTCCATTATTTCCATTATGTTAGTTCATAAGTGTTATTTATGATGCATATCTATATTTATGGTTACAAATGTAATTTTTTATGTTCCTGTTTAAATTCGGATCAATGGTATCAAAGCAGTCTACTCTTTCTTTGTTTTTATTTGCATGTCCCCAACGAGATGTGGATATAATGAGTTAGGGCTTGAACTGGTCAAACCGTTGCAATACCAACCTCAAAAATATTGACGTCATTCCATGGCGGAAGAAAAGAAATATGAGGGGGCAAGATATCCTTTCAAAATCTTGCTCGAAGAAACCCTCGAGCGATAGAGGAAGGCAATGATGGACAGCTCTGCCTAGATCCTTCAGTGGTTACCCAAGGGCGACACATCTACTTCCAATGTCCACTCTGGAAGTGGCACACCCTTTAAGGTACAAGTTAACTTTGAAATTCCCATATTTGAGCGTCATTGGATGCAGACATTCTAGATAAATGATTAAATCTGCTAGAAGGAATTTTTTCATGATTTTTCCAGTCGGGAAAAGATTACTTTTGCTATGTTCAAAGTCATCCCCTATGTCAAGGACTAGTGGGAAACCTACTGTGAGAAGAAGGATGAAAGTACGCCCTCACTATTTTTGGCTGCATCCAGTTGGGATTTATTCTGAGACACTATCAAGGAGTAGTACTACCCTATCGGGAGCTATGAGGATAAATACATAAAGTGGACCACGCTACAACAGAAAAGGGACCAAGACATTCCAAGGTTTACTAATGTTTTTCATACCCTTTGCACGAAGTTGGGTATCAAATATTTTGATAAACATTTGGTACTCAAGTACTGCAAGTGTGTACACAGGTACATCCAACATGATATGGAGTTCTTGGATATATCCTCACTCGACACAACGTACCAATATGCTATCAAGATCGAGCTGAAGTTTAAACAAAAATATCAAACTCTAAATATGTGAATTTGAAGCAAGGGTAAAGCATCCCCAAAAAACAAAGGGGGTAGAACTAAGGCAGGGCAACCTAGGATAACCTATCGAAGCTATAAATACAAAACAACATGACGAAGATAAACAAGAACATAGGAAATTGGTATGAGTTTCATAAGAGATCCAGCAAAAACACAAGTGAGTATCGGGCCAAGCCATCGTTGGTGGCCAAGTTGCAGGCCTCTGAGTCTGACGCATGTGCAGACTCTGCATGAGAACCTGATAAGGGGAATGAAAAATGGAAGCAAATCATTAACGTGAATCCCAATGCCATTGTGGCGACCACCAAGATCTAGAAGATCGAGCCTGAAGATCTAGAAGAGGGGGACCACCTATTCCACTCACAGATGTGGGTGAAGGGTTCTCCACTACTGTTCATTGTCAACGACAAGAATGAAAAGAATCACATTTCAGTAGAGGTCATGAGTCGGCTGAGCCTACCGATTTCAACACATCCAAATCCGTACAATATCAAGTGGCTTCGCCAAGGATGTGATCTCCATTCCAACCAGCAGTTCCGCCTTCCGTACATCATGAAGCCCTTCATGGATGAGGTACCGTGTGATGTTTCTCCTCTTGAATTATGTGATGTATTATTAGGTCAACCATACTTATGGAAGCAACATGTTGTATATGAGTCTAGGCCTCACTCTATTATTATTTCTTTGGGTGGTAAGTTATACAGCATACCAAAGGTAGCTCCAACTACCACCATCTCTTTCATCTCTGCTAAGCAATGCAGTAAGGTCATCTCCCAGACTGGAATTTTTTTTCTTTCTGATTCTCTCTCAAAGTAAGGGGAAGGTCGTAGCTAGATCCATGGCCCCTTGTAGGGGTTCCTTCAAGCATCAGAATCAGGTCGATGCAGTCATCAAAGAATACAGGGAAATCTTCTCGTCATCCATAGGGGTATCCTTGCATTATCACATCAAGTATACAATAAATATTACTTCGAGAGCACTGCTACACAACGAGTCGATATATCACGACTCCGTTCCATAAAATGAAGATATCAAGCAGAAAATTCAGGAGTTACTGCAAAAACGACACATCTAACCAAGTCCCTCACCTTATGGGAGTCTAATTGTACTTGTACAAAAGAAGGATGGGACTTGGATGCTCTGTGTCGATTATCATGGACTAAAAAAAATCATTGTCAAGAATAGGTATCTAATCCCACAGATTGGTGACTTGTTGGACCAACTCAAGTGGCCAAAGTATTTCAGTAAGATCGATTTGAAGTCTGGTTATCACGAAGTTCCAATCCAGCCCACGAATGTATGGAAGAGTACCTTTAAATCCAAGGAAGGCGTTTTTGAATGGTTGGTTATGCCTTTCAGGTTAACAGATGCCACTACCACATTTATGAGACTAATGGATGAAATATTGCAACTCTTGGTGGTTTATCTGGATAACATCCTCATCTTCAACAAGAGTTGGGAAGAACAATTGCAACAGATTCAACAAGTACTTCAAATCCTTCAGCAGCACAAACTATGTGCCAACTTGGAGAAATGTACCTTTGCCATGAGCCAAGTCCAATACTTAGGTTACATAATAGATGAGCATGGCGTGCATGTGGACCCGACCAAGATCCGAGTCACTCAGGATTAGCTAGCCTTGACCACTCTAATGAAGCTTCACAGCTTTTTGGGCCTTGTAAATTTTGATCATAGGTTCTTGTTGGGATTCTCCCATATCACTTGTTCATTGAGTCAGATTACTAAGGGAAGGGCAAAAGAAAAGTTGGTTTGTTTGAGTCCCAACAGAAGGTGTTCGTTGATTGAAGCACCACCTCTACATTGCACGAGAACTCACACTGCTAGACGTGCAACAACCATTCGAAATTGAGATAGATGCCTTAGACTATGCTATTGGTGCAGTCCTGATCCAACACGGGCATCCAATGGCCTATCATAGTGACACACTTTCTGATACAATTCGGAAGTACCCCACCTATGGTAAACATATGTATTCCATAATGTAGGCTTACCGACAGTGGAAGCAATACATTCTAGGGAAGGAGATAGTCACCCACACCAATCAACGACCTCTTGAGTTTATAAAGACGCAAGGGAAGTTGTAGAACTATTGGCATGATAGATATTCTACATATCTGCAACAATTCGACTTGAGAATTAAATACAAAAGGGGAAACGCCAATCATGTTGTGGATTGTCTCAACTGGCCCCTAGCTGGAGAAATGGCTATTGTTTTCAACTCTTGTGGTCACGAGACCTCTAGATGGCTGCAACTATATAAAATTTCTTCAGCGTTTGCCTCCACATATGAGATGCTAGTAGATGGAAATAAATTTCTTTATTTCCACCTCCAGGATGAATATGAGTTTTCAACTCGATATTCACTATCAAAATTTGTACTCCTCGGATAGATATTTATAATGAGGTATCGTGTGCATCAAATGAAGATCATATGATAAATTTACGACCCCAGGAAGTTGATGTACCAATTTACCTCGACAAGGCCCATAGTTTGGTGTTTCATCTCCTAGGGTTAGGTTGTTTGAGGTTTTCAATTGTTTGTCAATAATAAATAGGCTCTCAAGCCTGATTGTAACATAGTTCAGAGGCATGTAACCACCACATCTCTTCTCAGAGATAAGCTACCATGCTTGAGCTAGTCTTATTTCCATTCTGTTTGTAAACATATTTCATTATCTGATATTAATGAAATGAAGTGTTATTTCTCCCCAACCTCTATATTTATGGTTATATCCGTAATTTGTTGCGTTCGTATTTAAATTTAGATCAATTTATTATTTTTTTTTCAAATTTAGTTAAATAACTTAAATTTTGAAAGCGCAATATGTTACATTTATTTTGCGTAATGTTTTTACCACACACTACTTTAACAAAAAAATATCACTACTTATTCAATGCTCAATGGTATAATAGTGTACAGTTATATGCATATTTAATTAATATTTAAATAACTCCCCCTCTCTCTATCTATATATATATTAAAATTTTGTAATAAAACTTTAAAAATCACATAAAATTAAATTTTAAATTATAATATTAGAATTGAAATTATTAAATCTTACATAATTTAATTTAATATTTTGCTCCTTTACTTTTTTTTATAAAAATTCAATATCATTATTATGTCTTATTATTATTATTATTATTTAAAATATAATAACTATAATATATAAAATTTATAATTTTTTAAAATATAATATTAATAATATATAAAAGATTTTTTTTTATAAAATTATCTTAGTTATAATTTAAAAACCATTTATGTACTATTAATTTTTCAACGATATATTGTTTATTTAATTTACAAAATTTGGAAAAAGCTCATGTACAAACTTTTTAGTTTTGAAAATAAAATTAAAAAATTAAAACAAATCAATTTATTTTCCAACTCTTTTCTTAATATTTAATAACTCAAAATGATCACCATCATAACATATTAAGAAATTAAAATGTTCTCGACGAAGATAATCATAACTTTGTTTATCTGTGACAATTCCTGACCATCACCATTACATAGACATATCTTTGTTTATTCGTAAAATTCCATAATTTAGTATAAGAGTCACATAGATATATCCGTGTTTAGTTGTAAAAAATTATAATTTAGTGTAAGAGTTAGAATATGATAGGAACATTTAGAGATGGCGAAAATGTCCTTGGCCTCGGGTTTGGTCCCATGGAAAAATGGTTGGGCGTTTCGAGGTTTTGGGGTCAGGCGGACCTCACTCCCACAACTTCACATTTGCTTGAAGGCACTAAAACACTGATTAGCCTCATTAGTTTATTTTTTGGTGGTGTATTTATTATTATCACAGAGAAGGTGAAGGGTGACTCGCTGGGTACTTAAGTGGTTTATCTTACCTAAAGGAACTATTAACCATTTTGTCTTAACCATTTATTATTACTAGCTTCATTTTGGTTTATCTTACTTGAAGGAACTATTAACAATTTCCTCTTAGCCATTTATTATTACTAGCTTCATTTTGGAGGGGGGTTCATTTATTATCACTCAGCATTTTAAATCATTACTGCTACAAGAACACAGGTGACACCTTTCTCATCCGTAGAGCTTATCAGTTTTCTTACCTCCGGCTATTCCATTGTTCTATGTCGTTTCTCCAGTTAGTACAATAACAATGTTTTTTGTTTCTAGTTATTTTCACATTAGTAGTAAGCAAGATGGTTAGTCTCACGATTATGTGGATTTGGAGCTGGAATCAGAGGACATCTTGTCAGTTTTGGGCTTGGAATTGACTCAATAGAACTTGGAGAAGCTTTTATTGCTAGCTAGGTCTCCACATGGAAAGAGAGGTGATACGGAGCTAGCCTGGAGTGATGGTGGTGGTTTAGGGTTGCTGGAGGAGTCAAAACCATTCTCATCAAAGGTGGTTTGCTAGCTTCTAAACATTGGAGTTATGGTCGGTTAGGATAGTGCAATGCTTTTGGCAGGAAAAATAGTTGTGTCGGCAATGAAATTATGGGTAAGCCCAAAAACCCCAATTGCATCTTCTGAGTCTCATTTTCTAATAGTGGTTTGGAATACAATGTAAAAAGAAGTGGTTTAATGAAAAGGAAAAGCTACAATCCTTCTTATTCAAAGTTTCAGGGTCGGAGCGACCGACTGTGGGGTAGTGTCTGAATATAACACAAAAGTGCAAAATTCTTGCACTAAAATTCACACTAAACCTCTCAGAGTATTGTTCCTTGGTAGAAGAGGTTGTGCGGAATGGGGAGGGAACGTTCAAATGCTTCCCGACTATAGAAGATATTGAAGACTAGAATTTTAAGGTAGAAACATGAAAGGTTGGCCTAGGGTTTCCATTTCTCTCAAACCAGGGTTTGGAACTTCTGGGTCAATTAGAATTTAGCACTGAGGGGTCAGAGGAGGGAAATCAACGTATCATTTCTAGCTCTAGTGGGTAGTATTTGGATTTCAGGGTCTTACCCAATAATAATTTGGGTCAGGAAGAGTTGTTGGATGTGAACGCAATGGTCGTTATTCAAGATGGTGAAGAACTTTTATCTAAAGCCCCTTCTGTGGATGGTCAATCTTCATGACTGAAGAGGAAGAAAAGGAAAGTGATTAGGAAGATATTCGAAAGGCCTAACTTTATACTAGGGGTTGACATTTAGATGGATGAAGTTATGGATGTGTGAGAGCACATACTAGTGGGGTGTGTAAAGGGCAAGCAATTCACAGCTAATTACAACATAGAATGGATAAAGGAGAACTAGAATGAGGGTTTCGATACATAGACGGAGGTCATCTTCCTGACTAGGGGTTTGTTTATGGTAATATTTTCAAATGTTGATGTTTTTGAATGGGTTCTCAAATGAAATTGGAGGTTTGGGAAAGACCTAATTTTCTTTAAAAAATGGACTCCTCTCTTTGATTCTCAAAGAGAAAGACTTGAAGAAATTATTGTTTGGGTGTGCCTTCTAGGTCTTTCTACACAAATTTGGTCAATGGATGAGTTCAAGGAAATTGGAAACATTTGGTGTACCTTTCTTGATGTTGATATGTATTTTCATTCGACCAAGGAAAGGAAGGTGGCTCACATTCTGGTGAGGCTGGACCTCAAGGAGGGTTTGGAAAATATGATGCAAATTCAGGTTGTTGGATATTCTCTCACTTAGTTGCTTGACTATGAATAGTTTCCCTATTGATGCCACCGATGCTACAAGCATGGTAGTTTGGTGAGGGATTGTCCTTTCGGGTTAGAAGACAAAGGCAACATAGAGGGGATTTGGTTCAAGGGATGCAACAATAACCCAATGAGGATGCTATGGAGAAACCAGAAGTGTCGGGGGCTCATCAGGAAGAGGTCCAAATGCCAATGGTGTTTCAAGAGGTCCAATTGGAGATCCCTGACAGTGTCGAAATCCCTGTGATTGATCACATGCAGGAAGATATGGAAGAGGTCGATTTCATGGATCAGGCATCTAATCCTATAGGTATTGTTTCTCTCCCTCTTTCCTTTCATTTGTTTCAACTGCTGCCCCATTTGGGTGCTTTTAATTGGCCTAGTCCCTCCAGGCCTTCATCTGATGTCATTTCTCCTTCTTGTAACATATCTTTGGCTTTAGATAGTATCATCACTTCCATTACACTATTAAATCTATTCAGACCCTCTTTTTTGGGCTCTATTTTTCCCCTCCCATCGGAACGCCCCCCTGATAAACCTCATTACAACCTTTGTCCCCGGGACAAATGAGAATATCATGATGAACGTGTGGGTGGTCTTGGTCTCCTTCAGGAAGTTTTTGGTCCTCCTAAGACCCATTGTCACGCCCCTACACCTGCGGTAGTCTTCCAACCGCTTGTAGCGAGGTGCGGCACCACTGAACGCTTTCTTTTTAACAATACTAACATTCGTGGACTACGCCTACTCCAACATTAACATACTTAGTTTGTGTTTCGCAACCAAGTAAAAGCATTATCCTTTATACTTTAATGAAGCCCATACTCATTCATTATCCATATGCAATTAACCGAGAACAACAACAATTGCAAACAAGTATAAAGGGGAGGGGCAACTCCCCGTAATGTGAGTCTGCCCGACAATTTTATTAAGAATATCAGATTTACAACACAAGTGTGTCTTGGCCGAACCAAGTCTCACACTTAACCAAATTTTACAATAGATAGGCAACCTGCCTTTTACAACATGTTCTGCACCCTTGCACGAAGGGAGGTGCTCACCCGAGCCACCCAAGACCCTTTGCCAAGTCCTGCATAAAACCGTACACAAGAATCCACTCAACACATGGCACACTTGCCACCTACTAACATAAGACAAATCTGCGTACTCCAAGTCTCATGCGCATGAGATATGTGCATGTCCTTTTACCCCACTACGCACTCCCTTATCTTATGCGAAGGCTTTTTATGAGCGAAAGTCTTGTTTTCAAATGAGCTCTCCTCATATGTTATTTATATGCTCCTACGTATGTTTTAAGGGGGGTGTGCAGCCCCATGGCCGACCCCACCATTATGTACATACGCCCATGTCTTCTTATTACATAAGTCGGCTTCACATAGTTTTAACTTGTCGTATATGTATGTGCTCCATGCCTAACACTTAGTCGTTTTTAAGTGTTCCTCATAATGTCGCATTTGTCGTCGCATATTGTCGCAGCTCGTCGCACCAACGTCGCAGACTCGTCGCACTTCTGCCCGCCCGCGCGCCCGTGCGCCCGCCCGCGCCCTTGTGCACGATCGCCTGTCGCACCAATGACCGGAGGTCCTTACACCCGTGGCCCAAAAACAAATATACCCAAGGCCCAGACTAAAGCAAAACTTGACGTTGTTGATGGATAAAAAATTCACTAAAAGGGTCGCTTAAAGAAATGGTGGCCCCTATCCTGGTTTCCAAATGATTTTGTTGTCCCTTAACTGTAGAGGTATAGCCAACACCCATAAGAATCTGCCGTTAAAAAAAATATTTAAAAATGTTGACAACGATGTTATTATGCTCGAAGAGACTCTTGGACCTGGGGAGTTTGTGATTAAATCATTGAGCCTTATGATGGCTCGTTGGAGTTTTGTGGCACTTGATGAAAATGGAAGATTTGGGGATTTGGCTATGGGTTTTAGGGATAGGAGTATAAAAGTAATAAACTCTTGGGGCTTTGAACTGATGTCAGAAGCAGAGGTTTTCTCCTCTGATCTCTTCTCAAATCTAACCGTAATCAACATCTTTGGACCATGTGAGGATAAAGTTCTTTTTTGGAATATTTTTTTTTCAAAATCTATGTTTAAATACTCAAAGGTAGTGGTGGGAGTGGATCTTAATGTCTCGTTAGGTTTCTCAAAATCTTGTGAACCCCTGCCTTAGGTAGACCCTTGGTAGATTTATTTTTAGAAAATCTTGGTATGGGTAGTTTCATAGATGTTGACATGATAAAATATAAGCCTACTTGGAGGAATAAGAGGGTTGGTGAAGCTAGGGAGGCAAAACGTTTGGACTAGTTTTTTCTTAAAGAGTAATTGGTTACTCAAATACATTTCATTAGAAAATGGGTCAGTTCCTGGGGTGATTTGGACCACTTTCCTATTTTCTTGGAGTTAAAAGGGGTCGGTAGGAAGCTCGGTTTTCCCTTCAAATTTAACTCATATTGGCTAAAAGATTTGTTTTATAATAGCCTAGTTCAAGAGAAATGGAGGCCTATAAATAGATCCCAAGGTTTATCTCTTGCCTAGTCCTTTATGGAAAACCTCTTTGAAACAAGCAACGACAACCTAGGAAAATAAAAATCATTAAGGGATGAAGTTGTTTTAAAATCCATTGAGATTGAATTGGAGGCATTAGAAAGCCTAGAGGGTGATAGTAATGAGATGGAAAAGAAAAAGGAAAGGATCGAAGTTATGGAGGGGGGAAGGCATAGGATTATCAAAGACATTGAAGAAAAGTGGAGGCTTAAAAGTAGGGCTATTAGGCTTGAGTCTTGGGGATAAAAACTCCTATTTTTTCCAAAATTATGCAAAGCACAGAGAAATTCAAATGCCATATGGGAAATGAAAAAAGATAATGGAGACTCAAAAAATTATTTTAGCGAGTTGGATGCCCTGGGTGTCAGCCATTTCAAATCTTTGTTTAAGGCCGCAACTAAGGCCATAATAATCGAACTAATTTGGGTGGCCTAGGGTTTTCCAAGTTTTGTAGAAGAGGAAGACAACTATTTTATTTTGGCACCTATAACTAGGGGGAAGTGGAGGTGTTTCTAAAACCCATGCAAAAGCATAAGAGCCTGAGTCCTAATGGTTGGACGGTGGAATTTTGTCAGCATGTTTTTGAGCTTATTCGAGATGATTTGGCTGGTTTGGTGGAGGAATCTAGGAATAGGGGTTTTGTGCATGAACCCCTCAAGTCAAAAAAATTTGGCCTTAATTACAAAGTCTAATGATCCTCAGAGTTTTAGTGACATTATACCTATCTCTCTATACAACTTCACTTACAAAAATATTCCCAAAAATATTGCAAACTCTCTAAAACATATCCTTTAAGAAAACATCTCTCAAGAACAGTTTAGGTTTCTTGAGGGTAGGCAAATTCATGAAGCCATCAATGTTGGGAATAATACTGAGAGGGGGGATTTGAATTATTACTATGAAATCAATAACTTTTTATTCTCTGAATCAGATTTATATATGCTACTTTATTGAAGGCAACTCGCGTGTGCACGCCACTGTTCTTAAGGAAACCAACGTATATCCAGTGAAGTTATGATTTAGTTAATTCATCATATGTTGATCTTTAATCAATGAATTAGTACTTAGTTAACCATTACATAGTAACCATGTGGAGTTGTTGGCTTGATGGGGCCTAACCCAGGTTCGGAGTTAATTAGCCAAACAAATCCCTATACTACTAGTCCTTTCGGTAATAGCCCAGGAGCGCAGACTGAGGTCTCACCCAAAGCAGTATGGGGAGATGTTGGAACCAAGCTTCCTCACCCTGAAGATGCTTAAGGGGTTGACTTAGTCCAACTATGAATGTCTTTGCATAGGTCACTTCACAAACTATCCTAACTTGCGAGACCTTCGGGATCTATAATAATCTCTTTCCCATAGCCCTAACCAAGGGCTGAGATGCTTTCACGCTGCTAAGGCAGTGAACTGTGCTATTTTCCCAAGTACACCACAAATCTTACTTATCTTCTTATAACTTTTAGTAAACTTCGAGTAAACATATACTTATCTTATATTCACTTGTTCAACACATTCATGTGAGTTTGTGTAGCAAATAAAAAATAAACTTGCAATTCATACCTAATATACTTTAATGCATAAAACATGAAAAAGATACACATAATGAGAAGAAATTTATCTTTATTATTTCTCCAATGATTATAGACTCGATTCACACTACGCATTCAACTACAGACTACTAGGCCTCTACGCACTCAGCTGCAGAGCCTTCTCGTACTCCACAACCCGAAGACACGACTTTACACTTCCACTTAGACTCAATGCTTCTTCTTCATTCTCTTAGATTAGATTCCATTAGATTTCTCTTTACAACTTAGAGTCTCGCTCTATTTATAGAAGTAGAACTCTCAACCTAACATTACATTACAAAAGTAAGGGCGGAAAACCCTACGACTCAATTACAACTTTGCGCTCCGCGCCCACAAATCACAGAGTCTTTACATTGGACTTATTCAAAACTTGGGCTTTAAGCCCCAAAACTTGCCTTAGGGAATCCCATGCCAAACAGGCCCCCAACACAAACATCGTGACTCGCCCTCAAGTCACTCTATTGGTGTGGAGATCTTCGCGTAGAGACCTCCCAACTCTACTCAGAATGTTCCAAGGTCGACAGTGCACTGAGCAGCTACCTACTATATCTCCTTGACGCATTGTTCAGAGACCGTGGTATCTGAATTGCTTCCCTGTATTTGCTCCTGCATCCCCTGCATCTGCACAAGCTTGCCATCAATCATTGATGTGATAATTAAGGCCTCTTCAATCGATGGTTAGACAAGCTCCTTCATAACTGCATCTTTGTGTCACGCTGCATGTACTTGCTCCTTAAGTGCTTTTGCCTGTTGTATTCATGCAAGCCTCTCTGTAAGGGCCACTGTCTACACAGTCCCTTCAACATTGTCATACTATTGCTATAGCTGAAGTGCCTCTGTTTCCAAGCGTTGTATGTTCGGGTCCTCCTATAGAGCGATGACAACCTCAAATGATTATGCCAACACTTTGGTTTAGTCCTTCACTATAATGTTGATCTCTTCTATGCCTGTTGTGATGGCACTGGCGTGTTGTTCCCTCACCTCTGGAGGAGTTGAAGGTTGTGCCTTCAATCGCAACTCTACTATCTGAAGGTTTAGATCCAACTGAACCTTGGCCATCTCTTCTCACGTCTTGCACATCCCTACTATTAACCTATGGATGTGTGCCTTTGTTGGTGCCTCTGCTGGGACAACCAACTCATGGACCACCTGGTAGGCCTTCTCAACAACCTGCACCATCTGACGGTTCTACGCCACTACCTCATCATGCTGCAGGCTCAATTGTTCCATGTTGATTCTTTGTTCACTCAACACCTATAGTGCGGGACCCTCCCTAGCCTGAAGTTCTGTAGTAACTACGTCATGCAGAACATAGAGAGTCTCCAGAGGGAATGCAACCATGTTGATTCCTACTCCTTTCAACAAACTGACCGTAGGAATGTCGGCCTTGTTCTCTATAACCAGTGCCCCCTATGGTAGGACTAATGTGTTGGTCATGCAGGCACACAAAATTTCCGCAGCCACGACCGTTCCTACTGCAAGGTTGTTTGAGAGAGTACCAGCCTAAGGAGTGCACACCTGAAACTCCTGATTTTTTTCGTGAAAGGCCCCCAACACAATTTGATTACCCTCCGCCAACTGCTGGAGAGCTTCTGTGGTGATGTCGCACACCATCTCCCCTGTATAATGTAGATCTCCCTCAGTGAGGTTGATCAGGTCAAAAGAAGTCTTAGATTCTTTCAACTTCTTCTGCAACCCAACATGCTCTCTCAGGCGCTAACGCTTTAACTGTGTCGACATTGTTTGTAGGTCCATGCCACCCTCTTCTGTCTTTTTCTCCATCTCTTGTTTCTACTCAGGCGAAGGTGACTTCTGGCCCTCACACTCCTTCTCTACTACCTTCTTTGCTTTTGTTGGTGTCTTCGTAGTCTTGTGCCTCTTGCACCTTTGCTGTTGCTGCATCTTTTCTTCTCTTCTCTACCAACTGTGCTACCCACAGTTTTGCAGCCTCCTTTTTCTGTGTAGCAGACTTGTCTGCTTCTACCACAGAGGTGGCTAGAATATGCCACTCCAATGGCCACACCTCAAGTACATCAAAGATAACATCATCTGTGGCTAGGTATGGTAATTCATTCCATTTCTTTGTGGGGTCCTTGCACGCCCTGATGTAGACATGATGGAAGTCTGCCTTAAACTCCACGAATCTTTTTAGGCTATTATATACAGTGGGTGATAACTGCTACTTGTGGTTAATACCCATTCTGATGTTCATCTCCATGAACACCCAGAATATTTTATTGTCTTGGATCCTATGCGCATATTTAATGGCCCATAGAGAAGCATACTTCACGACCTCCAGGACATCCTTCGCAATTGGGGACAACTGGCTGTCGTCAGGAAATTCCCCATCCACGAGCACTGTGGATAGCAAAATCCATGCATAGTGGAACATTTTCCCCTGTTCCTATGCCTCAAGGAAATTCTCTAAGAACTCCTGGCACAAGTATTCAGACCAGTTAAACTAGACCCCCTCTGCACACTACTCGGAAAGTGTAACCACTAGCGCAGGCACCTTATCAGCGCGACACTTCCTAATGACCTTTTCAACCAGTATCTGAGTCACCACTCTAACTACCTTGTTGTTGATACTGGAGATAGCATATCCCCTCTTTTTCTTCTCCAGCTTATATTTCTTCTTCATGGCCTCCCTAATGGTCAAATCACTACTTTTACCCTTCGAAATGTCTGTTGGGTCTTCCACTTTACAAGGGAGTTGGATAATTCTATTGATCAAGTGGTCCATGATGTTGATGGTCTCCTCCAACCGCAAACACCCATCATGCACGAGGCAGAGCAACTACCTAATGATGAAGATAGCCACTGGGCCACGATGGTAATGCAACACCTAGAACAAGTTCAACAACCCTGCCTTTTCGACTCTACTCAAGCACTTGTGTAGCTCCAACTCTATGACTCCTGTTGTGGTGTATTTCTTCAGCTCCATGAGCTACATGGTCGCAAAGTGAGGAAATGTATTGTGGTTAGTGAGATCCCAGTCTTCAAACATCAAACTCGACACCCGTCCCAGGTGAGCTCCTTCAAAAATGATATCGTTGGGTAGCAGCGAAGTCTGTAAAGAGCTTTTACTGTCATCGATATCCTTGGGCACCTTTACCTCCCCCTTCCTTGGAGGAACATACATGGGAAACCTAGTTAGAGGGTCTGCGCCCTCAATTTCTTTCTCCATGTCTTCATCCTCATCCACTTCTATTAGGATGTCCTCAAGGTCTTCCTCCTCCTCATTGGTTTCCAAATTAACTGCTTTCCCCTTTTCTTCCAATTTAGTTCGCAACAGGTTTCGATGGGACATGCGCATCGGAATCATGGGCTACTTATCTTTCTTGGGTCTCAATGTGCCCGGTGATTTAGGGATTTCCGTGACTATCTCAGTGCTCCCAGGGGTACCTTCTACTATCATGGCCTATGCGGCATCTTCGGCAATCATTTCTCTGATTTCCCTGGCTTCTTCAAATTCTGCCATTTTATTTGTCCAAAAATCTCTCAACTACTCAACCAAGTGCCCAAACAGTGCTCTCAATAGGTTAAATAGGTCTCAGTTTAGAATACTCTAGGTGTACAACAACTCAATTCTCAAATGACCAAGTGTTGTTTGATGGGCAATCCTTTGTAATTTATGACACCTTTTGAATTTGAGTTCGACTGTTCCCTCCAAATATGATCCATTAATGCTCCCTTCATCGTAGATTTTCCCAAATCTTTCCAATAAATGTCGCCTTAAATGCCTACCACCGACTCCATTTGGTCTCAAACCAAGCATCACATTGTGAATAGTGACTATAATGGTCACTTTCTAGCCAACCTGCACGGCCGTGCAGCTACACTTGTGCTGTTGCGGACCCTGTGACACCTAGCTCCTCCATACAACTCTGACATCGCACAGGTCTCAGTAGAGTAGTTTATAGTCCCGCACCTCCTTTCAACTGCCTAGAGCACTAATATTATGCTTCCCACAGCTAGTCAGGTGGTCGCACCACCTGTATATGGTTTCGACCGACTATCGTTTACATTTCCTGGGAAAAGTTCACCTTTTAACTTCAATACCTGCATCGCGCACTTTACCAACTGCATCGCGCCACTATCTGTGATCCCCTTAGTAATATGCGGTCCAATCCAAGGCATCAAATTGATCAACTCTCGGTGGTAGTCTCCCAATTTATCATTGTAATCATGCACATCCTATTGTATCACCATAGTCTTTTTATCAAGAAAATTCATTTTTATTCCTTCCTCCGACTTCTTGACTTCTTCTTCCGCCATGGCACTTTCCTCCCTCAAGCAAATGTTTTCCTTCATGAGTTCTTGGAGCCTAAGATCACTCTGTTGGATCTCTTCATCAGGTCCCAAGCATTCTTCTTCTTCCAACTGCGTGATCCCTTCTTTCAAGGTTCTGCGATCCATCATATCAGTGCGCACTGCTATGCGTGAACTAGGCATGATATATTTCATCAGTACTTTAGTGTTTGCTTCATACATAGTCTAGAAGGCATCTATCTCGTCAGTTTCTTGCAAGTCACCCTATAAGCCCATAGGACTGTTGGAACACGTAGGTCCCAATCACTTCGTTGCACATTACATACCTTGTTTAGTGCTTCGCACACTTTATTAAAGGCTTTCGTGTGCATAACCATATATGCACTCATTCTTTCCACATTATGTAATTCCAATTTGAGGAGTTGTTCATGCATTTTCCCCCCCAACACATGCTTATTTATCATATTTACCATCGCGAAGTTCATGTGAATCTGTGCAGGTTTTTTAGCATATGCCTGTACCCACCTGGACAGATGCATGCATGGACTATCCTAACCATTCTATCTATTCGCCGACAACTCTATAGGTTTCCCAAACTGTGCGTGCATCATCCACCTACATGCATTCCAGTCATCAAAGTTTCCTTTGTGCATACACCGCCACCTCGCGAGTGTAACGCGCAGTACCCAATTCAAGGCTTCAAAACGTTGTTTTTCCAACACCTCCCTCTCAAATTGGTCCAGGAAAGCATCTACCTCACCTAATCCATCATAAATAGGTAAATCTCTCGTTTTCGTTGATATGCATCATAGTAATCTTTTCATCCTGTTACAGTTTAACATGGTTACCTCCTGTAACCGGTTCTACCACCACTCTATATCCTCATCCAAATTTGAAGTATAGGATCTTTCATGCTCCCATGAAATTTGTCGATCCGCGGTAGGATTTACCCAGTCTTGCTCTTGTGCAGTTATCTTGTATATGCAATCCAAATTGTCGTCACTTTCATAGTCATGCACTGGCTTTGTGTAGAGCGATCCCTTAGCAGGGTCAAAGGGTATAACTACGCACAGATACTTCTTCTCAGAAATCATCTTACGCTTCTTCAAATGAATCACCCCGTTCATGTCACCGGGCCAATCAATTCCTAAGAGCGTGGGGTAGGGATTGCTTTCATCAACAATCTCTATCACCTCAAAGTCATCTAGGGTGCTCGCTCCCTCAATATCCATTATGATTCCTTGCAATCAACCCAGGGATATTATCTTTTGTTGGTTTGCCATGCATAGTTAAATAGGAGACCACTGCAACGTAGGCCTCCCCATGCACTTCCATGTCTTCTTTGGCAGAACGTTCGCGTCCAACCCTAAATCTAGAATTACATGGTCCATCTCATATTCCCAAATTTGTGCGATTAACCTCCTTTCTCCTCCTGTTCTTTTCTTATGCTTTCCAATCTTCCAGGCTATGCACGGTTCTCCTGGCATAGTCCTAGCGCATCTGCTAATGAGTTCTTGTAATTCCGTTACAACCTTACTGTCGCGCAATAACTTCATACATTTCCAAGAACATCATGAGCATCAATGGGTCCATTTCTAGCTATAGTCTGGCTTTCCTTCCTGAAGTGGAGGCATCAACGAAGCTCTTCTTAGCTTCCATAAAAGCTTCCCGAGTGCACTCCAAATCAAACTCCGCTTCCTTCTGGAGGTTTGCAAACCCAAGTACTTTCTTCAGGTTGTTTACCTTTATCATCTGCCATTGTGATTCCACTTCAGAGCACAATATTCACGTTTGGCTCTTCCTCGCATGACTCAGGTCTCATCATTTCCAGGTTCTTAGTCAGGGGAGGTGGTAGCGCTCCCTTGTCGCATATCATACCTATCAACATAGGAAAATATTCTGTCTCATGATCAAACAAGGTATAGTACAAGCATGATGGATGTGTTGGATTCATACAATCGTGGGCATAATGTCCTGGCCCTCCGCAATTGTAGCATATTAGTTTTCTGTAGCCTCTTCCAAGTCCTCCTCCACCTCGGCCTCATTTGCACCCCTGGAATCCAGTTCTCGCCATCCCTACACCTTGGTCTAGGGGCCGCATTTCAGCCTGAACCCTATAGGTGGGGGTTCTATCCATCATCAGCTCATAACTTCTACATGTGCACTCTTCATGTCCCAAAAATCTACAGAAATTATAGAACAACTATTGTGAATTCTATGTGTACTTCTGCAACAAATATCAGTTGTCTATAGCATTCTTTCCTCCTATTTGACAAAGCCTGCACCACAGAGCAGGCGTTGCGCTCAGTCCTTCTTGTGCTTCTGATCTGAATGGCATTGGTCCTCATCCCACGAGGTAATTCATGAACATTGGGTAGTGGTCTTTGTCATGACCCTGCCCCTTGCATTTCATGCACCACATCTCTTCGCGCACTTCTAGTCAAACTATCTTGTCTTGTTTCAGACTTTGCATCTCAAGGCATAAGTTTTTCAACTACGCGTGGATGTGTTGAACTCCCAAGTTAGGATCCTCTGTTGGGGTCTCATGCAGCCTCATCATCATTTCTAAAGCTTCTGCCTGAGTTGTTAACCTCTACTGCGACAACATGTTCC